>CM060681.1:199885349-200485349 GCA_030686995.1 Artemisia argyi | reverse complement strand
CTTCGGGAAGAAAAAGAAATGATATGGTCGGATTATGTTTGTTAAACAATGTTTTATTTTTATTTTTTTTGTCTTGTGTGCTATTTGTCCGAAGTTTATTCGGAAATACTTGTTATTTGAATATGTGTTTGGGATGATAACTTGATTGTCTTTGATATTTTTATGCATGTTTCTCTTGATCTATATATATATGTTTGCATGATTAGTTAATGGTTATATAACTATATGACATGTATGCTTTCTAATAAACCAAAACAAATGTGAAATGTCCAAATTGAGCTTGCTGCACATTCAAACCAGAACATAACATCTTTCCAGAAAAATTTTGAAAATTTTTGGTTTCTGGGTCGTCAGATGGGCGGCCCCCTTAAATCATAAAGGGCGGCCCCCTTAAAATTAAGGGGACCGGCCACCATTTAAGGGGACCGGCCATCTGAAAAAGTTTTTACACTGTTTTCTTTTGCATCATGTGATCCCTTTTGCTAGTCCCAGCTATCATTACTCTTAAAAACCAAACTGATTTTGGAATATAACATTACAATTTCAAAATAATTCCACTTCTAAACATGTTTTCCCACTATATAATCCCCATGCATGTTTAATTCATAATTCATCATCCTCATCACTCATAAACCATCATCATGTCATCACCAAGAACCACCCATTCAAACAATGCCAAGAAACAAAAACTTGTCATTATACCACCCAAACAACTCTTCATTGATCTTACAAATGAAGACAACACATCCCATCACCACAACCTCAATGTTCATCTCCTAGTGCACCAAATGCACCCTCCAAAACACCCTCAACAAATGGACATTGTACTTCCTCCATACCATCCACTTCATCCATTAATGACTACATAAACACCCACTTGTCTTCTCCACCAATGGTTCAACCATCACAACCTACCAATGAACACTCCACCCTTGCATTAACCCTCTCATTATCACCATTGACACCTCTTGATGCACATTTCTCACCATCCCCTATCAATCCACCAACCTATAACCCCGTCCCATGGAGCTTACTTGAAGCTCATGGTGACACTTGCCTTTGTTGCATCCACAACCGAACAATTGTGTTCGGACTAAGAGATGAAATGCAATACATGTTTTCTCATATTGAGAACTTGTTGCATCCACCAACAACAAACACAACCCCTCCACCACCATCAACAAACACTCCTCCTCCATCACCATCTCCATGTTCACCATCCATTCCTCCCAATTAAACATGCTTGGTGACTCACAAATAAAAGTACCTTAAACCATTTTGGATGGCAAGCTCTAGAGAGGACTTTCATGTTTAAGCTTTGGTTTATTTGTTATGTGATGATTGTAAGCCTTTAGGGCCTTTGTTTGTAGCATTACTTGTTGATGTAATGCTTGATGTATTATTTTCATTTGATTAATGATATGGTTATGTTTAGTCTATATTTTTTTTGCATGCTATATACATATATATGTTGCTTGCTACTAAATATTTTTGCAAGATATCCATTTCTCGATTCCTTTTGGCCTCAAAACGAGGGGGAGCTTACATCAAGGGGGAGCTTCCATTTACACGGGATAACCTTTTTGATGCTCACAAAAAGGGGGAGAAGTGATATAAACTCACTCTAATACTTGTATATAGACTAATTTTCGACTAATGAGTTTAAATTTTGTAATCATCAAAAAGGGGGAGATTGTTGACATAAATAATGTATGAAAACGTTATTTATATTTTTCGATATCTCTATATTTTGACGATCACAAAATGTAAACTCGTCAATCGTTTGATTACTACGTAAACAAGTATTAAGTTAGTCTATATCATTATATCCAACTTAATCACTTAAGGTATGGATAAATAAGTGCTTAATACATCTCATGATCAAAGGGGTATTTAATTAACTAATACAAAGTTTATTTAATTATATAATCTTATTATATATTTTTGAAAAACACTTTTGGTAATAAGGAAAAATGTTTTAATCATACTAAATATATGATTTCAAATATTTAACCAAAATCAGTTAGTTTTTCACCAAATAAACTTTCCCCACTAAAAGACAAGTTTTCTGGCCGTTACAGTTGGGCGGCCCCCTTAATTATAAGGGGCGGTCCCCTTAATTTTAAGGGGGCCGGCCATGCTTTAAGGGGACCGGCCAGGCTCCCCTGTCAGAAACTGTCAGATTTCTTCCCCTATAAATACCACCTTTATTCTGGAATTTTTTCTCACCTTTTGCACGAAATTTTCAGATCTACAATCATCTAAAACTCATCAAAAACCCTTTGATCATTTGTATATTAATCCTTGTTTCAAGTGATTCAATCCCTCATCATCCATTCTCATTCTAAGTGCAAAAGAAGAACTCTCTACAACCAAGTTCAAGAAGTGTTGAAGAGTTGTTGTGTATAGTGTATATATATTCATTTGTGAATATTGTGTTGTGCTTGTTATTATTTGTTTAGAAGATATAGAAGTTGTGTAGATAGTAGAAGTTGATTAGTAGTGAAGTAGGATAGTTGTGAAGATTGGTGTGTAGAAGAAGGTGTGTAGAAGATTGGTGTGTGAAAGCTTGGTGTGAAGAAGATTGGTGTGTAGATTGGTGTGTAAATTGGTGTGTATATTGGTGTGTACGGTTTTCTCCGCCATAAGGGAGTTTGTTGACATAGTGAAGAAAACTCTCGAGTAGGTGACTCGGGGAGTGGAGTAGGAACAAGGAAGGTGTCCTTGTAGCCGAACCACTATAAATCCTTGTGTTGTGGTTTGATCTTTCTAACTCTTCTCATTACTTATTTATTTACCTTTACTATATTAGTTTTGTTAGTTAGTTATTATACAATTGTTCATATAGTGCAAGTATTGAATTCACATAAACCAGAATCGAAGTTTTTTAAAACAAACTTGTGCTTGTAAATTTTAAAAGGACGTAAAACTATTCAACCCCCCCTTCTAGTTTTCCACAGATAGCTTAGCTTGCCTTTCATGGCATGGTTGTACAGCTTGCCTTATGGTATGGATGATAGTTATGGCATCCTTCGGGGTGGCCCAGCTTGCCGCAAGGGCATGGATATTATGGTATCCTTCGGGATAGCCAGCTTGTCTTTATGACATGGATGAATAGTTAGTGAGATTGGATCCAAGGCTAGAAAAAAAGGAAAGTAAAGTAAGTATAATTGTTGTGTCGGAAGTACATGAGTAGGAGGATTTATAATCTCCTTATTTAAATGGATTGGGACGCCTCTTTATTTAAATAAAGAAATTGTAAATCACCGAACCATAAGTTTATAATTCCTTACTTGCATAGATTGGGACGCCTTTTTATGTAAGTAAAGAGTTATAAATGAGTGGGCTTATGTGTAGCCGGTATGACATGAATACGGGTAGAGATATGAGAAAGTGAAAACTAAAACAAGTTAGACGTTATAAGAAGAGATTAGATATAAAATCTTGTAGCAGCCTTAAGGTCCTATATGAACCTTAAGATAGACGCCTAGAATGATTTTTTGCTTTAAGTTGATAAGATGATGGGTGGAATCCCCACGATCTAACGAGAAGATTGCTTTAGTAATGCGTAGATTTGGTTTTTGGAAGTGCCGTTTATATGGTACTATGTATATATTGCGAGATAAGTTACCGGTTTTTGGCAGTAGATAAGTGTTGATATTGTGTAAAGTGTAATTTTGGCCAGTATATGACGTAAGGTCATGTAGTGCATTTGTGAATGAAGTGATGATAGTGTGAAGTTTGACTTATATAAAGTCAAAATAGTTAATTTTCCATATGACTAGTCGTCAATTGTGGGAAATTTTAGATGAGCTTGTGATGAGAAGTGTTGCCTACAGTATAATATGAATTATGATTAAGTATAGCAAGTTTAGACCTTGCAAGATCATCTAGATCGTTGCAAGGTAATGGCTTAGTTAGCACGAGAATAATAAGTTGTTATGTTGAGATTTAGTATTGGATAGTAATAGACGAAAGATTTCGAGGACAAAATCTAAATAAGGGGGATAGAATTGTTAGACCCGTTTCTCGGGTACATGGACCCCACCCTAGATGTAATGGACTAAAGACTTTACGTGACTGGTTAGTCAAAGAATGTTACGTGGAAGTCAAACCCGATAGTCAAAGAATGTGTAATATGGTTTAGAAAGTATTATGAGTCTCCAATATAAAGGAAAAGAACTTGAGGGACCTAAGTTGACAGAATCTGAAAATAGTACTAGAACCAACTTGTTCTAGTACTAGAACAAACTTGTTCTAGTCTATAGGGACTATTCTTGCCAAAACCTCAAACTAGCACTAGAACCAACTTGTTCTAGTACCAAGGATGAATGGTTATAGGACCAAAGGGACCATAGTTGCCATATGGTTAAACTAACACCCATTTCTAGAGAATTATACCATTCTCTTTTAAGTTCTACCATTTTATATAAGGGGTGTGATGGGTGTCGGTTTTGGAAGAAGAAAAAGAGAGGGAAAAGTGAGATGACGGCTTAAGAAGAAGATGATGATGAAGATTTATTGTCCATAATCCTTCCTAGTTATGATCCCCACAAGTAAGTAACTCTAATCTTGAGTTTATAATGATTATTGTGGTAAAAGGTTAATGGGTTAAGTGGGTTTTCATCATATGATCTTGATATGATCATATGATGATATAGAGATAATGTTGGGTAAGTTTATATGGGTTTAATAACCCTTGATCATGATATGTTGTGTTATTAGGTCTTGTTGATAATGATGAAGGATGATGATGATGATGAATAGTGATGCTGATGTTGATGGTGTTATTGATTTGTAGCTTAGCTTGGATGAGCAAGGTAAGTAACTTGATTGATATGTGTTTAAGATGATTGTTTACATATTATGTGACTATAAGTATGGACCCGATGTGTTAGTTTTGGTATCCTTCGGGATAGCCCAGCTTGCCTTTTATGGCATGTATTTGGCATCCTTCGGGATGGCCTAGCTTGCTTTCATGGCATGGTTGTTAGCTTGCCTTTACGGCATGGTTGTTAGCTTTGATTTAGTGAGTGTGGCCTTGATAGGTGGTTTGCCTAGTTAGCCAACTCAAGTGATAGATTATGAGTAAGGAAAGGCTAAGGTATGTTGTGATGTTTATGTGTTTATTGGTTGAAGTATTTGTGTAGCATATATGTGGACTAACATGTTAATCATGTGTTAATCTAGTTACTTACTAAGCGAAATCTTATTGTTTAGTTGACAATGTTTTGTAGGTTACTCATGGGTGAAGCTATGGCTTGGATAAGAACTAAGGTTGGACATGTGAAGTAGAAGGAATGGTAAGAAAGTAGGAGCTAGGTAGTATACCGAGCTCAAGTGTCATGTTTGTACCCACGTGAGTCATTAATGTTATGTAAAGTATGGTCAAGTGTCAAGTGTATAAATTGGTGGTCAATGGACAAGTTATAGTATAGTTCATGTGTTTACGGTCAAGTTAAAGGAGCGTTTGGCATAACGTGTAATTGTACGCATTTTGGGATGTGAACGGGTCAAGTGTATATGGATCATGTTTTATATGTCAAAGTAATGATAATGGGCAAGTTTGGTGAGAAACTAAAGTGGTATAAGTGATTTATAGTGTAAATGGGTCAAATTGGGTTTAATGCATAACCCGTCAAGTTCTAAAGTACTATTTTGGAAGGTCAAACGGAAGATGTTCTTATATGAAAATGAACCCAATGATAAAAGAAGTAAATCTGGGAAGTTTCGTTAATTATCGGGTCAAAGAAGTTGTCTTTCCGAAAAATGGGTCAAAAAGATGTATAAAAGGGTTATGAAGTTAAAGGGGTGTTTGGGTTAAGTGTGTTTCTACCCATTTTGGGTAGTAAACGGGTTTATTGATTATGTAAATGATTTAGTATGAGATTTTAATGGCTTTGAGTGAGTTTGGTGTGAAAATAAGGTAGTATGGGTTGTTATGGTGAAAAAGGGTGAAATTTCGGTTTGTACCGAAATTTGGACAGATTTTGGTAAACTTTGAAAAATCATATCTTTTAATCCGTAAGTCATCACAAGTCGTGCCACCCGTTGTTTTAAAGGTAATTGAATCTAGTTTCGTTTAAAAATAGCCTCAAGGTCTGAATGTTTATAAATTTTTGTCAGTGGTCAAAAGAGTAACCAGATGTCCGTAAAAGTCAAGCGTTTTCGCGTAAAAAGTGTTAGTTTTTGGTCTAAGCGGGCATGGGGTGTTATAGTATTCGCTCCCAGATCTCTCAGCCGAACCATCTCTACCTATTTAGTTGAAAAAAATTGATAAAATTAATATATATGTCGGGTTAATTACAATATTATTTTTAATTGAATCATTAAAGTGCGTGTTTAGGGAAATAAATAAATAAATAATAAATTAAAAAAAATGATACTTACATACAGAACCCGCGCCTCATCCTGCAACCAAGCACCATCCTCGTCGCAGTGTGTATCGTAAAAGCTCTGGATGAGTGACGGGTACTGCTTGTCTTTGTTGTTCTGAAACTGTATATACACATGCATATAAGATAAAACAAATTAAAAATGACAAATCAAACACTATATATATTTTAATTAAACTTAAATACTTTTAAAAAATTAAAATTAATAAATTTTATATAATTAAAAATTTTAATTAATATATAATTAAAATTAAATAATTTTATAAAAATAAAATACTTTTATAAAAATAAAATGTGTCTTACATATTCGTGGCGAATGGCGGCTAAGGACTTGGAACCGTGGCGGCTGTACACCTTTTTCTTCTTTCGGTTCTCCTTGTTCACCGCAGCTCGCTTCATGTTCTTCTCATTCAGGTAGAACCTCAGGTGCTGCTCCCACACCGACGGCTCAAGGTTCGGAGGAGGGTTTTGTCGTATGACATTCGCCGCCCCTACCCCACCCTTCAGGGTAAAATAAGTTTTCTTCATGATGCCTTTATTGTCGGAGTAGCACTAAGCTATATACGCATTGAGGCTATTCTTTATAAGTTCCCATTCTGGCTTGCGCCTGTGGGTCTCCAAGTCGAAGAATTCCTGCAATCAAATATAGTTAATATTAACATAAAGATATAAATAAATAAAAAATTTAAATAAATATACACAATTAAACAAATTTAAATAAATGTACACATTCAAATATTTATATATAGAGATATAATTAAAAGGAAAATAAAATAACTGACCCCGAGTCGGTTCATGAAGGCAGCCCGATCGAGTCGTTTTCTCAAGATCGTGCCAGGAGGGATAGTGCAACGGCAAGGTCCTAACCAGCTCGCCAACGTAGTTACTGAACCATGCGCGATTGGGCCCGATATGATTATACGTCTCCTGATCGTAGGTCTCGAACTCAATCGACCGCGGGCCCGATTTCTCAACGGCTTTCCTAAGCGCTACGTTCTTGTTGGCTTGACGGGTCGTCTTTGGCATGCCGCCATCCCAACCTCCACCCCTGTCTCCACCTCTCGCCCTACCTCCTTGTCGAGGTCGTCGACCCGATCCTACAATTGAAGTGAGTGAAAACGTCAAAAAATAACAGTGGTGCTCGTGTATCAGTGGTGGTGGAGGAGTGGTAATGTGGTGGTGGAGTTGTGGTGGTGGTGGAGGAGTGGTGGTGGTTGTGGTTATATCGGGGTGGATGTGGTGGTGTGGTGGAGACTGGATGTGGTGGTGGATTTCGTAATCGCCGGCGAGTGTGGTGGATTTGAGAGAGATGAAAAGTTTTTGGTATAACTTTTTTGGTCTAAGTGTTGGCCCAGATCTATTGTTGTTATACTTTTTATTATCCCGTCGATATGTTGACGGGAAAATAAAGTTAATTAATTGTTTCTCGTTTGGCAGGATGAATTAAAATTTCGTGAAAATTTCGGCGGTAATATTATCGTTGACATGTCAACTGTATTTTTAATTTTATAAATACTTTTGTAAAAAAAAAAGAACATATTAAAAAAATAGTTTTATAAAATTAATAAATAACTTTTATATAATTATAAAAATTATTTATTTTAAATACTTTTATAAAATTAAAAAACTATATATTTAAAATACAGTTTTATAAAATTAAAAAGTAACTAGTTAAATTTAAAATTAATTACTTATAACATATATAATTAAAAAAAATTATTTATTATAAATACTTTTATAAAATTAAAATTTGTTTATTATAAATACTTTCAAAAAGTAACTAGTTAAATTTAAAATTAATTACTTATAATATATAGTTTGGTAGTTTAGCGTTTTCGGGTATAACATTTTCTATAAATACTTTTTTTCGATAGAATAGTTTTAGCAAAATAATTTTAAAATAATTAATTATTTTATTATATAAAAGATTAAAGAATTTTTTTTTATTTATTAAAATATAAAATAAATAATAATTAGAATATCACAAATAGCAAAAATACTCTCGAGTTTTGTCTATTTAAAAATAACTAACTTAAATTTAAAATTAATTACTTTTATTTAGTTAAATACTTTTATAAAATTGAAAAACTATTAAAAAATAGTTTTAGAAAATTAATAATTAAATACTTTATATAATTAAATACTTTCTAAAATTAAATACTTTATACTTTATAATTAAAAATTAAATACTTTTTAAATTTTAAAATTAATTACTTTTATACAATTAAATGTTTTTTAATTAATTTAAATGATTATAATTAAAATAATTACTTTTATGTAATTAAAAAATTAAATGTTATACACGAGATGTTAAACGAACGAGCCGAGATGATATGATTATACACGAGATGTTAAACGAACGAGCCGAGATGATATGTTTATACACGAGATGTTAAACGAAGGAGTCGTGATGCAATGGTTATACACGAGATATTAAACGAACGAGTCGAGATGCAATGGTTATACACGAGATGTTGAACGAACGAGCCGAGATGTTACGGTTGTACATGATATGTTAAACGAACGAGTCGAGATGCAATGGTTATACACGAGATGTTGAACGAACTAGCCGAGATGTTATGGTTGTACACGAGATGTTAAACGAACGAGTTGAGATGCAATGGTTATACACGAGATGTTGAACGAACGAGCCGAGATGCAATGGTTATACACGAGATGTTGAACGAACGAGCCGAGATGTTATGGTTGTATACGAGATGTTAACACGAGATGTTGAACGAACAAGCCGAGATGTTATGGTTGTACATGAGATGTTAACCGAACGAGTCGAGATGATATTGTTATACATGAGATGTTGAACGAACGAGTCGAGATGCAATGGTTATACACCAAATGTTAAACGAACGAGTCGAGATGCAATGGTTATACACGAGATGTTGAACGAATAAGCCGAGATGTTATGGTTGTACACGAGATGTTAAACGAACGATCCGAGATACTATGGTTATACAAGAGATGTTAAACGAACGAGCCGAGATGATATGATTATACACGAGATGTTAAACGAATGAGTCGAGATGGTATGGTTGTACACGAGATGTTAAACGAACGAGTCGAGATGGTATGGTTGTATACGAGATGTTAAACGAATGAGTCGAGATGTTATGGTTGTACACGAGATGTTAAATGAACGATCCGAGATACTATGGTTATACACGAGATGTTAAACGAACGAGCCGAGATACTATGGTTATACACGAGATGTTAAACGAACGAGCCGAGATGATATGATTATACATGAGATGTTAAACGATCGAGTCGAGGGGGTTCAGGCTTAGTGACCAGGTTCAGTGACCCCACCAAAACTTCCCACCAAATTCTTGGCGCCAAAACACTTCCCTCCAAAACTTCCCACCAAATCTGCTCTTATATACTAACATCTTATTCGCATAACTTCACAACCTCTTATCCTCAAAACCACTCAACCTCACAACTACAAACACACTGTTAACATGCCGCCCATGATGGCGGAATATGAAGCTTTTGCTTGTCCTTGTGGACGAGGAGACGTAATTCTGCGATAATCGCATAAATCTTACTCATGTGGTAAACTATACTATGCTTGTCCTAAATCAAAGGGTGGGACAAATGATCATGGATGCGATTTTTTTATGGAAGGAGGAACGAATCGCCAAAATGACCGGTTTTCTTGGAGCTTCCACACCTCCAACTCATTCTGCAGGACCATCCATAACTCCAACTCGTTACACTGCAGAACCTTCAACATCGAGTCCTCAAATTGCATAAAATTGAATCACCAGATAATGGTACTCAATAAAATGCTAGAATTGTATCAGCATCCCAACAACCACACAATGGAATCAGCTGCCTTATTTCACGACCTTTATAATGACATGGTAGGCGACATGGGAAATCTTCGTATGTAGTGTTGTTGTTGTTGCTGTTATTGTTGTTGTTGTTGTTGTTGTTGTTGCTGTTATTGTTGTTGTTGTTGTTGTTGTTGTTGTTTGTTGTTGTGTTGTTGTTGTTGTTGTTGTTGTTGTTGTTGTTGTTTGTTGTGTTGTTGTTGTCGTTGTGTTATTGTTGTTGTTGTTGATGTTTGTTGTGTTATTGTTGTTGTTTTATAAAATGTTGTTGTTGTTGTGAAAACTGTGTCGAATGTGTTTATTATTCTTAATTCGTACATTTTAATTTATCATTTATTCACCCGGACATGTTGGGTGGTGTCGAATGTGCTTTATATTGTTTGTTGGAGTAACACGTATGTTTTAACAAACATGAAGGCAAACTGTTTATTTAAAAAACGCAAGTGTTCCAACTACATACATTTCATACAGACTCAAATGAAACAACTCGACAACTAAACGAAACAACTTAAACTAAACAACTCAAACTAAATAACTCGACAACTAAACGAAAAAACTCAAACTAAACAACTCGAAAACCAAACGAAACAGATCAAATGAACACAACCCGTTTATTTTTTTTGCAGCTACTTCCCGCTTTGCTTGAACTCGCACCATATTTTCCCTTCCTTGCTCTCATTTCCTTGTAACGTGCGAACGCAGCTTCCAGATATGTTACTTTATTTTCAAGATTATCAAGTTTGGTGTCGAAGTCAAATGTACTTTCAGCTTCATTGTCACCTCCAACAGCAGCAGCTTGAGCTTCAGCAGCACGTTGAGCTTAAGTAGCATCTAGCTCTTCCAAATACTCTATATAGTACGGCTTTCTCCTCAACCATTCAAGAATCTTGTCTCTCTGCCACGCTGCACAGTTCGCATAAGAACCATATTCATCAAAAATTTCAACGCCCCAATGATTTATAATTTCATTATACAAGAGCTCGTGTGATAAAGCCTTCGACCACTCCTGTTCCGGCGTTAAACAATGCATTCTGAAAATCAAGAATGTATATGTAAAATGAGACGGAAATGATTTTGTGAGAATGTATATAGGTAAAGAATGAGACAGGAATGATTTTGTGAGTATATATATGTAAAATATTTGGGGAGATAATACCGTCGACATGTCGACGGGAAAAAACCCCGGGAAAAAATCCCGCCATATATATTGGCCAGTAATTTAGTACATTTACATTTAATTTATAACCAAACCACGTAATTAACGCTAATCACACGTCAATTACGTCATTATTCATGATTAATATGCTCCCGTCGACATTTCAACAGGAGCGTATTGGCGGGATAAATTCGCGCCCAATTTTTGGCAATTATTGAGGCTGAAAATTTTGAGTTTGGTGGTGGTGGTGTGGTGTGATAGTGGGCGGTGGTGGTGCTACGGTGGGTGGCCGGAGGTGGTAGGTGGGGTTGCGATAGCTAGGTGAAGGAGGGAGGGGATATGAACCCTAAAATGTTATAATGGGGGATTTTTATACCCCTCGGGTGCCATTTTTGTAAATCCTACAAACTATAAGGACCAAACATGTAACTTAGGGCAATGGGGCCTAAGTGTTATTTTGCTAATCTTTTCATTAAACGCTAACGGGGCTAGTGTAAGTGTCGAAACATTTTCCCGAGTCTTTTTAACTTACGCCATTAGTATTAAAATCATTTTTCCAGGAAAAATGACTATAAATATGTATATCTTTGCTAAAGACGTTAAAATTAACTTAGTAATCGCGTAAATAAGTTTTTGTTGTGCCAAAACACTTAGTGCTCAATACAAGGTACACGGAAGCTTACTCATCACAGAACCATAATTCCAAATATCATATCCAAAAATCCAAACATTCAAATAAATTCCAAAAATTTAACTAACACGATTCTTAATAATTAATTATTTGTTTTAAAAGTAATGCGATATTTAAAACGATTTTCAAAATTACAGGTTGTCACAACAAGTTAGTTGCATTTAACGCGAACGAGTTTTGCGGTCAACATTGGACAAAAAATGTTTGTATGTATTTCTAGGGGTGTTTACGGATTTGTGTATCTGTTCATGACCTTTAAGTGTATAATTATTTGTACCCGAAAAATTGAGTAAAATATGTTGCGACTTTGCGTTTTTTAGAATGGTTCTTTTTTGTATATGTTATGTATAGATAAGTGTATGTTACATCGATATGAATTGAGATACTCCTTCCGTCCCATAATATAAGTCTACTTTTCTAGTTTTTGTTGTCCCAAAATTAATGTCCACTTTTGATTTCAACCAATTAAAATGTTTGTAAGTGGGTGAGAATGAATTTTTATTAGTTAGTATTGTAAGGGCACTACTTTTCTTAAATTTTGTGAAATATAGAAGTGGACTTATAATTTGGGACGGAGAGAGTATTGTTTTCTGTCATTAAATAAATCGATGTAATTTAGGACAGATATCAGACTTAAATTAGCTCCGTCATTACGCACGGTAGCTAAATTTCTAAGTTAGAGCTAAACCATGAACCAGTGAACAACAAATTTTAATAAGTTAAAGTTGATGCTAAACTTATAAATTTTCCCACCACTAGAGACGCTCTAAAAGGACTATGAAAACCCTAAACAATAATGGACTTTAAATTCAAAACTAGCTAGCTCAAGTTACCAAACGTCAAAGACTACGCACTAATTGGATGAGTTATAGCTTCATAGCATATTCAAGCTTCCTTCTTGTGAACATATTCAGTAAAACAAAATTTTGAAATTAATGTACTCATAGTAGAAGTGAGGACGAAAACACCTTGCTTCTTCTCATTATCTTTTGTTGCTTCCTAATAAAATATTACTAAACAATCATGTTGGAATTTAAAAGTTGCGGCGAGGTTTCATTATTCAATTCAAGTTTTTTTTTTTTTTTTTTGAACACCATTATTCAATTCAAGTTGAAAGTAAAAAGTAAGTCAAGTTAACTTGTGATTAGAGAAGCGAATCTTTTAATTTTCTCTAATTTATTTTTCTGTAACGAGTGAAATATTACTTGGATTATATTTGATGATCTGACTTACAGATTCCAAGTATCACATGCTACCCCACGGTACATATAAATCCTAATACAAGGAAACGTCACATGAGCTACGTCACATACTAGACAATAAGTGCATTTTCTTGTGGAAAATAAACCTTAGCCGTCTCCATGTTCTTCCAAGGAACATCACGATCAAAGTTTAAGACTTTTTGTTTTGTGCTTCTTTAAATCTTTTAATTCTCCCATTGGTCACTCTAGTATTTTATCATTAAGTTTGAACTTTCGTGATTGAAAATATAGAAAGTGTAGAAACATTAAAATTACAGGTTTCAGATATGAGACATACATTAATGAGATTATCAGACAACACCATATATAATCGCATCAACGTATTTAACCTTCAAGGAAAGATACTATAGGTGATGACATTAAACTCTTTTCTCACTTGTAGATTTCTCGCTTGTTGAACTCAATTATTGACCCAGTTCTTGTGTGTTCTATGCTGTAACTCATTGTAATTTTTTTTCCCTAGATTATTGCTAGATTATCAAAACCACCTTTCAAGAAAAATGATGATGTGGAAAACCTCAATTAATTAAAGAGCGAGGAAATTTTATTAAGACAAAATTACACGGATGGTCCCTGTGGTTTACTCAGATTGCAAGTTTCGTCCTTAATTCATTTTAAGTACATCAGAGATACATATTTTTGAAACTTGTCACACATTTAGTCCCTAATTTGGATGGCCGTTACTTTATCCGTTAAGTTATTTCAACCGTTAGTCATTCGTTAATATTTTTTGCACCGTTAGTCCTCATTTTCTAAAAAAATTCTCATTTTTTGCACCGTTAGTCCATCCGTTAATATTTTGCACCGTTATCAATCTTTTTACGTTTTCGTCTATTTTTTAACGTTCTCATCCGTTTTTTTTAAGTTTTCTTTCACTTTTTTACGTTTTTGTCAATCATGTTTTCGTCCATTTTTTTACGTTCTCGTGCGTTTTTTTAACGTTTTCGTTCATTTTTTTTTACGTTTTCGTCCATTTTTTTTTACGTTTTTGTCAATCATTTTACGTTTTCGTCCAACTTTCGTGTTTTACATTTTTGATGATTCAGACCAGAAAGGGTGTCAAATCGTGATTTATAATCGATACAGAAACATTTTTATCAAATGTCAAGTTTTCTTTTAGTATACTTACCTAATCACAAAAAAACGAGCGAAAACGTAAAAAAATAGACGAAAACGTAAAAAAGCGGACGAAAACGTAAAAAAATGAAAGAAAACGTTAAAAAACGGATGAGAACGTATAAAAATGGACGAAAACGTAAAAACATTGAAAAAAACGTAAAAAAATGAACGAAAACGTTAAAAAAAATGGACGAGAACGTAAAAAAATTGACGAAAACGTAAAATGATTGACAAAAACGTTAAAAAATGGACGAAAACGTTAAAAAAATGGACGAGAATGTAAAAAAATGGACGAAAACATAAAAAGATTGACAAAAACGTAAAAAAATGAACGAAAACGTTAAAAAAATGGACGAGAATGTAAAAAAATAGACGAAAACGTAAAATGATTGACAAAAACGTAAAAAAAAATGAACGAAAACGTTAAAAAAATGGACGAGAATGTTAAAAAATAGACGAAAACATAAAAAGATTGATAACGGTGCAAAATATTAACGGAGAGACTAACGGTGCAAAAAATGAGAACTTTTTTAGAAAATGAGGACTAATGGTGCAAAAAATATTAACGAAAGACTAACGGTGTAAATAACTTAACGGATAAGTTAACGGCCATCCAAATTAGGGACTAAATGTGTGACAAGTTTCAAAAAATAAGTATCTTTAGTGTACTTAAAATGACTTAGGGACTAAACTTGCAATCTGAGTAAACACAGAGACCATCCGTGTAATTTTGTCTTTTATTAATTTGGTATGGATTAAAAAATAATTATAAGCTTTTGTTTAATAATCATTTGGTATATTCTATTTATACATCACAATGCGTAAATAATAAATAAATTTTGTTCAAATAAAGATATCACTTAACAGCTTTTTTCATGCAAACTGATAGACTAGATCAATTACAATATATAAATTATATTACAAAATTATACGGAGTAATAACTTTTTATTTGTTTATATCAAGACTTGACACAAAACCAGAGATATAACTATCTCATGACTACCTAAGCCAAGGGTCCTTTTGGTTGGTACTACTGTGACATATTTCTGAACTCTCCTTTACTACCCATCTAGCTAGTCATGTATCCAATGAGGTTAAATTAACACTAATAACCCAAAAAGACAATATTCATCATGTGGTACTTACCAACTTGGTACACAAATGTTTATCAAACAGAAAATACGAAGAGGGTACTAGTACATCACGACTTCGGCCCTATAAATAATTAATAGCAAGGCAAACACAAGCTACATCACTTAAAACACTACCAAGCCAGTGTCAAAAACAGGAACATGGCTGCCACAGGCAAATGGACCACCGGACTATGTGGTTGCTTTGAGGATTGTTCTGTTTGTAAGTCTAGAACTTATTTATATCAATTAATCAAAATTTGGTATGCAAAACTGTATTATTCAGATTTGTATTGGTTTTGGATACTATAGGTTGCTTGATGTATTGGTGCCCGTGCGTTGCTTTTGGTCGTATTGCTGAGATTGCTGACAAGGGAAATTCTGGTACGTACGTGTTAGCAATAAAAATATGTAATAGGAAAGTCATGGTCATTCTCATATAAATAACTTTGTATGTCGTGTGGTAGTAATAGAGTTTGGGCTATAGACTTAGTAAAGCTAATATGTTAAGAGTTAAGTTAGTAAGCCATGTAATGTTTTATGTAATCCAAGTCCAAGCCCAAAGCCCATAGAAATCCTTTAGGGCATCTCATGTCATGTACTATATAAATACCTCAAAGGCACATTTGAAGTGTGTGCTTGTGTGTGTATTGTGTGTGACTCCTTTCAATAAAAGTTATCTTCATCTTATTCTCTCATCTTATATCTAACACTATACATATAATCATCAAGTCACCATCTTTACTTTATTTACGTGCCATATTAGTGTTAAAGTTGATATATATTAGGTCCTACAAGTGGTATCAATCGCCTAACAATGATTTAGGAGTGTGTGAAAATCGTTATTTATCAAACTTTTTCTTTAAAGTTGCGTTTTTTCCTTAAAAACGTGGGCTTTTCTTTAAAAGTTTTGATTTTTACTTGTTTTTAGTGTGAAAATTGTTGTTTTTATTGAATTTTTAGTGATTATAAGCGTTTTGGAAGAGTTTTGATCAAAAGAAACAAGTGAAAAACGTGTTTTGGTTGAAAAAAATCGTATTTTTCATCTTTTGGTCATCTTACGCGTAAAAGGACACCACTAACCTTGATTTTCGCTGAAAAAGTACTGTTTGGTACTGTTTACGCTCAAGTTTTAGCATAAAACCCTCTTTCTACGCTTAAGATTCAAGTTTTAGGCATAAAACCCTTGTTTTACGCAAAAGTCTGTGTTAATACAAATATCGCCTAAAAACGTTATTTATATTTTACGATCTTTGCTAAGTTTTGTTAATAACAAAGTATGAACTTTAGCTAAAAGTAAATTATCACTTTGAGTGTTTAAGTCTTGTTTAACTAATGTTTACATTCTCTTTTAAACTAAACATTGGTTTTATTTCTTAAATTAGAAAGTGTCTTGTCATATCATATTTATTTCTTTAAATAGAATTGTCACATCACACTTATGACAAGTTTTGTCAATATGCATTTATGTGTTTGACTAACTTTGTAGTGACTTGCAAGTTTGGTGTTTGACTAGTGTAATGTGATGTGACATTGTTTGGTTGCTAGAAGTTATGAGACAAGACATTGTTTGGTTTGGGAAGTTATTGCATAAACCTACTGCAGACCCGGCGGTACCCTGGGGGTACACGGGCGGAACCCATCTGAGGGTTCCGCCTGATCCGCCGAGCATGCAGAATGTTGTACTATAAATACCAAGCCATAACTTGATTTTTGATCAACCCTTTAGGACATATATTCATATACTCTCTCAACTAACTCAGTAACCTTTTGATTTGTGATTCTCTTATGTAGCAAGGGACTTCACAAGATCATTCAAGAAGTTACAAGCTTCAACTCTAAAGTTGCAAGTCTTGGTAGCTTGGTCATGTATAAGCTTTGGTAGTTTATACTTCATGTGTGTCATGTATGTAGAAGTTATAGGTTAGTATTTTAGGCCTCAAAATACAAAGAGTGTTGGGAGTGTTTGTACCCTTGGAAAAGAACTCGACATCTAGCTTTGTGTCGGTAAAAGTGTAAGCGACGAATGGGAGTGGTTGTACCCTTGTAAAAGAACTCGACATCTAGCTTAGTGTCGGTAAAAGTGTAAGCGACGTTGTAAAGGTTTTCTCCGCCGGTGAAAGGAGCTTGTTGATTAGTGCTTATAACTCTCGAGTTGGAAACTCGGGGCGTGGATGTAGGGCAAGGAAAAAGAGTCCTTGTAGCCGAACCACGATAAACAATCGTGTTGTGGTTTGATCGTTTCTTTCTTTATCTTTGCTTATTACATGTTGTCTTTTAGTTAGAATTGCTAATCACATATAAAGCTTTCCAAAAGAATTAAAACAAGTAATGTTATGTTTATATCTTGAAACAAATGTAAAGCTTTTCAAAGAACTAAAACAAGCAAAGTTAGGATCATCACAAGTAAAGCTTTTCAAAGTATGAAACAAGTAAAGTTAGAATTGTTATTCACATGAAAAGCTTTTCAAAGAATCAAACATATAAAGTTGTGTTTATATCTTTAAGCATATGTAAAGTTTTTAAAAGGATATTTAAGCTAAATAAGAATCGAAAATGCGGCAAACTATTCAACCCCCCTTCTAGTTTTCCACAATTGGCATCAAGAGCTACGTTACTCAAGATCTTTAAAATAGAATGTATTTTAAAACTTGGATCGATCAATGGATTTTGAAAATCTCAAAGAAGGGCAACCTATTGAAAACCAACCGCTATTTGAAAAAGAAAACTTACTTGAATGGAAAAGTAATTTTGAAAACTATGTGAAATCAATTGATCAACATCTTTGGCATATTATTTCTTTTGGTAATTTCGAACCAAAGAAAACAAGCTTTTGAAAACCAAAATAACTATCTTAAACTTGATAAAAATACTAAAGCTAAAACAATGCTTTACAAAGCTTTAGTACCAAATATGAAAGAATGAATTTTTGTCAAAAGGCTAATGATATTTGGAAAAATATGGTAAACTTTCATCAAGAAATATGTCAAGTCAAAGATGATCAATTTGATCTTACATATGAATTAGAAGTTTTAGAAAAACTAATTGATAGACTTTTAGTAGAAGTTACTACATGTGCTACTAGTTTAAATGTTTTAAATGAAGGTACAAGTGAAGATGAGTACGTGTGTTTTGATGAACCTACTTGCGTATCTTGGAATGTAATGGATGTTGACGAAGACAATGATCCGGTAGTTTATTGTCAACTTATTGATACAACAAGCAAGGTGTTTGTTAAGGTGATTACTCGTGTCAAGCTCGTAGTAGTCTTGCTTGCGATTCATGGAATAACTCGGATGAAGATGAAGTCAATCATCCGGTTTGTGATTCTATACTAGATAAAACATCAAGCAAGGTACACTTTGAAATCAAACTCTTTTGCTTTGATTAATTTATCCTAGGGTTTTCTAAACTAGAAAATGAGTCTAAACATTTGTACAACATGGACCTAAAAGCTATCTTCAAGAATGAGTCTTCAAAATCTCTTAAGAATATCTTTGAAAAGGAAATCTTATTAGAAGATAAAATGTCTAAAATTAAGAGTAATGTTGAAATTAATCTAGAATGTAAATTATGTCTAGATTACAAACATGAGATTAAAATGCAAAATGAGAAAGGAAAAATTACTAGTTAAATTTGATGAAAGCTCAAAATCTCTTGAAAGATTGTTGAGGAGTCAAAGGTTGTTTAAAGATAAAACCGGATTAGGATTTAACTCAAAAGCACCATTAACTAATAAAACAAAGCAAGTAAAAGTTGTCTAACCTAGAAGAGAGATTTAGAGATAATTCTATCTCTAATAGAAACTCATGATAAAAGAATTAAGATTATCATACTCTTTGCTTTTATATGATTGTCTAACCTTCTTGGATACATGAGTTATTGAGTTTCAAAGCATGTCGTCAAACCAAGTTTTTACACTTAATGCTTATCCGCTTGATAGCATCTTTATGCAATTTAAAAGGTACGCATTACTTAAACTTGACTTTGGTTATATCTTGCCTCTAGCATTATGTGCTCAAATATGTGTTATTTGTAATACTCTAGAGTGTCTACCTGCTATTTGTAAATAACTAAGATTAGATTCTATGCAACGAGGAATTTAGTCTTTAGTACTAGTAGGAGATATAAGGTGTTTTGGTTCTTTAACCATCAAGAGATAAACACGAGAACTCTTGAGTGAGTCTCACTCAACTCTTGCTTACAAGTGAGATAACTAAGAATTTCCTAAGTGTTAAAATGTCTAACACTTTTGTGATGCTTGCAAAACAAACCTTTGTTAAATAACATTCTCAAATACCATACTTTGAGTCTTTAGTTGTGTTTTTCTTCAATCACTCCTTTATGATAATCTCACATAAAACACACAAGGTGAAATAAATCACATTAGCATATATTAGGATGTGTGAAAGAAAATGATTTTTCAACATCTAGGATTTACACATCAAAAGTGACACCTAGTCTCATGATGTTGTACCTCTTGGACTTTTTCAAAATGAATAGTGTTCATAGTGTCTTAAGTAAGAAAACTCAAAGAGTCGAGGAATCGTTGAATATAACATTTAACGAGTAATCTCCTCCTTCTAAGATATCATCTTTGGTAGATGATGACTTAGTCGAAAGTCCAAATGATGGCAAGACAAGCATGGAGTAAAAGTACAAAATAACATCTTCTCACCTTGAGTCAAACTTTGAATCAAGTAAAATTGACATAAGTCATAAAACTTGATTTATAGGTCATAGTTGTGTCTAAACAAATTCAACAAAAACAATTTTTTGGAATTTAGAATAAAACAACTAGTGAAACAAAATTGAAATTTCAAAGTAATCAAGTGAGTATTGTCTCAATATTTGAAAGACTTTTTGATAATAAAAGCAAGCCACAAAAGTAAGGGATTTTAACTTAAAGACATTCCTAGTTGCTCTCTTGTTCTCAATAGTTAAGTTATTGATGACTTATCAAGAATGAGATTAGTAAATCCGTAGGTAAAAACTAAACATAGAGAAATGTTTGGAAGACTACTTGTTCTCATAACATTTAGATTCAACATTATGCTTAGCTTTCGTCTATGTGCTCGTGTTAAAGAAGATCCTAAAACAACTCTTTAGTTGAGCCTATTTGGATACAACATAAGGTACTACACAACTAGGATTATGGTCTCCCAAAAGAACGGGAATAGAAACCATAGTGTATGCCAAATGGAATTATGTCGGTAATAAGTTGATAAGAAAAGCACAAGTGGTACTTGCACTTTTATACTTACTTACCCAATGATTCTCCAAAACGCGTAAGATTTTCTAATTAGTATCGGATGGAGAAGCACAATCAACAAGCTCCAAGCAAACTCGTGTCAACAACTGAATTTATCTCATCAACATTGGAAGCATCGACTTCGGCAACAATTCAATCCATTATGTTCTTAGTCGACATATTGTGATCCCTCATCATCGCCTTGGTAAGATTGTTCATTGAGGAACGTCTTAACTAAGAAAGTCTTCTATGTCAACTATTCCATCAACGCGTTCACAAAATCTCTTGAATGTGAAGCATTCATAATTCCTAGGCTTAGTCAAAGACTCATAAGACCTAAAACCTTAGTTTTTGAACATTAGGATAAAACCACAAAAATCAAGACAATTCCTTTTGAGTTTTCCCTGCAGATCCCACGGCACCCTCAGACCATACGGGCGGAACCCACTTTTTGGTTCCGACTGGTCCGCCAAAGCCACATAATGTTTTATTTAAGTTCAAAACCAAACACCTCTTTACTCACAACTCCAACTTACCATCAACCCATAAGATTCACAAAATAAACAAAACCTCAAGCATCTTCCTCATAACCTTTCATCACTCAAACCTCAAACAACCAATGTGAAATGAGAAACCAAGTTATCCTTTGTCCTATCAATATCGAGTCATCCACCATTTCAATATCGAGTTATCCTTTGTCCTATCAATATCAAGTCATCCACCATTTCCATGCCCTCAAAGAAACCAAGAGTCAATATCATCTTCACCAATAACTCCACCTAGTCATCTTCACAAGAAGATTCCACAATGTAACCAAACAAGTGTGTCATCCCAACTATAACCTAACCTATTAAGATTAAACCACCTTTCATGATACATAAACCTTTGTTCACCTTTGTGTCGCTCTTTGAAACAAAGGGCAATTGTCATATCCATACTCTCATTAACATATTTGTCTATGTCGTCAAAAGTCAAGTGAATTTCATTATGAAATGCGTCTCTTCCACTTTCTAGCAAGTGAAGAACACAAAGAAGATATCCAAGCTTTAAGTGTTGTCAAACAATCACCACCTCATTTCACATATCCACTCTCGGTCGTCACCCATACTTTACCACCGTTCACCACATTGTTAAAACAAATGAAAAACGTCATTGAAACATCACTTGCATTACAAAACATTTTTAAGTATCAAAATGAGTCAAGTCAACCGTACCTCCACATTGTTTTCATATAGGCACACACTAGAACATACACATTACAATAGTTGTTTACTTAGACTAAAATGTGAAATTTTGATTTTCTAGGAATCATCATGCCTCCTCTAACTCACTACGACCACAAGGACACCATCAAGTACCTACCCAAACACCACAAAACCAAAGGTCTTACTCAAACTCAAATCGTTGTCTTCAAAGCCTTAGAAAAACAATATGTCCATAAGGGTAGAACCATTGATCCATCCTTCTTAGAAGGTACAAACCTCTATACGGAATTTGCCACAATCAACTTTAGAGTGTCTCTTAGAAATCGACAAGCCTATTTGTTCTAGGTTCATTTTAGAATTCTATGCATCCGTCACCCTTTCCAAGGATGAGTATGGTCGCATGTCTATTAACTTTAGGGCTAGTAGTCATCAATACTTCTTCACTCTCGAGGAGTTTGCTCAAATCCTAGGTGTCCCAAACCATGGTACTTGCATCTACTCCGACTTGCACTCCCTCTCAACTCGTGACACACTCTTTGACCGCATCCATCCCTATGATACCCCTCTTGTGTCTAAAGATGAACTTCGTAACCATCTCTTCATTAGGACCACCAACACTAGGAGAACTAGAACCGGAAATGAGGTCATCAAGGACCCACATGGAGTGGAATTCAATGAACTCAAGCCCCAATTCAAGAAATGGGAAGAACTCCTTAGAACCAATGTAATTAGCACCATAGGAAACCGGGATCACATCAATATTTGCCTTTGCTACATTCTCTACTCCTTTTCCGTTAGGCAACCCTTCAACCTTGTCTACCACATGACCAAGAGAATGACCAACATTCCCGTGCAAGGCACAATGTCTATGACATATGGAATGCTCTTGACCCATCTCTTTTGGTTCATCTCTCCCATTCCATCAACTCCTAGAGGTCTTCACCTAGACTACTCTCTTATTCCACATGCTGCTGTCCCACTAAGTGATAGGAGAACCTACAAAGCCCAAGGTAAACATTTTCCAATTCTAGGCTTTGCCCAACTCTAGGCTCCCACATCTAGAATACATTTTCCAACTTTCGGATATTCCAAATGAGTCGGCGGAGTTCAAGCAAACAAAGGGGATGTTCAAAAACATCGAGAGATTTCTTGAAATGCTCAAGAAGAAGATTGACCGTCTATGAGAGCGGGTGTGTAGGAGTGTTTGGCACTAGGTGCTAGTTGCACGATTTGGTCATTTAAACATTACATGTTATGTATTTGTGTGTTAGTAGGATATTTGGTACTATTTGGAACCTGTAGGAACTAACAATGATGCAGGAAGACAACATTTGGCATGTTGTCAAATTTTCATGCTTATGATAAATTTCACTAAGTTTAGTGAAAATCGTTAGCCCCCGGTCAAAGTCCTAAGAGATGAATGTCTATGTTCCTAATTTTTGCATTTCCTAATCAGTCATATAATAAATTTTCATTTCCAAGAGTTTTCGAAAAATTTGAAAATCGTTTCGCGGGTCAAAATAGTGGACTGCCACTTTTAGCAGCACTGGCGGATCTGGCGGCACCCAAAATTGGGTTCCGCCAGTGTATTTTCTGGGTTTTCCAGAATTGGCCCAACGGACCAGGCAGATCCCAAACACAGGGTTCCGCCTGTGTATTGTGAGGGTTCCGCCAGTACCTGCAGAAAATTTGTGAACATTTTTCTTAAGATCATAACTTGTAAAGCGTCAAATCATTATCCCAAGTGAGAAACATCATTCATTAACACCAACAACCATATTGGAACAAACCTCACTCACTAAAACAATTAGGAAGACACTTCCCGCCAAAATTCAAATTTAACCATAACTAACCCAAGGAACCCTTTTAAAGGATCCTTCAAACCATTGAAACATTTTCAACCAAATCACATCCCATGATCACAAAGCATTGAGTGCATATGTTGATCTTTCACTCCACCCTATTCCATTGAATTAACATCAAATGATGTGACATGGTCATGAAAATCATTTGAAACCTCATTCTTTGAACGGTACAACATCAAATCCAAACACCCATTTCAACACCTTTTCAACCTTATAAATTTGAAAGTTTTGCAACAATTCAAATCACGCAATAACCATCAAAATCCTTCTCAAAAGCCACTAGGATTAGTGTCAAACCTTGTTGCTTCAACAAAACCGTCAAGTCAAGCTCATCATCTTCAAGTGATGCTTCGCTTAATATTTCTTCACCTATCCAAGATTTCCTTAACCTCACTACCTCAACACCATCCTCAACACATTTCAATACCAATGTGATCAATATTCAAGATTTGCTTAATCTTGCTACTTCAACACTTACACCAATGGAACTTTTCCATACACCACCAACATCACCACATCCACTATTGGAAACTTTTGAAAACCTATCACCTAAACCATCAAGCCCTCCATCATTGTCACCTTTTAACACCATTGCCCAAATGGAAACCCATCAACAACAAATTTTTCAACCAAACGAGTCATTGGATGATGCACCTCATCCACCGTCATTGCTTGAGAGTTTGGCCTACCTTTATGCTAAATCCTCAATTTTTCCAAATGATCAAGGTCATACACACCTACAATCATTTGTGTTTCACCCCATTCACAAAAACCTTCATGGTAACCATTTACAAATAACCAAGCCTACACCATTTTGTTCAAACAACAACCACCACAACAACAATAACTACCACCACCTCAAGAACCTTCCCAACACTTTAAATCTCAATTTTCTTCGTATAAGAAAATAAAAGCATCTCAATGATCTTCCACCAAGACCAAAAACAACCACCACCTTTCACAAATGAATAACCAAGGTCATTGCTTAACCAAAATGAGTCTTTCGACCACAACCAACCACCACAACAAGAGTATCATCACCCAAAACCATTGTTGTTTCACCCTATCCAATAAAATGAGGTTTATCCTAAACCACATTGTGGAACGTCTCAAGTTTAGAGTCTCCAAAATGAAACAAAACCGTTTCTTTTGGAAAATGTTGCTCATTAAAACCAACAAACCAAGTTTAGAGTACCAACACCACCTCAAGTTTAGAGTCTCCAAAATGAAACAAAACCGTTTCTTTTGGAAAATGTTTCCCATTTAAACCAACAAACCAAAGCCCGTGTCACCCTCTCAACCTTCAAACTAAAGCCCGCTACAACCACAACCCACATTTTCTTCCTTAAACAACCTTAGCCTTGTTTTTGGAAAATGTTTCTCACAAAGGAAAATGATGATTTCCTTATAGCTTTTTATGGTCGTAGCTTATTTGTAGCTTTTTCTTTATTTCTAGAGGTAGGATAGTTTAACCAAAACTTCTTGTCTTTGACTTTTTAAGAAGTCTAAATTTTCCATGAAATGAAGTTCATTACACTACAAGGTTTTCTTTGTTTGTTGACCATTTTAGGTATGATATGTGAACTACACCTTTATATGGTACCATACATAAATCTTGTGTTTTAGAAACTAACCTCTCTTTTTGTAGGTTCATTATCCATGTTTTCCTTCCTTGAAACTCCATTTAGGGGAGTAACATTCAAGGGGGAGCATGACTTTTGCTTTATTCCGCTTCACAACTCTTAGTTGTGTTTTTAAACATGAAATGCTTTCATGACTTATCTTGTGCGGAAACTAACTTTTCTTTTGTAGGTTCAAAATCCATGTCTCCTCTCTTGGCACTCCATTTAGGGGGAGTATCAACCAAGGGGGATAATGCCTGTAATTCCGCTTCGCTACTCTTCTTTTTGTTTGGACAAAAAGGGGGAGAATTTATATGAAACTTGCTCTATTATTTTAAACTTCCGCGTAGCTAACTCTTTGCAAAAACAAGTTTCATTACTAACTTTATAAGACTTAACACTAAATCTTATGACTTACTTTTAAATAAAGTTTATGTTTTGTCATCAACAAAAAGGGGGAGATTGTTAATACAAATATCGCCTAAAAACGTTATTTATATTTTACGATCTTTGCTAAGTTTTGTTAATAACAAAGTATGAACTTTAGCTAAAAGTAAATTATCACTTTGAGTGTTTAAGTCTTGTTTAACTAATGTTTACATTCTCTTTTAAACTAAACATTGGTTTTATTTCTTAAATTAGAAAGTGTCTTGTCATATCATATTTATTTCTTTAAATAGAATTGTCACATCACACTTATGGCAAGTTTTGTCAATATGCATTTATGTGTTTGACTAACTTTGTAGTGACTTGCAAGTTTGGTGTTTGACTAGTGTAATGTGATGTGACATTGTTTGGTTGCTAGAAGTTATGAGACAAGACATTGTTTGGTTTGGGAAGTTATTGCATAAACCTACTGCAGACCCGGCGGTACCCTGGGGGTACACGGGCGGAACCCATCTGAGGGTTCCGCCTGATCCGCCGAGCATGCAGAATGTTGTACTATAAATACCAAGCCATAACTTGATTTTTGATCAACCCTTTAGGACATATATTCATATACTCTCTCAACTAACTCAGTAACCTTTTGATTTGTGATTCTCTTATGTAGCAAGGGACTTCACAAGATCATTCAAGAAGTTACAAGCTTCAACTCTAAAGTTGAAAGTCTTGGTAGCTTGGTCATGTATAAGCTTTGGTAGTTTATACTTCATGTGTGTCATGTATGTAGAAGTTATAGGTTAGTATTTTAGGCCTCAAAATACAAAGAGTGTTGGGAGTGGTTGTACCCTTGGAAAAGAACTCGACATCTAGCTTTGTGTCGGTAAAAGTGTAAGCGACGAATGGGAGTGGTTGTACCCTTGTAAAAGAACTCGACATCTAGCTTAGTGTCGGTAAAAGTGTAAGCGACGTTGTAAAGGTTTTCTCCGCCGGTGAAAGGAGCTTGTTGATTAGTGCTTATAACTCTCGAGTTGGAAACTCGGGGCGTGGATGTAGGGCAAGGAAAAAGAGTCCTTGTAGCCGAACCACGATAAACAATCGTGTTGTGGTTTGATCGTTTCTTTCTTTATCTTTGCTTATTACATGTTGTCTTTTAGTTAGAATTGCTAATCACATATAAAGCTTTCCAAAAGAATTAAAACAAGTAATGTTATGTTTATATCTTGAAACAAATGTAAAGCTTTTCAAAGAACTAAAACAAGCAAAGTTAGGATCATCACAAGTAAAGCTTTTCAAAGTATGAAACAAGTAAAGTTAGAATTGTTATTCACATGAAAAGCTTTTCAAAGAATCAAACATATAAAGTTGTGTTTATATCTTTAAGCATATGTAAAGTTTTTAAAAGGATATTTAAGCTAAATAAGAATCGAAAATGCGGCAAACTATTCAACCCCCCTTCTAGTTTTCCACAGTCTGGTTTCCTACGCCAAAGTTTCAAGTCTTACGCATAAGATCTTACGCAAAAGTTTGGAGTCTACGCATAAGATTGGATTTTACGCATAACTTGCAATTTTACGCAGAAGTTTTTTCAACGATCAGAGGTTACTCAGTACTTCCCTAGCTTGGACAAGTTAGTGGAATACTTCGACTTGGGATATCTTTCAAGCTTGGACAAGTTTGAGAGATTTGTTTTGTTGATAAACCTTACGCGTAAAAATCTTACGCATCAACTCTAAGTTTACGCGTAAAATCAAAGCTTACGCCTAAACAATCTGTTTACGCATAACCTTATATCTTACGCATAACCTAAAGTTTACGCGTAACTCTGTTTACGCGTAAGATTCAAGTTTACCATAAGATCTGTGTTTACGCATAAGATTACATCATTAGAGTTGACTTTTGTTGCTTAGAACTTGAGTTTTGACGACTAAACTTCAAACGGCCATAACTTTTGAACCGTAACTCCATTTTCGACGAATTAGCTATCAAAACGACCGTGAGACCGAGAAGAAGGATATGTTGAACAATCTTAAGATCATTCAACGCAAGTTTCGAGGCCCAAATCCACTCCGAACGAAAGTTATTGAGGTTTTAAGGTTTCAGATCAAATTTTTCACCATAGAAACTTGCATTAACTTACATTTAACACAACTCCTATTTCGTTGAATCGATCCAAGATCAACTTTATCATTCATCAATGGAAACTCTGCAAGATATTCATGCAGCCAGTGCAGATAACCGACCTCCCATGATGTCAAAGGGTGGTTACTCACAGTGGGCTAGTCGTATGATGCGCTATTTTAAGAGCAAAACAAATGGAAAACTTCTTATCAAATCCATTGTGGAAGGACCCTTCAAACCAAGACAAGTACTAGAACCTGGTGATCCTAATGGAACCCCCCCCCCCAGTACAACCATAATATAGAGATCAGAATGAGACTGAGTACACTGAGGAAGACAGACAACAGATTGGAGTTGATGATCAGGCATTTCATCTCGTCATTCTTGGTCTACCTGAAACAACGTATGCAACTTTTAATAGTGAAGGAAGTACTCATGCAGTCTGGGAAAGATTCAAGAGGTTAATGTATGGGACAGACATCGGGAAACAGGAAATGGAAACACAATTGCTCAAAGAACTACGCAAGTTTACTTCAATTCCTGGTGAATCTATAGAGTCGTACTACCTCAGGTTCTATAAGATCATGAATGACTTATCAAGACACAACCTTAGTCAGACAAACATCGCTAACAACACCAATTTTCTGAATGAGTTACAACCTGAATGGGGAAGATACGTCACTATTGTTTATCAGACAAAGAACTTGCATGAGGTTACTTATGATCAGTTGTACGAATTTTTAAAGCAGAATCAAGCTGAGGCTAATGAAGTAAGGGCTGAATTACTTGCTAAAAAGCATGATCCTCTAGCATTAATTGCTAATACACCAACACCTCTACCAGTCAACACACAACAACAACTATCATCATCTTCCACTTATAACTACATGCAACCAACATACATTCCACAACCAACACCTGTCTACCAACAATAATTCTACCCACAGCAACAACATGTTATTCCACAACAACAATACCCACAATTCCAAGAACCAGAATTCACTGACAATGATGAAGCTACTGCAGCCTTGACACAAGCATTTTCTTTTCTGACAAAGGCATTCCAAGGACACTACTCTACACCAACAAACAACAACCAAAGGATTTCATCAAACACTCGCAACAAGCAGATCGCTCAACCGAGTTTCAATATGGGGTACGGAGGCCAAATGGTTGAAGTTTATGGGAATCCGCAGGGATATGCTACTGGATTTAACATGGGTAATCAGAATATGCAGAATCAGTTGGGTCAGTATGCAGAGAATCAGTTCGGTCAGTATGCAGGGAATCAGATGGGTCAGTTTGTTGGAAATCAGAGGGGTCAGAATGTTGGAAATCAGGCAATGGGTAATCAGATTAGGAATGTGGCAGCTCCAGTTGTTGGGAATAATGGAAATGTGAATCAGGGTAATCTGGTAAAGTGTTTGAACTGCCAGGGTGTAGGTCATATGGCAAGGAACTGTCCTACTAAGCCGAACAAGAAAGATCCAGAGTATTTGCAGAAAGCATTGCTATTGGCACAAAAAGAAAAGGCATGGTTTCAGTTGAATGCAGTGGAAAATGATTTTATGGCTCTTATGGATGACATGGAAGAACAAGAGGATATTGATGCGAACTGCATCTTCATGGTAAATCTTCAGGAAGCTAAGTATGACACGGATTCGGACACACTTCCTGTTTATGACACCAGTGCACCATCTGAGGTATCAAACTTCAACACATGTCACAATAATGATATATTTGATATGTCTCCTCATGAGGAACAACATTTTGAGAAGCTAACACCCACTTATGATACATACCTGGATACGCCAAGTAGTAGCAATTGTAACACCACAAACCGAATAAGGGTCTAAAGTGTAACATTTTGGTGTCATTTCAGAACATTTAGCACAAGCGGAAGACTTAGCTCAATAAATTACAAATCTTGAGACTAAAAGGACTAATAAAAGAAATACAACCAAAACCAACTTCTAAAAGAAATGAAATAATCAAACATAAATCTGAAATAAAATCCATGAATACTAAGGTAGGGTTGGTCTACTAAAAGCTCCTACTCTCATCACTCAATCCCCTACTTTATTAGACGTTAGCTATAGCATTGAGTTAGCTGATGGTAACCTAGTAGACACCCGCACCGTGATCCGTGGTTGTACCCTTAACCTTTTAGATCACCCGTTTAGTATTGATTTGATGCCAATCGAGCTCGGAAGCTTCAATGTAATAGTTTGAATGGATTGGTTATCCAAGAATTGAGCGAGCATTGTTTGTGGAAACGAGTTGTTCATATCTCTCTCAATGATGAGATTTTGATTGTTCGAGGTGATAGGAGTGGAACTCATCTGAATATCATATCATGTATCAAAACCATGAAATATCTTGAGAAAGGATATCACGCATTCCTAGCACACGTGGCTAAGAAGGAGTCGAGAGAGAAACGACTCGAGGATGTTCCCGTAGTGCGTGAGTTTCCTAAAGTATTTCCTAAGGATTTGCCGAGACTTCTGCCATTCCGACAAGTGGAGTTCCGCATCGAATTAGTTCCAGGAGCTACACCTGTTGCGCGTGCACCGTATCGTTTAGCGCCATCGAAAATGGAGGAGTTATCGAAGCAATTGCAAGAGCTGTTGGATAAAGGATTTATTCAACCGAGTGCCTGGGGAGCTCCAATGTTATTTATGAAGAAGAAGGATGGAACGTTTAGGATGTGTATCGACGACCGAGGATTGAATAAGTTGACCGTGAAGAACCGCTACCCATTACCAAGGATTGATGATTTGTTTGATCAGTTGCAAGGATCGAGTTACTACTCTAAGATTGACTTGAGGTCTGGTTATCACCAACTCAGGGTTCGGGAAGAGGATATTCCCAAGACAGCATTTAGGACCCGTTATGGTTATTATGAGTTTCAAGTAATGCCTTTTGGTTTGACTAATGCGCCTGCAGTGTTCATGGACCTCATGAACCAAGTATGCAAGCCTTATCTAGATAAGTTCGTGATAGTCTTTATCGACGATATTTTGATCTACTCAAAGAGCGAGGAAGAGCACAAACAACCTTTGGCTACGATTCTTAAGTTGCTCAAGGACGAGCAGTTGTGCGCAAAGTTCTCTAAGTGTGAGTTTTGGATTCGGAAGGTTCAATTTCTGGGTCATGTGATTGATAGTGAAGGATTACATGTGGATCCCGCTAAGATTGAGGCGATTGAGAAATGGGCAATGCCAGTTAACGCCACAAAAACTCATCAATTTCTAGGATTGGCTGGGTATTATAGGAGATTCATCGAGGGATTCTCTAAGATATCTAAACCGTTAACAGCATTGACTCACAAGGATAAGAAGTATGAATAGGGAGAAGAAGAAGAGAAGGCCTTTCAGACTTTGAAGCAGAAGCTTTGTAGTTCACCGATATTGTCTTTGCCAGATGGAGTAGAAGATTTTGTGGTTTATTATGATGTCTCGTATCAAGGGTTAGGAGCAGTTTTGATGCAACGAGAGAAGGTTATGGCATATGCTTCCCGACAGCTGATTCGCTCCAAACGGTCAACCTAAATTGACCAGGTGATGGTCAACAAGGTCAGACTGCCTAGAGTCAATGCTCCGCGGAATACAGTGTTTCCCCGGGTCGTAATGTCCCAACGAGGTGTGCGATGGTTTATTAAAAACGAATCTGTGATCGAGTGAATGTGAACAGGAAAGGTATAAAGTGTGTGTGAGAGTGATTACACTAAGGTTTTATAAAATAAAATAACTTAGATAAACTATTTGAACGATTTTGTGAAACCTAGATATCTAAAAACGTTTAATAATTAAAAACGCGTACGTTTAATTTAATTCTACGTAAACGTACGAAATAAAAACGAATTTAACTAAAGAAGTAATTTGCATACCTTAGGGGCTTAAATGCAAATGAAATAAACTTAAAATATTTATTATATAATTACTAATTATTTAATTAATTAATTATTATTTAATAACTATTATTAATTATCTAATAATTCACTAATAATTAAGAAAATGTAAAATAAGTCTAGAAAATTAAAATTAAAATTTGTAAAAGTCTAAAATATTATAAAACTTATTAAAAATAAAATTATATTTTTAAGACTATTTCTCTAATTATTATTAATTAATAACTATTTAATTATTAATTAACTATTTATATGATTTAAATTATTATAAATACTAAAAAGACTTAGATAATTAAGAAGATTTTTATAAATCTAATTAACCATCACAGGAATCCTAAAAAATTATAAAAACTTTATTTTATGTATTTTTAAACTAGTTTACTAATTATTATTCTAATTATTAATTATTAACTAATTAAACTATTTAAATTATAAAAACTAGTAAATGAACAGTAAAAATTATGGAAAAATTAATAAAATTATATTATGACTTATAAAAGCTAGGAAAAATATAAAATCTAGGTGTTGCTTTATAAAAATTAATTATGCTATTTAAAACTTATTTATTGATTAATTATTAATAAAACTAATTTTAATTCTAATAAATACTAAATAACAAATTAAAAATCTGAGAAAATTATTAAAAATACTTTAATATAAAAGGAAATTAATAAAAATATAAAATTACAACTTACTTAATTAAAATATAAAAATGAAAATTAAAATTAAATTATATTAAATAGAAACTATCACTTATTTTTATATTGTCTTTTCTGGAATTTTCTTTTACCAACCTATTTTATACCTAAAAATAACTAAATTTTGTAAAAACAATATTTTTATAAGCTAATAATAAGCACTGTGGGGGCTTATTACCTCCACAGTTGACTTTGGTTGACCAAAGAAGCTAATAAGCTCAAATGAGCTTGTGTGGGGCCTACTATGGATTATTCTGGTTCCAATGAGTTGTTTAAACAAGTTTGAGCTAAATTTGGCCAGATAAGCCCTTGGAATAAGCTAATAAGCACTTAATAAGCTTTTGGTAACTTGTATGAACTCAGAAACTGGGACAGACTTTTGTAGCTTAATTAGGTGGGACCCAGGGGTCTTATGGTAAAAAAAATGGTCAACTAAGGATCCTTGGTAGGAGGGGGGTTCAAAGGAACCAAGTATGACAAGTGGGGCCCACTGAGGTGGTCACAAATCACCACCAAAATGGTGGTGATGGGTGAAGTCTGCTGGTGCAGGGGAGTTAACCTTCCCTGCAAGTGACTTTGGGTCAAGCTGGGGCTCACAAGAAAATTCCTAAAAATCAAATGAGGGTAGGAATCACTAGTTGAAGTGGTATACTACAATTAGGAACAAGTTTCAATTCCTAAAACCTTATACAAAATTCAAAACAATTTCCCCAATATTTGGAAAAATCTGAGATGTGCAAACTTTGACTTTTGATAAAAACTAAGATTTGACTTTAATGAACTTGTGATTGGTTCTACTGATTAAAAATGAGGTTATAAACTATATCTAAACTAGATTACACTAAATTAACAAACATAGTACCTAATGCAATTGATTTGAGACCCCTAACCCCTCACAGTTAACTGTGGGGGAAATTTATTTATGATTTTGACTATTGGTGTTAGGAACTAAGTTTTAAAACATGAGAGGGTCTAAACTAACCTAAGGGAGTGTGATATGAACACAAAAAACCAATAAGGACTCACTGAGTCCTCACAACATCTAGAACCAAACACCCCTTTTGTTAATCTGTGATGGTGATTTGTGATACCAAATGGTGAATTAAACTATAAAATTAGAAATTACACTTACACTAACCTAAATTAAACATAAATAAACAAGAATTAACCACAAAGAACTATAATATCCAACAATTTTGAAATATAAGCAAGTATGAAATTTAGATGGAACGTACTATTATCTTGGCTAGGTACTGAGAAACAAGATCCAGAAATCAAACTACTACCTCCCCTGAGGTTACTAACCCATTAGAATCCAAAATTACCAACTTCCATTGCTTCCTCTTTCTTGTTCACCAATTTTTTATTTTTTCAACTATTTAATATGATTTTTTTTTCTTTTTTTTTTCTTTTATGAACTAAACAGACAATTAAGGTTTTCTAAAACTTATATGAGCTTTGTTAGAGCTTATATAATGATGCGTGAGAATCGCAACAGGCTTTACCTCTCGAGGGATCTCGAGAAGCTTACAACCCCCACCAGGCAGTGTACCTGATCGTTGTAGTATAGTATAGTGACAAGTACCGGGGGATTGATCGTTCAGCTTAGGAATAGTGTCGCTAGGATTAGAAAGCCTAAATACTAGTTCTAAAGGTGAGGGATGATTATTTTTGTGTTTTTATATTTTTTAGAAGGCAAATAAAATCTCGGGGTTTTGGAAGAGTGGGCGGAATTAGTTGCTATTCAACTAACCCAAAACTAAGATGCAATCAAAATAAAATACTAAAAATGAAAATAAACTAATTATACTAAGGTTGTGAGCAGTAATTGGAGAAAATGTGTTTACTTAGATTTCACTACTCCCTAGATATCTTTTACACGTTAATTACTTGTTATAATTGCATGGATGACGGATCGTATTCCTTAATACCATTCATGGGGTGGCATACATAACTCCCCAATTCTATGAGCTCTTATTTCCTCCTACACCATGCCCAGCACAACTATAGGGATTGTAAACAGTGGCTCATGCATTAAATACAACCAATAAAGACCTAGTACGCCTCGGTTCATGTTTCTTAAGACGTTCAAGCATGTTACCATTTGGAGATCTGCCAGTTTTCTTAAGCCTAACATATAAATCATTCATCCAAGACAAGAATAAACAAGTAATCAACACATAATCAATATCTAGGTTTCATTAGATCTAAGCAAACACAAAAGAGATCTAGCCTAGCATGATAGAATTAAGACAAGAACAAGATATAGACAACTAACACATAGACATATTGATCGAATTAGAAGAACACTTATCTTAATTAATCATGCAAGGTATCAAGGGGTTGGAACCCTTGAAAAACCTGTAAAGTTACACCAAAATCGTCTTTAGGGTTTCTCCCAAAACTCCTATTTTTTTAATGTGAAAAACTAGAAAACTATATATAGGAAAATAGGGATGACGGCGTCAAGACAAACAATGTGACGCCGTCATCTCGCCGCCAAATACTTCCTCGGACGGCCTTGATCTACTTCTAACGCCGTCAAGGCCTAGGCCGTCACACAAATTACTCTTGACGCCCTGTGTGTGACGCCGTCATCAACTACGGATTTTAATTCTTGGGGTTTTGACGCCGTCAGGAAAACTCTTGACGCCTTCATGAACTCTCGGATTTTATTATTGAGGTTTGACGCCGTCAGGAAATTACTCTTGACGCCGTCACCTACTGTTCCCAGCATGGAAAATTGAGACTTTGCCGTTTTCTTCACTTTTATGCTCCAAAAACGTCCAAAATGGCTTCTTTTCCAGAATTCACTCTCCAAGTACCTAAAATCACAAAAGGAACGATTTAGGGCAATATTTGATCAAATAAATTCGGATTCGGGCTTAAATGACCCCCTAAAAACGGATCATTTTTCGCCTCATCATATACCCTTACACTTGAGATTTGCTTGTCCTCAAGCAAATGCGCTTTTATTCTACTCAAAAGACAAGTTAGGGGTCATTTAACACTAATATAAAAGTAATTACAACAAATAATCGCTCCACTAAAGACCAAAGACAAGCACGGAGGTCATATACAAGCACCTCACAAATAGTGTTTAGATACTTACATCTCTCGGGTGTAATAAAGTGTAAATTACAATATGGAAACGGAAGATATCTCTCACTACCTGTCATAGCAAAATAGATTACCATAGGCTTGGGAAAGGATCAAACCTCCACCACATGGCGTAAGCACCTAGGATAAACTATCAAAGAGGTCTTTTAATGGGTTGTAACGTTAGGTATAGGGATATGAATTACACGGTTTTGTTGGATAAAGGAAGTTATTACTGGTGGCGAGTTAACAATCTTGGTTAATTACATGTACAATATGGCGTTGCTAAGCCAAGACTAGACTCGACTTAAGCTAATAAATGAAAAATAAAAAAAACATAAAATGAACATAGAATGAAACGGGATGGTAGTCCGTATGTTTTTTCTCTATTTCTTTTTCTATATTTTCTTTCTTTTTCTTGTTTTTTCGATTTTTTTTTTTTTTTTTTTTTTTTTTTTTTTTTTTGCATACACTCTTACCCTACCATCCAAAATAACACATCATAGGGGATGAGAGTTCCCCTTACACTTGAATTTGTACATACTTTACATTCAACTATTCTAATGACTCGAATTAAGAAAATCAAAACACTTGGAGCACTTTTAAGATTAACGCACATATGGGGGTAATAATATTATGTTCTTCCCCATTACTCCATAAAATAAGTACTTACCCATGAGTCCCAATCGTCCCAAAACAATATGTACAAGGATATGGCTCGACTTAGCAACCATGTAATCAATTAGAAAGTTAACTTAGGGTTTAACAAATAACAATAATGCACTAAAAATGAGCGCATACACGGAAGGCTAAGGCAATTTGGGTGTACATTTAAGTGGGGTGTAACAAATTCTTCCTTTAAGTAAAATGCTTAAAGTTAGAAACGAAAAGATAGGCTCAGAGGGGTGTACTAGGGGTTTCGTGTACTAAAAATGAGTACAACGCTAAGGGTGTGGGAAAAATTAGTTGACTTAACTAGCCAAGTAGTATGACTTAAATGGTCAAGTAATTATGATACGGGTTTAACACAAGGGTGATCCTAATGCCTCTTATCATGTAGTAAATCCTACCACATGAATGTAATCTCACTAGCGGTCTCGAAATGCATCACTAACGCAAGTTCTAGAATCTAAATGCTACCGGTACACTCATAAGCACTAATAGTAAATGCTTTTCCTATCAAATCTAAAGGCGAACCTCACATATTTGGGTGGAAAATTTTTCTGAATATACGGTTATGTGTTAGTCATACAATCTCCTATCCATGAGACGCTTGCTATGGCTAAAGTTTCACTCCTAAATGTTGTAAAAAATTTTAAATTTGGCGCTAAAATTGCACTAACAAGTATTTCTCATAGTTTTATTACACATCTACTATCAAACAAAACAAACTCAAGCGAAAGTGCATATGTAAGGTATCATCTTTTTATCCTCCCCTTACACTTAAGATGAACATTGTCCCCAATGTTCAAGTAAAGAATGTAAAAGTGAAAAAGTAAAAAGAATGAAATCAAATACTCCCCTGATTCGCTTGGTATGGATTATAGGTTGGCCAGATTAGATCTTCCTCCAAGAAAATGAACAATCAAAGCTTCCCTTCCAGAATATAAATCATCTCCTTATCGAACATAACCTGTAAATCCTGACAAAAATAGACAAGACAATCTCGCGTAAAATCGGCGGCATCCTATATAAGTTTCTAAATCCTAGAAAACAAAATAAGATATAATGCTTGTGGAATGAAGTTTGCAGATTTCCTGGAGATTATAAAACTTAATAATTCATAAAAAACCATAAGACTCCGTTAGAAAAACAAAACCGGTAAAATTTCCAGATTTTAACTCCTGACGCCGTCAAGAGTAAACCTCTGACGCCGTCAGAATGGACCTGCAGAAATTCTTATGTTAAGTTTCCGGAAAATTTCTGGAAAAACTTGGTCCTACTTCCTGGAAAATCCTGCAAAACTTCATTATGACTCAATACAAGCATTTGACTCTAACAAATACGAATATACATGTTCATTTAATATTGTGGAGAATCATGATCGGTTTGTTTCTTAAAAACATATTTGGGGTTTCCCCTTACACTTATCTTTTGCAAAAATACTTCTAGGTGGAGTTAAGACTAGGCCAAACAACAAAGTAAAGTATTTCCACATTTTAGTTGAGAAACATGATCAACCAACAATAAAAACTTAAACATGCATACGGAAGCAAATAACAATCAAATAAAATGAAAATCACACAAAGCATGGGTTACCTCCCAAGAAGCGCTTTTCTTTATTTACGAGTCTTGTAGCTAGACTCAAGGTCATGGGTTACTACGTGATACGGGTGAGTTCCTCGTTGAGGACATCTTTGGGATCAAACTTAGGTTTCAACTTTCTATCGGTTTCCTTAGTATGGTATGACCTTTCAAACTTTTCTCCATCCGGATCATACAAGGTCATTCTAATATGCCATGACCCGTCACCTTCTTTAGGTGGCTTGTCCCACCTCCATTTACACTTATCTCCCTCTCTTTTCCATTTATTCCTTTCTATGTTAATGGGAATTACGCTTAATAACTCAATCATCTTCCTAAAGACTATGGGGTCCTCAAAGGGGTCTAGCTCTTCATCTCTAGCTATGAGTTGTTCTACCGAATGTGTCTTTTCAACAAAGTCTTTTTCTAGATAGAATGGGCATTGAGGTCCTATAAAGTTCCTTTCTATCCAAGGTCCATATCTAGACGGTCTCCTATTCATCTCTACCCAATGCGGTGTTGGTTCATCATCACAATCATAACTATGCTTCTTAACATCATACACCGACCAAGTATCGCCTTCACCTACCGCTATCTTGGATTCCTTGCAATCTATCATGGCACTAGCGATTGCTAAAAATCCTCTTCCTATGTAGTGTCACTAACCATGTCTAGGACGTGAAAATCCGCTAATATAGTTAACCTTCCTACGTGAACAACTACATCCTTAATCATTCCAACCGGGTGTGCAATACTCCCATCCGCTAGCCCTATCAATACCTCCGTTTCCTCTAACTTTCCTAGCTTAAGAGCGGTGAATAAGGATAAGGGAATCAAGTTGAGGCTTGACCCTAAATCGGCTAGTGTGTCGAAAGCTTCGGATCTTCCTATCTTACAAGGCAAAACAAATATACCCGGGTCATCAAGCTTTTTAGGCAACTTGTTTTGAACGAAGGCGGTCCCATTTTTACCTAGCTTACACTTCTCATATTTTTCTAGGAGGGCATTATAGTAGGGAGCACACGCTAAGACATCAATGACGGGGCGTTCAAGGTGAAGTTCTTTGAATTCATCGTCAAGGTCTTGCGTAAGAGGTGTTTCAACAATGCATTTGACCGGCTCTATAGTGGGTGTTTTATTTGATTGGTCCTTTTGGGGAACTTGGTTTTGTTTGAAACACGTGCTCGTTGATTTAACCGAGTAGTATTGTGGACACGAAGTGGGTGACGAAACTGAGGATATGGAATTAACGGTTAGTTTCGGATTCTTGACCGTGTCACTCGGGAGTGCTCCAATTTCTCAGTCATTGAGAACTTTCAACAATGCATCAATTCTAGTGGTCATCTCGCTTTGCTTTTGTTTGAAATCGGCTTCAAACTTGGATATGCGAGCTTCTTGAGATGCCATGAACTTTGACATCAATCCTTCAAGATTGTTGGTACTACCATAGTTGTTAGAAGGATTGTTGTTGAAAGTGCGGTTGGATGGTGGACCGTTTGGTTGGTAACGATTAGGCGGATTGGAAGAATTGGATTGATTTTGTTTCCACCTAAGGTTTGGGTGATTTTTCCATGAGGGGTTGTATGAATCACCGTAAGTGTTTGGATCGGGCTTGAAAGTGTACCACTTATCTCCCGCTTCGTCGGTACGCGTGGATGCGTAGTCCGCAAAAGCTGTTCCGGGGAGTTCCATACAATCACGAGTGTCATGGGGACCACTACATAATTCGCATGAAGAAGTGATTTTGTTCACTTGGCTTGAAGGCTTAGGAGCATCGTAAGATTTCATGAGAAACTTGACTTGGTCCTCAAGTTCCATGATCCTACGGTCGGGAGTGCTAGAGTTGTTCGAAGGCAAAGATATTGCCTTGACCGTTTTGTTCAAGTCACGGGGATCATTCCAACTTTCCTTGTCATAGAGAGCAAGATCTTCTATGAGTTTCCATGATTGTTCCGCACTAAGATCACGTAGCTTCCACCGGCCGATTGGTCAATGGCTCGCCTCGTGTAGATGTCGATATGGTCATAAAAAATTTGGACTTGGAGCCAAAGATCTATGCCATGATGAGGGACTTTTTGGAGTAAGTCCTTGAAACGAGTCCATGCTTCATAAAGAGATTCATTTTGACGTTGTTGGAACATCAAGATGTCATTCCTAAGCTTAGTAGTTCTCCCCGGTGGGAAAAATTGAGCAAGGAAACGAGTGGTGAGATCATCCCATGTGGTGATGGATCCCGCGGGTAAACGCCCAAGCCATTGACTAGCTTGATCCCGTAGAGAGAATTGGAATAGGCGTAAACGGGTAGTCTCTCTAGTTTCAACACCTAGGTCTATGGAATCTACGATTTTGAGAAAGTCCTTAAGATGTTGGTTTGGATCTTCGGAACGAAGTCCATGGAATGCACATCCGCTTTGCACCAACCGGATGGTGTCGGATCGCAAGGGGGTCACATTGGCTCCGGTGAGCTCAATGGTGTTTCGGTAGCCTTGGTGGCTAGGTCGGGAATACTCTCCTAAGGTTCGGGGCCTAAGGGGTTCTAATGGTGGGTTTTGTTGTGGGGGGATGACGGGTTCAAAGATGTTACCACCTTCCATGATGTCGGATGGTAAAGAGTTACGAACAAAGGCACAAAGAAATAAGATAGACTAAAGAAAACCTAAAAATAAAAATAAAATCTTACTAGAAAGGAATCTAGCAAGTAGACCTAATAAAAAGAAATCCTAACCTAGACAATAACTATTCCCCGGGCTGCGGCGCCAAAAACTTGATGCGTGGGAATCGCAACAGGCTTTACCTCTCGAGGGATCTCGAGAAGCTTACAACCCCCACCAGGCAGTGTACCTGATCGTTGTAGTATAGTTGATGAGTGTCTAAATACTCATCATTTTATACTAATCTGAGCTGCCAAAACATACAAAAACACTCAAATATGTATCAAAATACTTTAAATATCTTAAAGATGTGTTTTATATGTTTTAAATGCAAAATATGCAAAAACAGATTAAAAACGTACAAAGTTTGCATAATTGGCAGTTTCAGTCCCTCAAGTTTCATAAATTGCCAAAACTAGTCCCTGGTTATTCTAAAAACATGAAAATGTCATCAAAGGTCCTTTTTAATCATAAAGTTACATATTTAGTCCTTTGGTGCAAAGTTTCACAAAATTACAAGTTTAGTCCCTCAACTTTGGAAATTGACAGAAATGGTCCCTGGGATGTAAAAACTTTGAGAAAAGCAATTTTGGTCCTTGTACTAATAATATTTTGCAGGAATGGTCCTTGGGAGAAAAGTTTGGCATAATTACAAAATGGTCCCTGAAGTTTCACAAATTGGCAAGTTTAGTCCCCGAAGGTGTAAATTTGGAAATTCTCAAATTTGGTCCTCATATTATCATTATTTGGCAAATTACACCCCTTGGATAATTTTGGAAACTTACCATTTTAACCCCTCTAAAAACCTGAATTACAAAAATGGTCCTTGTGTTTTTAAGTTACTAATACAAACGGACCCTTATATTATTAAACCCAAACAAAACTAAACCCAATCACCTACCCAAGCCCACTACCCTTTCCCTGGCCCATATACACAACCAGCCCACTCCCTTGTTTAAATAAATAAAACCGGCAAACCATTGTCACTGTTCACCCTCCCTCACAAGCCAAAACCGCCACTCCACCTCACTGGTTTCACTCCACCTTGGCCTCCAAACAAACTTCCACCTGTCTCTCCACCTCCACAAACCTCCAAAACCCCTAAACCCTCTCCACGTTATCCACAGTTGTCCCCAATTGAGACTTTGGCGCCAAGTTTAACTTTTAAACGGCTGAGATTGCTCGGACCTTATCAAGGGCTGGAAATTGGTGGGAATTACCCCAGTGGGTCCCACGAACCTCACAAGTCTCTACAAAAGGAAGAATGAAGCAGAGATGAGGGGGTATTAGCTTAGGAGTAGAATAGCTTAGTCGTAGGTAGTATAATCCTTAATTTTCAGTTGTAATTTCAATTAAAAAGCTTGTACTCAGCTAGTTTCATGTACCTTAATCTTTAATTAAAGTTAAATTCAAGTTTTATTTGCTGTTTCAGATTATGCCAATTTCTTAAATTCTCAAAATTTACCAAAAGTTTGATTGCTGTTGTTTGTTGTTGTTATTGTAATCTAAAGCTCACTTAAGCCTTGACAAAGCTTTTGAAAGCTTTTAAAGATCCTCAGAATCAGTTTAGTAGTGTAATCACAAAAATACCTAGAAAATAGAAAAAATAGTAAAAAAATAGAAAATCCAAATAAAAAGAAGAACAAGCATTGGAGCATGTTGAATCCTGGATGAACATGGTTTAGAATCCTATGGGGGATACTAGGTTATGATCACTGGTTCACTTTGTTTCAGTCTCACAAATTGTAAGCTTGTTTCTCAACTTTTATAAGTTTACTGTAGCCTAGCTTATTTCTGCTTTTCTGAATGCTTTTATGCTTATTTAGTTTTACCTAGTCATAATATAGTATAATTTAGCTTACTTGTTCATTAAATCTTCTTGTTGCTAAAAAATCAAAACCTCACAGTGGAATACTCATTTTTGACAAACCTGTGTTCTCTGCTTGTGTTGTGCTTGATTCAGGTTAATTTAATCTTATTTAGTTATAATTTAGTGTTAAGAATCAATATTGTGGTTTAAATTTATGTTTAGCTTTGAAAATCATAAATTAGTATAGTTAAGGGGGTGTTTGGTTTAACCAATACCTCTGTGTTCAAGGTTTTGTTGGTATTGTTTCCTCTTGATACATGTTTTATTAGTGTAACTTAGGTCTGTGAAACCAATAACTAGGTCACTTATACAACCAAAAGTCAAAAACCACCTCCAAAGTCCTTGACAGTTAACTGTCAAGGCTTTAAGGTCCACAAACCCACCAATCACCTTATTAGTTATAGTTTTAGCTTATTTTAGGTCTCTTGTAGCTTATTACAACTTAATTAATCAATAACATAGCTTAGAATCTCAATTTAGTCAAACTAGCAAGTTTTCCTTAAAAGTCAAAATTGCACTTTTCAGATTTTCACAAATATTGGGAGATTTTTATAGAATTTAGTATAAGGATTCAAGCTTTGATCTTTTTAGGATTAGCACTCTACCACCTTGTCTTTAAGATCCCATAAAGCTTATATTTTTAGGATTTTTTAGGTGGGCCCCACTTACCCCCAAACTAGGTTGCAGGGCAAACAACTGCCCTGTGCAGCAGATAACCAAGCCACAACCACCACTTTGTGGTGGTTTTGTGACCACCTCAGTGGGCCCCAGTAGTCAAACTTAGGTTCTTAAAACCCCCCTCCTAGTAGAGATCCTAGATTGACCTTTGGCTTGACCTGGTACTCAGTGGACCCCACTTAGAAATACCCTTGAATCTTGTCCCCATTCTGAGTAGAAATCAGATTTTGGATTAGCTTATTGTGGCTTATTAGCTTTTCTACTGAGCTTATTTAACCATTTTAAGCTTTGACAAGTCCAACTATCTTATTAGAGTCAGAATATACCAAGGTGGGTCCCACATAAGTTCATTTGAGCTTATTTACCATCTCAGTCAACCAAAGTCAACTGTGGAAGCAATAAGCTTCCACAGTGCTTATTAATAAGCTAGAAAATAATTGTTTTTACAAAAGTTGTCTATTTTTATATATAAATTAGTTTTGTAAAAGAAAATTCCAGAAAATACAACATAAAAATAAGTGATAGTTTCTATTTAATTTAATTTAATTTTAATTTTCATTTTTATATTTTTATTAAGTAATCTGTGTTTTTATATTTTTATTAATTTCTTTATAAGTTAAAGTAATTTAAATAATTTTCTTAGATTTTTATATTGTCATTTGATATTAATTAGAATTAAAAATAGTTTTATTAGTAATTAATAAATAAATAAGTTATAAATAGCATAATTAATTTTTATATAGCAACACCTAGTTTTTATAATTTTCCTAGCTTCTATAAGTCATAAGATAATTTTAGAAATTTTCTTGTGATTTATACTGTTCATTTAATAGTTTTTATAATTTAAATAGTTTAAATAGTAATTAATTAATAAATAGAAAAATAATTAGTTAACTAGTTTAAAAATACATAAAATAAAGTTTTTATAATTTTTTAGGATTCCTGTGATGGTTAATTAGTTTTATAAATCTTCTCATAATTTTCTAAGTTAGTTTAATAATATTTGTAATTTAAAATAGTTTAATTAGTATAATTAATATTAATAGTTATTAATTAATAGAAAATACATAAAAAGACAAAAAGATTTATTTTTATTTTTTATACTTTCTTCAAGTTCTATTTTAAGTTTAGAAAATATTTTTTATAAGTTTTTAGTTTAATTTGTAGTATTTATAATTTTCTAATTAAATAGTTAAATAGTTATTAATTAAATAATTAATAATAAATAATATAATAATCTTAAAAATAGTTTTATTATCATTTTAATTTTATTTTAAGTTTAAGTTTGTAGGATTTTCAATTTTAACCCTTGTAGTTTATTTTTCCTTAAAACTCACCTTTTTCTCAGTACGCAGTCGCGTCTGATTTTAAATTGGTGTACGTTTATACGTTTTAGATATCTAGGTTTTACGTAATCGTTTTAATAGTTAATTTAAGTTATAAAACCCTAGTTAATCACACACACACACTTTTATACCATTCCCTGTTCAGATTCACTCGATCACAGATTCGTTTATAATAAAACATCGCACACCTCGTTGGGACTTACGACCCGGGAAAACACTGTATTCCTCGGAAGCATTTGCCTCATCTTAGTTTGACTTGTTGACCATTACCTGGTAAACTTAGTTGACTGTTTGAGGCGAATCAAAATTTGGCGCCGCTGCCGGGGAGGTTGTGCGCTTATTCTAAACGATTTTGCGTAGTAGTGAGTTTGGATATACATCCATTGTATATTTACCATCTTTTATCCATATTTCTATAAAGCAAAACCCAAAAATATTCACCTTTACACCCCTACCTATTTGATTCTTCATTTCTCATCCCCAAAACCCTTTGATTCTACATTCTTCCACTTATCTCATAATTGATTCTAATGGCATCTCTCGATGACGATTTCTTTAAACAAAGGGCCTTTAAAAGCGAAGTTGAAAAACTTATGGCCTTGTCAAAAATGTCGAGATGTCATGTTGATTATGATAGACCTTTGATTCCTATTCCCTCTCCGGTGAGGGAAAGAGATCACGAAACCGAGGTGACAAAGGACCTTGTACTTTCCTCTGAAGATGGAGGTGCTAAATACGTCCAAACCACGGTTGTCCAAAAACCTGAGCTCACAAATGCTCCTAAACCTTCAAAAATCAATCCTGATCTTTCACGGTTTACGGTTAAAAGTTTGTCAAGCAAACGTACTGAGCTCAGGGCTGTAACTGAAAAGAACGACTTACCTAACCTTCACGTTTATCAAGAACCAAAACCCGAGACCATAACGGAAGTGGTGGAAATTCCTAGCTCTAAGAGCACACCACTTGTCCCACCTCCAGATTTTGTTCCTTGTGACGGTTGTGGTGAGCCTCTTTTCGGTTTTCCATGTCGTTGGTGTACATGTGTACAATGTGGTAATGATATTCAAAACGGGAGTTGTTTGTTTTGTGGATCGAGTAATTCATTTGCTTATGATCCTAATCAAAACTCATACAACGACTCCTCAAATTTTTCAAACTACCCATCACATTCATACGAGCAAGAATCATATTATCCAAATATCAATGATGCTTCGTATCAAAATACACCAAGCCAGACTCAACAGTTTTACTGTTGTGAGTACTGTGGAGGTCCACATTTTAGTTCTGATTGTCAAACAAGGAATCCATTTCCTTGTAACAATTACGACTATTCGTTTCAAGAACCACCTCCACAGTACCAAATGAACCAAGCAACTCCTCAAAACCAGCAAGACCCTTGTCTAGAGGTTCTTGAGAAACTTAAAAACATTAGAGAGGAGTTAGCTAATATGTCGTTTCACAATGCACCAAGTTTTTCTTGTGTACATTGTGGGGGTCCTCATGATGATTTTAAATGTCAACCGTATTATAAACCTGAACATTGTTCTAGTTCTAATACATCCGGTTTTGACACATCCACACCCCCACAGTCTCCACTCACTCAAAATTCTCGTGATAAATCTATCACGGAATTACTTGCTGAAAAACATGCTGCTAGAGACGAAAGAAGCATGGAAGAATTACTAGTCTTAGAACAAGCAGCTATAACAAGTACTAAATTTCAAAATGCTGCTCTTCTCGATGAAGATGATGAAAGTGATGATACCTCATCAAGTTCATCAGTTGAGACTTCTTCCATGCATATACAGGGAGAAAAGAATATAACTGAATCACCAGCAGTAGAAATAATGGAACTTGTAGACTCCATTACTGCTAGTCCTTCTCATCTCCCTGAGTATGATGTTATCACACCCGAGGTTCCCACTCACTCTCTGAACATGGGGGACGAGCATCTTGACACTGTTCCTGCAAAGGAATCGGACGAATTCATAAAGTCTAGTGTTGAGAACCTTGTCCCAATCCCGAGAGAGTCACAGGGAATTCTTGAACATATGTGTGATATTCCTACCCCTCTTGTCTTTCCAAATAATCATACTGAGATGTTCTCTGATTCTGATGAGAACTATTCTTTATCTTGTGGAGACATAAGTTATGTGGGGGAATTACCTTCTGAGCTTGTCAACTCAGAAGAAGAGAATGAGGAAGAAATAATCCAAGACGAAGCTCTTCGTCTTACGTTATTAAATGCTAATCTTCTCATTTCTAGAATCGAGGCTTTTAATGAAGAGCCTATTTCATCTCCTATCCCCGTCAAGGATAGTGAGATTTTGATCAATGATTCTATTCCGGAATTGCAAACGTTCCATTTTGATCAAACGGAAGAGAAGATAAGTGGTTTCACCACTTCTCATTCTTATAATTCTCTTCCCGTTTATGAATCATTTACTATTGAGGAGTTCCCCAGTGAACTCACTCAAATCAATCCCGAATACGAATCATTCACCTTTGAGGAGTTCTCCGGTGAACTCACTCATATCATATCTCCTCCGGAGTATGATAGTTTCTATTTTGATCTAGACATACCCATAATATGTCTTGATCAAACGAGCTTAAATGAGGAGATTCATGAACCAATGAATTCTCCTATTGAAGATGAGGAGTTAATCATGATTTTCATCATGACTTTCTTTCTTTTCTTCATATATTCTGTTCCTTATCCTGTTCTTCACTCTTTCGGGAGTGAAGACATTATCTTTGATCCCGGCATTCTCATTTATAAATTATGAGCCGGTTACTTATCTCATCGGTGTGGAACTTTCACGTGCTTCAAATGTTTATCCAAACATCTTGAATGAAAGTCCGATTGAGATTGTCTCTTCCACTTGCTTCCCCATGGACAAATGAATTCGGGGTCGAGTCAAGCTAGGGACTCGGTAATCAAAAACACTAGCATAAACATGGGTTTTCACCCGTGTGTAACACCCTAGTGTGGGGGAGATGCCCCACATGTTGTATATATATATTTCTAAAAAAAAAAAAAAAAAAAAAAAAAAAAAAAAAAAAAAAATGAATGAAAAAGAAAATGTACATATAGTGATAGCTTCTATTTAAGAAGTTTTATCTAAAAAAATAAAATTGTATGTATATACACATAAAATAAAGGCTATGTAATATTTTCCTTTTACGTTCTAAGTTCGGTTTAACACCCGGTGCTTTGAATATTGAGGACAATATTCAGTTCTAAGTGTGGGGGGAGATTCGTTATTCTAACGAATTTAAACACATGTTCCATCAAGAACCCCCATTTTAGCCAAAATTTTAAAATTTTTTCTCACTTAGAACGCAATAAATGGTATCAATCCTCCATGTCTAACCCACAACAGGATTGGCTAATCCAGGAGCAAACGGTTCTTGGTAAAGATAACTCAAACCCGTTTATGGCTTGCAATTTGCCAAAAATTGTATGGTTCCTCAACTCCCCATCATCCTCAAAAGATAATGAGTTGGCTAGCCCGCAAGGTTATGGCTTGTGGTAAAGGCCGTGGAAAAACCATAATTGGTAATCAGCTCACCAAGATGTTGACTATTCCATCAAGAGTTGGCTAGTCCAGAAGCAAACGGCTTTTGGTAAAGACTAATCAAATCCGTTGACAGCTGGTGATTTGCTCAAAATCACACGGTTATCAGGTGTGCCACAGTTCTTACACCTGGCTATTCCAGAAGTGATGGCTTTTGGTAAAGAAGTTTTCAAATCCATTAAGTTTTTCTCAATAGATTGCTAGGGACTAGCAATAGTTTAGTGTGGGGGATTGATGAGTGTCTAAATACTCATCATTTTATACTAATCTGAGCTGCCAAAACATACAAAAACACTCAAATATGTATCAAAATACTTTAAATATCTTAAAGATGTGTTTTATATGTTTTAAATGCAAAATATGCAAAAACAGATTAAAAACGTACAAAGTTTGCATAATTGGCAGTTTCAGTCCCTCAAGTTTCATAAATTGCCAAAACTAGTCCCTGGTTATTCTAAAAACATGAAAATGTCATCAAAGGTCCTTTTTAATCATAAAGTTACATATTTAGTCCTTTGGTGCAAAGTTTCACAAAATTACAAGTTTAGTCCCTCAACTTTGGAAATTGACAGAAATGGTCCCTGGGATGTAAAAACTTTGAGAAAAGCAATTTTGGTCCTTGTACTAATAATATTTTGCAGGAATGGTCCTTGGGAGAAAAGTTTGGCATAATTACAAAATGGTCCCTGAAGTTTCACAAATTGGCAAGTTTAGTCCCCGAAGGTGTAAATTTGGAAATTCTCAAATTTGGTCCTCATATTATCATTATTTGGCAAATTACACCCCTTGGATAATTTTGGAAACTTACCATTTTAACCCCTCTAAAAACCTGAATTACAAAAATGGTCCTTGTGTTTTTAAGTTACTAATACAAACGGACCCTTATATTATTAAACCCAAACAAAACTAAACCCAATCACCTACCCAAGCCCACTACCCTTTCCCTGGCCCATATACACAACCAGCCCACTCCCTTGTTTAAATAAATAAAACCGGCAAACCATTGTCACTGTTCACCCTCCCTCACAAGCCAAAACCGCCACTCCACCTCACTGGTTTCACTCCACCTTGGCCTCCAAACAAACTTCCACCTGTCTCTCCACCTCCACAAACCTCCAAAACCCCTAAACCCTCTCCACGTTATCCACAGTTGTCCCCAATTGAGACTTTGGCGCCAAGTTTAACTTTTAAACGGCTGAGATTGCTCGGACCTTATCAAGGGCTGGAAATTGGTGGGAATTACCCCAGTGGGTCCCACGAACCTCACAAGTCTCTACAAAAGGAAGAATGAAGCAGAGATGAGGGGGTATTAGCTTAGGAGTAGAATAGCTTAGTCGTAGGTAGTATAATCCTTAATTTTCAGTTGTAATTTCAATTAAAAAGCTTGTACTCAGCTAGTTTCATGTACCTTAATCTTTAATTAAAGTTAAATTCAAGTTTTATTTGCTGTTTCAGATTATGCCAATTTCTTAAATTCTCAAAATTTACCAAAAGTTTGATTGCTGTTGTTTGTTGTTGTTATTGTAATCTAAAGCTCACTTAAGCCTTGACAAAGCTTTTGAAAGCTTTTAAAGATCCTCAGAATCAGTTTAGTAGTGTAATCACAAAAATACCTAGAAAATAGAAAAAATAGTAAAAAAATAGAAAATCCAAATAAAAAGAAGAACAAGCATTGGAGCATGTTGAATCCTGGATGAACATGGTTTAGAATCCTATGGGGGATACTAGGTTATGATCACTGGTTCACTTTGTTTCAGTCTCACAAATTGTAAGCTTGTTTCTCAACTTTTATAAGTTTACTGTAGCCTAGCTTATTTCTGCTTTTCTGAATGCTTTTATGCTTATTTAGTTTTACCTAGTCATAATATAGTATAATTTAGCTTACTTGTTCATTAAATCTTCTTGTTGCTAAAAAATCAAAACCTCACAGTGGAATACTCATTTTTGACAAACCTGTGTTCTCTGCTTGTGTTGTGCTTGATTCAGGTTAATTTAATCTTATTTAGTTATAATTTAGTGTTAAGAATCAATATTGTGGTTTAAATTTATGTTTAGCTTTGAAAATCATAAATTAGTATAGTTAAGGGGGTGTTTGGTTTAACCAATACCTCTGTGTTCAAGGTTTTGTTGGTATTGTTTCCTCTTGATACATGTTTTATTAGTGTAACTTAGGTCTGTGAAACCAATAACTAGGTCACTTATACAACCAAAAGTCAAAAACCACCTCCAAAGTCCTTGACAGTTAACTGTCAAGGCTTTAAGGTCCACAAACCCACCAATCACCTTATTAGTTATAGTTTTAGCTTATTTTAGGTCTCTTGTAGCTTATTACAACTTAATTAATCAATAACATAGCTTAGAATCTCAATTTAGTCAAACTAGCAAGTTTTCCTTAAAAGTCAAAATTGCACTTTTCAGATTTTCACAAATATTGGGAGATTTTTATAGAATTTAGTATAAGGATTCAAGCTTTGATCTTTTTAGGATTAGCACTCTACCACCTTGTCTTTAAGATCCCATAAAGCTTATATTTTTAGGATTTTTTAGGTGGGCCCCACTTACCCCCAAACTAGGTTGCAGGGCAAACAACTGCCCTGTGCAGCAGATAACCAAGCCACAACCACCACTTTGTGGTGGTTTTGTGACCACCTCAGTGGGCCCCAGTAGTCAAACTTAAGTTCTTAAAACCCCCCTCCTAGTAGAGATCCTAGATTGACCTTTGGCTTGACCTGGTACTCAGTGGACCCCACTTAGAAATACCCTTGAATCTTGTCCCCATTCTGAGTAGAAATCAGATTTTGGATTAGCTTATTGTGGCTTATTAGCTTTTCTACTGAGCTTATTTAACCATTTTAAGCTTTGACAAGTCCAACTATCTTATTAGAGTCAGAATATACCAAGGTGGGTCCCACATAAGTTCATTTGAGCTTATTTACCATCTCAGTCAACCAAAGTCAACTGTGGAAGCAATAAGCTTCCACAGTGCTTATTAATAAGCTAGAAAATAATTGTTTTTACAAAAGTTGTCTATTTTTATATATAAATTAGTTTTGTAAAAGAAAATTCCAGAAAATACAACATAAAAATAAGTGATAGTTTCTATTTAATTTAATTTAATTTTAATTTTCATTTTTATATTTTTATTAAGTAATCTGTGTTTTTATATTTTTATTAATTTCTTTATAAGTTAAAGTAATTTAAATAATTTTCTTAGATTTTTATATTGTCATTTGATATTAATTAGAATTAAAAATAGTTTTATTAGTAATTAATAAATAAATAAGTTATAAATAGCATAATTAATTTTTATATAGCAACACCTAGTTTTTATAATTTTCCTAGCTTCTATAAGTCATAAGATAATTTTAGAAATTTTCTTGTGATTTATACTGTTCATTTAATAGTTTTTATAATTTAAATAGTTTAAATAGTAATTAATTAATAAATAGAAAAATAATTAGTTAACTAGTTTAAAAATACATAAAATAAAGTTTTTATAATTTTTTAGGATTCCTGTGATGGTTAATTAGTTTTATAAATTTTCTCATAATTTTCTAAGTTAGTTTAATAATATTTGTAATTTAAAATAGTTTAATTAGTATAATTAATATTAATAGTTATTAATTAATAGAAAATACATAAAAAGACAAAAAGATTTATTTTTATTTTTTATACTTTCTTCAAGTTCTATTTTAAGTTTAGAAAATATTTTTTATAAGTTTTTAGTTTAATTTGTAGTATTTATAATTTTCTAATTAAATAGTTAAATAGTTATTAATTAAATAATTAATAATAAATAATATAATAATCTTAAAAATAGTTTTATTATCATTTTAATTTTATTTTAAGTTTAAGTTTGTAGGATTTTCAATTTTAACCCTTGTAGTTTATTTTTCCTTAAAACTCACCTTTTTCTCAGTACGCAGTCGCGTCTGATTTTAAATTGGTGTACGTTTATACGTTTTAGATATCTAGGTTTTACGTAATCGTTTTAATAGTTAATTTAAGTTATAAAACCCTAGTTAATCACACACACACACTTTTATACCATTCCCTGTTCAGATTCACTCGATCACAGATTCGTTTATAATAAAACATCGCACACCTCGTTGGGACTTACGACCCGGGAAAACACTGTATTCCTCGGAAGCATTTGCCTCATCTTAGTTTGACTTGTTGACCATTACCTGGTAAACTTAGTTGACTGTTTGAGGCGAATCAATAGTATAGTGACAAGTACCGGGGGATTGATCGTTCAGCTTAGGAATAGTGTCGCTAGGATTAGAAAGCCTAAATACTAGTTCTAAAGGTGAGGGATGATTATTTTTGTGTTTTTATATTTTTTAGAAAGCAAATAAAATCTCGGGGTTTTGGAAGAGTGGGCGGAATTAGTTGCTATTCAACTAACCCAAAACTAAGATGCAATCAAAATAAAATACTAAAAATGAAAATAAACTAATTATACTAAGGTTGTGAGCAGTAATTGGAGAAAATGTGTTTACTTAGATTTCACTACTCCCTAGATATCTTTTACACGTTAATTACTTGTTATAATTGCATGGATGATGGATCGTATTCCTTAATACCATTCACGGGGTGGCATACATAACTCCCCAATTCTATGAGCTCTTATCTCCTCCTACACCATGCCCAGCACAACTATAGGGATTGTAAACAGTGGCTCATGCATTAAATACAACCAATAAAGACCTAGTACGCCTCGGTTCATGTTTCTTAAGACGTTCAAGCATGTTACCATTTGGAGATCTGCCAGTTTTCTTAAGCCTAACATATAAATCATTCATCCAAGACAAGAATAAACAAGTAATCAACACATAATCAATATCTAGGTTTCATTAGATCTAAGCAAACACAAAAGAGATCTAGCCTAGCATGATAGAATTAAGACAAGAACAAGATATAGACAACCAACACATAGACATATTGATTGAATTAGAAGAACACTTATCTTAATTAATCATGCAAGGTATCAAGGGGTTGGAACCCTTGAAAAACCTGTAAAGTTACACCAAAATCGTCTTTAGGGTTTCTCCCAAAACTCCTCTTTTTTTAATGTGAAAAACTATAAAACTATATATAGGAAAATAGGGATGACGGCGTCAAGACAAACAATGTGACGCCGTCATCTCGCCGCCAAATACTTCCTCGGACGGCCTTGATCTACTTCTGACGCCGTCAAGGCCTAGGCCGTCACACAAATTACTCTTGACGCCCTGTGTGTGACGCCGTCATCAACTACGGATTTTAATTCTTGGGGTTTTGACGCCGTCAGGAAAACTCTTGACGCCTTCATGAACTCTCGGATTTTATTATTGAGGTTTGACGCCGTCAGGAAATTACTCTTGACGCCGTCACCTACTGTTCCCAGCATGGAAAATTGAGACTTTGCCGTTTTCTTCACTTTTATGCTCCAAAAACGTCCAAAATGGCTTCTTTTCCAGAATTCACTCTCCAAGTACCTAAAATCACAAAAGGAACGATTTAGGGCAATATTTGATCAAATAAATTCGGATTCGGGCTTAAATGACCCCCTAAAAATGGATCATTTTTCGCCTCATCATATAAGCTTATGAATTAACTTAACTACAACTAACAACAACAGTTGAACTTTTTGTGATTTTGAAATTAAGAAAAAAATGCATAATTGAAATACACACTGAAACTTGAAATTAATGGATGAAAAAGTTTAAGGATACACTTAATTCACTTATTACAATACTGGAAAACTTAAAATTACACAATAATGTAAGATTATACTACTACGATTTAATTATACTAAGGCTAATCTAATAATCTCTCCTCCCTGCTTCTTTTCATCTTTATATTGACTTCCAGGGTTAGTGGGACCCACTGTGACCTTTCCCACCACCAATTAGAGCCGTTGGATGACTGTAACATATCATAGCCGTTTAAAGGCAATTTGGCGCCAAAGTTGTCTTTTCCACTGTAGTTAACGTGGAGAGGTTTTTTAGGCATTAAATGCGTTTGGGGTGTTGTGGAGGTGGAGGAGAGTGGGTAGGCAAGTTGGTGGTGAGCTGGTAGACAAGTGGAGGGTGGTATGGTGGAGCAGTGGTGATGGTGGTTTTGGGAGGGAAAAAGGTGAAGGGTGGTTTGGTCAAACGGGGAGTTAACCCCGTTTTAATACTAAGGGGTGTTGGGTGGGCTTATGTAACTTGGGCCAAGGGAGTGGGTCACAAAAATAAAAAGGTGGGCTGGGTAGTGTTTAGGATAGTGGATTGGATTTGGTTTTTGTTTTTATTAAGGATCCGTTTGGTTTAGAAATTTACACAAGGACCAATTTTGTAATTTATTCAAAGTTAAGGGGCTGATTATACCACTTTCCCAAAGTTCTCATAAGGACCTATGTTGCCATAAATAAATAGTACAAGGGTATTTTTGATGTTTTTCATTTTTTAAATACCCGGGGACTATTTTTGCCAAACTGTGAAACTTCAGGGACTGAAACTGCCAATTATGCAAACTTTGTACATTTTTCATCTGTTTTTGCATATTTTGCATTTGAAACATATAAAACACACTTCTAAGATATTTTAAGTATTTTGATGCATATTTGAGTGTTTTTGGATGTTTTGGCAGCTCAGATTGGTATAAAATGATGAGTATTTAGACACTCATCAACAGCTTAAGACTCATGAGGAGAAGTATACCACTCATGATTTGGAGTTAGGAGTCGTGGTTTTTGCCCTTAAGTTGTGGAGACATTTCCTTTATGGTACTAAGTGTGTCGTCTTTACCGACCACAAGAGTTTACAGTATATTTTGGATCAGAAATTGTTGAATATGCGACAACGATGATGGTTGGAGACGTTGAGCGATTATGATTGCGAGATACGATACCACCCTTGAAAGGCAAATGTTGTGGCTGATGCTTTGAGCCGCAAGGAACGTTTGAAACCATTACGCGTTCGAGCTTTAGTTTTGACGATTAACTCGAATTTACCCGCTCAGATTCTACAAGCTCAAGAGGAAGTAGTGAAAAGAGGAGAGCTTAAGGAAGAGAAAGTTGATGGGATGCTCAGAAAGGAGAAACTTGAGAAACGTTCAGATGGAACTCTGTGTTACAAAGGAAGAAGTTGGGTACCTTTGTTCGGAGGACTGAGAGACTTGATCATGCTCGAGTCTCATAAGTCGAAGTATTCTATTCACCCAGGATCTGACAAGATGTATGAGGATGTAAAGAAGTTATATTGGTGGCCCAATATGAAAGTTGAGATTGCCGATTATGTCCGTAAGTGTCTTACGTGCGCCAAGGTTAAGGCTGAACATCAGAAACCGTCTGGTTTACTAGAACAACCTGAGATCCCATAATGGAAATGGGAAAGAATAACAATGGATTTTGTCACCAAGTTACCAAGGATTTCGACAGGGTTCGATGCTATTTGGGTAATAGTCGATCGATTGACTAAATCCGCACACTTTTTGCCAATCAAAGAGAACTACAGTATGGATAAGTTAACCAGGCTCTACGTGAAAGAGATAGTGTCTCGACATGGAGCGCCAGTGTCTATTATCACAGATAGAGACGACAAGTTTACTTCGAATTTTTGGAAGTCACTTCAAGATCCGTTTGGCACGAACCTTGACATGAGTTCCGCTTACCATCCACAGACCGATGGTCAAAGCGAGAGAACCATCCAGACTTTGGAAGATATGCTACGTGCACGTGCGATTGATTTCGGGAATGGAGGGGATGTCCATTTGTCCTTGATTGAGTTTTCCTACGGCAATAGTAACCACGCGAGTATTAAGGCCACACCGTTTGAAGCACTCTATGGTCGGAAGTGCCGATCACCTATATGTTGGGATGAAGTGGGAGAAGCACAGCTTATTGGACCAGATCTAGTTCGTGAGACGACCGAGAAGATTGCTCAAATTAAAGACATATTGAAAGTTGCTCGTGACTGACAGAAGAGTTATGCAGATGTGAGACATAAACCCCTGGAATTTCCGGTAGGAGATAGGGTTATGTTGAAGGTATCGCCTTGGAAAGGTGTGGTCAGGTTTGGTAAGAGAGGTAAGTTGAATCCCCGTTATATAGGACCATTTAAGATTATGAAGAGGATTGGTCCTGTGGCATTGATGAGTGTGTAAATACTCATCATTTCTGCCACATTTAGACTGCAAAAACATCTGAAAACACACAGGAATGCCTTAAAATACATAAAATATCCCTGGATTGTGTTTTTATGCAAAAGGATTGAAAACTGATAAAAAAACAAGTCAAGTTTGCAAAATTGGCAGTTTCAGTCCATAAACTTTCAAAATTTGTCAAAACTAGTCCCTGGTTAATCAAAACATGGAATTTATCAACTTAGGTCCCTAAAGTTTCAAAAATGGCAAAACAAGTCCCCCGGGTTTTAAATATTAAATTTTAACATCTTAAGTCCTCAGGGAATTAAAACTTGGCATGAATGGCCCTTGGAAAACCTTTGGAAAAATACCACAACCCACCCTAAACTTTCAGCTAATTGCAAAAATGGTCCTTGTGATTTACAAATACCAAACCAAACGAACCAAAAATAAAACAAAAACAAATCCAATACCAAACACACCCACCTCTTTTCCAACCCACCCCTTGGCCCAACAACCATCACCAGCCAAATCCACCCCCTAATAATACTCCTATCCGTTCTAAATAATCATCCCGGTCAAACACCCTTTGACCCTCCTTATCCCTCCCACTTGAGCCTTGCAAACACCAACTCCCTGTCAAGTCCCCCCTCCTCCACCTCAGCAACCCACTCCATGTCCCCCAAACTTCCAAATACATCCAAGATGCATTAATTGATCAAGAAAGTCCTCAAGTTATCAAAAAAGCAGGTTTGACAAATTTGGCGCCAAAGCCAATTCAAAGGCTGAGATTGCTCAACAAGGATCCAAGGGCTCTAAACTATGTTGGAAATTATTCAGAGGGGTACACAAACCCTAATTATCATCTACAAAAGAGGAGGGAAGAAGCAGAGACCAGGGAGTAGTCATTAGTTAAATTTTAATGTCGTTTTTGATCAAGTATCCATTTTCAGTGTATATTTTAGTTTAAAAAGGTTGTAGCAAGTATTTTCAGTGTATTTGAATCTCATTTCAATCAAAAATTTCAGTTATCTCTGTTGAATTAAGTTTATGCAATTTTTCATCAAAACCTTATGTTACTTCAAATGTAGTTAAAAGTTGTTGTGTACTGATCATATAAGTTTATTTAAGCTCATTTATAAGCTTTTTAATGCTTTGAAAGCATTTAGAGGCATGTGAAGTAAGAGACAAAAAAAATACTTAAAAATACCAAAAAAATAGGTGAAAAATAAAAACTCGTGCAACAATGAAGAAGAAAGTTGGAGCACTGTAGATTTTGGATGGCTGTGGTAATAGTGCTTCTTGGGAAGCTTTAGGTTGTGTATTTGTTCCATGGTTCTCATTTTTAAGCTTGGAGCAGTTTGTAAGCAATCTCCCAATTTTATGCATTCTCTGTAGATTAGCTTAAAATAGTGCTTACATCTGTGTTTTGTGTTTCTTGGGTGTTTATTAGTTAGAATATTGCTTAGAATAATAAGCTTGTTCATTAGAATTCTTAGTTGCTTAGTATTTGGATTCCACTGTCTGAACTGCTTATCTTTGATTCATAAGTATTTATTGTCATTTGTTGGTGTTTATGTGTTCATTTAAGCTTATTATATCATGTTATAACCTTAGTAATCAGTTTCATGGTGTAAATTTGTCAAACTCTTTGAAAATCACCAAATCATTGTGTTGAAGGGGTGTTTGGATTTGCTGTATTCACTGGTTTCCAGTGAGATGTTGTTGTTGTTTTTAGTTGTAACAAGTCTTATTAGGTAATATTAATCCATCAAAGTCATAAAAGTCAGTAGTTATTTGTTAAAAAGTCATAATCTCTTTTAAACCTCTATTTTAGTTAACAGTTAGTGATTTAAGGGTCATAATCTTGCAAATCAGTTCATTAGTAGTTAGGAAAGCTTAAATCAGGTTTATTTCAACTTATAACTACATAATCAGTCACTAGGAGTCATTTAAATCTCACCAAAGTCAAACTAGTTCATAATTTCACAAAAAGTCAAAATTTGCTTTTGTTTAGGAATTCCATTTTTTGCAAGAATTATTGTGAATTTTGTACTTTGATTTAGACCTTGAGCTTTTCAAAAATGGTAGTATCTCAGCTTAACTTTGAAACCCCATAAGTAGCTTAATTTTAGGATTTTTCTACAAGGTTGTGTTAAAGCTCAAAGTGAGCTGCAGGAGAAGAACCTCCTCTGTGCACAGACCCCTGCAGTCACCACCACCACTTTGGTGGGTCCCACAGGCCACCTCAGTGGGCCCTAGTGGGTGTTCTTGGTCCCAAATTGTTAACCACCTTGCTAGCTTTCCACTGCAGCCAAGCTCTTGAGCTTAAGCTCTGTGGACCCCACTCTCAGATCAGCATCAACATTGTCCCATTTCTGTTTATAATTTGGTTTAGCAAACTGCTTAATTGTGCTTAATTGCTTATTCAGGGATCCTACCTGATTTTTGATAGCTTATTTCCATTCACATAACTTATTTGGATCATAATCCATCATTGTGGGTCCTCAGCAAGCTTATTTGAAGCTTATGGCTTGACAGTTTGACCAAAGTCAACTATCAAGGCATTAAGCACTTGAAGTGCTTATTCACTAATCTCCATTCAAAGTGTTTTCATAAAAGTTGTTAGATTTTAGTGTTAAAATAGTTTAGAAAAAGAAAAACCAGAAAAAACCAATTTAATTATAAGTGATAGTTTCTATTTAATTTAATTTAACTTTTTAATTTTCTTCTCAGCTTATTTATAAGCACCTTTGCATTTTTATATTTTTCTTAATTTTATTTTATATTGAAGTATTTTTAGAAATTTTTCCAAAATTTTATATTGTCATTTAATAATTATTAGATTTATTAATTATTAATTAATATTAAAGTATTAAATAGTAAAATTAGATTTCATTAAGTAATACCTAGTTTTTATAATTTTCCTAGCTTTTATATAAGTTAAAACATTTTTAGGAATTTTTCTAGAATTTCTACTGTTCATTTTCTATTTTTTAGAATTTAATTAGTTTAATTGGTAATTAATTAATAATTAGAATAATAATTAGTAAAATAGTTTAAAATTACATAAAACCAACTTTTTATAATTTTTTAGGATTCCTGTGATGGTTAATTAGATTTATAAATTTTTCCATAAATTTCTAAGTTATTTAAATCTTTTTAGTAATTTAAATTAGTTTAATTAGTTAATTAATAGGTAATTAGTAATTAATTAATAATAAATAATTAAATAGTGTAAAAATAATTTTTCTTTTTCTAAAAATTTTCTTTATTTATTAGGATTGTAAAAATATCATTTTATACCCGTAGCCTTTTTAGTTAATCAGATTCACTTTTTCTCACGTACGTCAGAGTTATTCCAAATCAATCATATAGCTTTCCTAAGCTATTTTATTTCATAATTCTCAAATAATTCTCATCACAACCCTTTCCTGTGAAAAATCATCCGATCACAAGCACGCTATAGCACAATTCACACCTCGTCGGGACATAACGACCTGGTGATACCCTATATTACCCGGAAGCATTGGTCTAGGCTATTTGACTATATTGACCACACCTGTGGTTGACTTTAGTTGACTGCTTTTGCACCAATCAGGCATATAAGCTAGAATTGCCACCGGAGCTCAGTAGAATTCACCCTACTTTCCACGTGTCGAATTTGAAGAAGTGTTTGACCGATGAGACCGCTGTAATTCCGCTTGAGGAGATTGAGATTGATGAGCAATAGCATTTTTTTGAAGAGCCTGTTGAAATCATGGATCGCGAGGTTAAGCGATTGAAGAAGAGTCGTATTCCTCTTGTGAAGGTTCGTTGGAATTCCAAGAGAGGACCGGAGTATACATGTGAACGCGAGGAAGAGTTTAAACGCAAGTACCAAATTTTTCAAAGCCGGGACTGGCAACTCAAACTAAATCCGGGATGGATTTTTAAATAAGATCTATGTGATGTAACCCCTGGTACTTTTTCTAAACTTCTTACTAGCCAAAATATTTATTTTCGTACCTGAGACACATTAAAACTTTTATTTTGTGATTATTCTGGGCTTGAGAAACGTGAGATATATTGAAAACGAGAACTTTATTCCTTGATTGACCCAGCACAACCTAGAACACTCGAATTGTATTGCATTTGCCAAATTATTTGAATTATTTTGAGTTTTGGAATAACTCTGAAGTTTATGCTTGATTTTATTGGAAAAATTATTTCGTGAACAATGGCGCAAGTTTCGTAAATTTTCGCGCCCGTTTGCTATGTCGTTTGGACCCCGGAGCGATTAACGTTAGAAGTTTATTTCGTTGGCAACATTGGTCCCTAGAATATCTCCCTACACCTTACCCTACACTTTCATTAAATACAAAAACTACCCTATACTTTTAACACCATATAAATACCCCATTTAACCCCATTTTTTCCTCATTTTATTTATTAAAACACACACCTCAAAAATTACTCTCTCTCTCTCTTTGAATATTCCGGCCGCCGCCTCCCTTCGCCGGACAGCAGCAGTTTCCGGCCGACTCACCGGAAAATTTTCCGGCCACCTCATTTTCTTGTACTTTTTTATAGATCGGGATATCCCCGTCACACCCGTACCACTCACTCACCCCCAAACGTCCCGTATCACCCTCACGCGCCTCCCACCGCTGCGACAACACCACCATACGCCACCACCGCCGTTTTTCCACCACTCTTCAACGGTAAAACGCGTGCCACGCACCTCCTTTTTCATTTTCTTAAATTATTTTCAAAATCCTAATTTTATTTTTATTATAAATCCGATTTTTTATATTAAAAACTTTTATAAAAATGTTTTAATAATATTTTTAAACCCAAAACTTGTGTGGGATTTCATTTTGGTTCTCGTTCGACCCGTTTTGGCCGCGACTCAGTTGACTCACCGAGTCAACTCGCTTGACTCGGTGAGGGTTTTGATATTTATGGTTTGTTTGATGTTGTGATGACGAAGGGTATATACATATTTTTGTGTTTGGATTGGATATCGAGGGTCTGCTTGGTTTTTGTTGCCTCGACAGCCGAGAACCACCACCATCGCGACTTGGGTGGTGGTGGGGGAGGGGAGTAGTGATTATTATTATTATTGTTGATGTTGGTATTTGGATTTTGGATTGGGTGACCCCCTTGGGTCCGTTTAGTTTTGGCAGCCGTACACCGCCACCACCATGGCTTGGGTGGTGGTGGGTGTTGTGTTGTTATTTTGTTTTTGTTTATATTATTTACTTGTTATTAAAACTTGGTCTCGGGATTTTGATATAGTTTGAAAATGATAACTAATAATAAAAACGGATAATAATATATATGAAATCTAAAATAAATTGTTATAGTTAAGTGGACTTGATATCGGACATGATTTCCGTATTATTGCATTGTGAGCTTGAATTGGACGTATTGGATTTACGGCCTTGGTTATTTGGATATTATAGACCTTTTGGTACACAAGACGGTAGGGTACGTTAGGCCCGTAAAGATCTTAACGTACCTGGAACCCGAACAAATGCAAAATGGTCGATAAAACCTAAACAACTAATGGACTACGCGAATGATATATCCAATCATATTTATATATATATTAAGATTGTTTAAAAATAAAGAGTCGTCGACTCGGGAAACGTTATCTAAACGGGCAGGTCATGCTGAAATTTTATAAAATTCTTTATAAACTTAAATCAGTTTACCAAAACATTATTATTATTTCAAAACCTTTTTATTTCAATATTATTTTGGGAAAACGGGTAAAATCCGAGACTTATTGTTACGTGTTATTATTTATTTTTATTTGAGTGAGTTCTTCTATTTTATTTTTATTTCTTTTCTTTCCATTTCTTTTCGACGACTTTCTTCGAGGAGTTGTTTCATCTTTCGTGCGTACTTGGTCGTTTCGCCGACTTGTTTCTTTTCTAATTTTCTTGTTTCCCACAAGAGACTTTATGAAATCTATTTCTTTCAAATGCCATTGTATTTACAAAACTTTTACTCAAGCAATGTTTATTGAGATATTCGAGTATAGTTCTGAGTTATACCATTTATATTGATTAGGTTGTGCTGAGGTCCATTTTGCTGCGAAGCGTTATTGATTTGTTACTATATCTCATTTCCTACAACTGTTATTGTTAATGTGTGATTCATAGCCCCGCTTTTATATTTTAATTGTTTATAAACCCATGGGGTGAGACACATGCTTTAAATGTTTTCTGAGCACAAGTATTATTTTTGGTATGCTTTTCCTGAATGATATATATATTTCCTGACGATGTGCTAAGTAGCTTGTCTTGCCGAAAAGACCCTCAGATCATGAGCCATTAGTCACTTGCGAGTGAACGCGAACTTAGTTTATATGCCTATAGGATTGACCATCCCGCCCGGTTTGCCAAGGGCTTGGCGACGCGGGTGTACTACTTTCGATTTTGCTGGGTATTGGCAAGTACCCGGCCTTGGGGGCACCTTATATTATGAAATTCCGCGGTTATTGTTTATGTCAGTACAGTTTTACTGACGATTGGTTTGGTTAACATTTGTGTGTCATGAGATTAGTATCATCAACCGTATGTATGCACTGGGATGCCTCTACATATTGGGTGTTACCTTGATTACCCTGGTATTTGCATTTGTTGCTTATATCGTATGATTAAAACCTTGTGCTCAACTTTATTATGTAAACCTATGGATTACACTCAACCTTTATGTTGACTTCTAAGCATGTGTTTCTCAGATACTACTACAAATTAATTTTTGGAGCTTTATGCTTTTGGGGGTGGTGGAGTGGCCAGACGAAGGAAGTTTTCTATCAAGGCAGCTTTATCATTTCTACTATCTTTATTTTTCATGTCATTCGTAAAACCTTGGTGTGTCTTTAATATTTTTCCGCAGCTAAACTTATTTGCTTTCCGCTGCTAAACTTTGTATTTCTACTACTAAACTTTGTTACTTTCTGCTGCAAACTTTTATTTTTATTCTACTGCTACTTTGACTAAAGAGCCTATGTGCTCTAAATGGTTTGTAATGCGAATGATGTGTTTTGAGGCACTTTTAAACGTCCCGTGTTGTGGTCGTTAGCTATAAAGGTGCCTGGTTTCTATTCGTTTAGCGCCCCCAGCATGTCAGCTGCCGTATTTTGAGTTGGGGGTGCTACAGAAGCTCCTAAATCCAATCTTACAAGGGAATTGCATGTTGAAGAAGCTATCTTTTTCAATTCTAGTACTAAGATTAACATGCTTAAAAGGGCTCATATCGACAGCCATCCTATCATCATCAATAACATCACCATCATCTAGGTCCTCATCGGAGTCCGTACACTAAAAAGGGCTAATCCTACGGGCATCATCATGGTCAGACTCCTCCATTTCAGAATTATTACCAAAGTGATGGTCAGGTGAGAGGTTAGGTGGGTTCTCATTTTCCTCTACAGGAATTGGGACGGGTGGTTGGAAAATTCTACTACGAAAAACACGAATAACAGGGATAAAATGATCAATGCTATTGTTCTCCATCGGGATAGTTTACGAACACAGGAACAAAGAAGTAAGATAGACTGAAGAAAACCTAAGAATAAAAATAAAAATCTTACTAGAAAGGAATCTAGCAAGTAGACCTAATAAAAAGAAATTCTAAGCTAGACAATAACTATTCCCTGGGCTGCGGCGCCAAAAACTTGATACGTGGGAATTGCGCCCTTGCAACAGGTTTTTACCTCTCAAGGGATCTTGAGAAGCTTACAACCCCCACCAGGCAGTGTACCTGATTGTTGTAGTATAGTATAGCGACAAGTACCGGGGGATTGATCGTTCAACTCAGGAATAGTGTCGCTAGGATTAGAAAGCCTACTAAACTAGGTCTAGAGATGAGGGATGATTCTTTTTATTTTTTTATATTTTATGGAAAGCAAGTAAAATCTCGGGTTTTGAAGGAGTGGGCGGAATTAGTTGCTAGCCAACTAACCCAATTAACTAAGATGCATCACTCCCTAGATAATGAGAAAAGTTGTGTTTACTTAGATTGCATTACTCCCTAGATATCTTTTACAGGTTGATTAGCTTGTTACAATTGCATGGATGACGGGTTATATTCCTTAATACCAGTCGTAGGGCCGTGTACAATATTCCCTAACTCTATAAGATCCTACTTAACTCCTATGTCGAGCCGTTAAAAGCTCCTAACATGGGATCATTAGAATTCTCTTATGCATTAAATACAACCAAAAAATCGTAGTACGCCTCCGATCATGTTTCTTAAGACGTTCAAGCAAGTTACCAATGGAAGTCTTCCAGTTTTCTTAAGCCTAACATCGAATACAATCATCCGTAACAATTATAAACAAACAATCAACCAATAATCAACATCTAGGTTTCACTACATCTAAGCAAACATAATAAAAAGCCTAGCCTAACATGTTAAAAGAAAGATAAACATAAGATAGAATCAAACAATATATAGACATATTGAATGATTATTGAAGTACTTATCTTTATTCAAACATGGAAGAAAGAAGGGTTTGAAACCCCTTCAATATACAGGAAATTCGACCTAGGGTTTTTACCCAACTTGTTCCACAAAAGTTCCACTTTTACAATGAAAAAATTGGAAAAATATATATAGACATAGCATCCTGACGGCGTCATGTATTAGCCTCTGACGCCGTCAACTCGCCGCCAAAGTGAAATTCGTATTGCCTAGATCCAGTCTTGACGCCTTCATGTGCAAATCTTCTCTGGGCCGTCACGTGTATTTGGACTCTGACGGCCTTGGTGACGCCGTCAGGCCATTAACAAAGAAAAGGTTCTGGCCCGTCACGTTATAAGTTCCACATCCACCTCTTGTGTCACTCTTGACGCCATTACGTGTTAAAGCTTGACATCGTCAGGTACTGTTCCCAGCAAGGAATTTGAGACATTGCCGTTTTCTTCAGTTTTATGCTCTAAAAACGTCCAAAATGCTTCCTTTTCAAGATTTCTCTCCAAAAGTACCTAAAATGACAAAAGGAACGATTTAGGGCAATATTTGATCAAATAATCACGAATTCGGCCTTAAATGACCCCTTAAAAGCGGTACACTTTTCGCCTTATCAATTCTTCTTGCATAGCTATTACCCATGATTCATCTTTTATAGCTTCGTTTATATTTTTCGGTTCAAGAGTTGACACGAAACAAAAGAAGTTACTTTCATTTTGGATTTTTGATCTTAGTGTTCTTTCATTAATATTTCCTATGATACTATCTAATTGATGGCTTTTGGATTCTTTGACATTGAAAATTTCTTTGTTTAATAGTTCATCTTCCTTGTTATCATTTTCAATTTCTTGCTTTTCCTTTGCTTGATTTTCAACTAAGTCATCATCTACCAAAGGTGATGTCTTAGAGGGAGGTGGACTTTCGTCAAATATTACGTTTAGCGATTCCTCGACTCTTAAGGTTTCTTTATTTAGAACAATGTAAGCTTTACTACTTTGTGAATATCAAAGAAACACACCTTCATAAGACTTTGGGTCGAATTTGGTGAGATAATCCTTGGTGTTAAGAATAAAACATTTACTCCCAAACACTCTAAAATATTCTAATGTAGGCTTTTTACCTTTATATAGTTCATATGGAGTTTTGTTCAAAAATGGTCTAATTAAAACACGATTTAAAATGTAGGTTGACGTGTCAACGGCGTTACACCAAAACTTTTGAGGAATGTTTTGTTCATTAAGCGTTATTCTACTCATCTCTTGCAAAGACCGGTTTTTACGTTCTACTACACCGTTAGATTGAGGAGTGCGTAATGCCGAGAAGTTATGTGTTATACCATTTTTTATCACAAAAGTTTCCAAATTGTATTTCATTGTCAAACTCACGACCATGGTCCGTTCTAATAGACATAATGCATGTTCCTAGTTGATTTTGAATTTTCTTACTTAGAATTTCAAATTTGTCAAAAGCTTCATTTTTACTTTTCAAAAATTTTGTCCAAGTATATCTTGAGTAATCATCTACTATAACCAAAGTGTAGAAGTTACCTCCATAACTTTGTATAGCGGATGGACCAAACAAATCCATATGTAAAATTTCTAGACACCTAGATGTAGACACTACATTTTTAGCCTTATGGCTATTATTAACTTCTTTACCAACTTTGCAAGCATCACAAAAGTGTTTGTCTCTAGATGTTTGATCCATCTTCACGACATACAGTTGTTCTTAAGAACAACTCTAGCTATAGTTGACTAATACTAAGGAGATTAAAACCTAAGTTATCAACATGAGCTATATCATCTATAGAGAGAGAGTCATGAGAGATTGTACCTTTTCCGACGATTTTGCTTTTAGTGTTGCTACCAAAAGTGACATTACCTCCATCACATTTTTGATAAGTTGAGAAGACGCTTTTGTTCCCCGTCATGTGCCTTGAGCAACCACTATCTTTGATCCATTCATCCGGTTCCAAATTTACTTTGAATCACACCTATTTTATACAACAGACTCAAACATTTGGTCCCCAATATCTCATGGGTCCATTTTGGTTAAACATACCATTAACTTGATTCATGTATGGAAATGGAAGATATGGGTTCCATGACATGCAATTTAGAGTTTGGTAATGTCTAGATGTGTTTTGGTTCCAACCATGTTGGTAGTTTGGTTGCATGTTGTAGTTGCTCTTTGGAAAGGGGCGTTTGGGAATAGGAGTTTTAGGTCTCGGTTGAGTGGTTTTAGCTCTAAATTCATTTCTACCAAGTCCTACTCCAACCTTAATAGCTGGTTTCAGTTTTTTTTTCATTACTACTAGTTTTGGATTTATTTGTGACTTTAACAAACTTTGTACGATCCGATGTAGAAACTATCTTTTCTGCTGTAGACCCCGCAGAACCTTTGGGTTCAACGGGCGGAACCCTGTTTTGGGTTCCGTCTGGTCCGTGGGAGCCTGTAGCAGTTTTGTTAGTTTCTTGTGCTTTCTCGTCTTGTTTCGTTTGACTCTTTCAAGTTTCTAATTTCATGAAACCTAGTCCTGTTTTATCAAATAGCGACTTTTGAAGTTTCATTATTTCATCCGCACAAGAAATACTTTTATCGAACCTTTTAAACTTTGTGGTTTATTTTATTAGATCATTTTGAGTAATTTTAAGTTTCTCAATTTCGATTTTAAACTCGTCACATGATTTACATAATGTGTTGGTGTCTTTACTCTTTTCTAATCTCTTAGCTTTTTCATTTAATTCATAAACTTCATTTTCTAAAAACTTCTTTTTAGTTTTCAAAAATTTGTTTTTGTTTATGATTTTTAAGCTTAGTTCACAAAGTTTATTGTATTCTTTTTGTAAGGTGTCATTATCAATAGAAGAGAAAGATGAGTCGGAGTGTACCTCATTTGAGTCATGAGCCATGAGAGCAATTTCGTCATTCTTTGGCTCCTCGTCATCATCTTCACTATCTCTCCAAGCACCACTTACAAAACCTTTTTTCGATTTACTTTTGGGTGGTTTTGGACATTCTCCTATGAGATGACTTGTGTCTCCACACCTAAAGCATTTCCTTTCAACCTTTCCTTTCTTGTCATCACGATCTTTTCGAAAGGCTTTCTTGTCATCTTTAGGTTGTCTCATAAACTTCCCTCATCTTCGAAAGAACTTTTTAAAGTCTCTCACGGCCATTGCATATTCTTCATCATCACTATCCGAACTAGATTCATCATCACTTGATTGAACTCTAGTCTTCAAGGCAATGGACTTGACCTTTTCTTTATTTCCTTTAACTATTTCCGAATCTTTTTCCATAACCATTTCATGAACTTTGAGGTTTCCAGTTAGCTCATCAAGTGACATGCTTGAAAGATCTTTAGATTCTTCAATCGCCATCACTTTGGCTCTCCACTTCTGATGGAGTGCTCTAAGGAATTTCCTGACAAAATTCTTGCTACAAAAAGATTCATCAAGTGCTTTAAGTGAAGTAATAATAGTGTTAAGCCTAGCAAATGCACAATCAATAATCTCATCTTCGGGAATAGAAAATTGTTCATATTGTTGAATAAGAAGATCAATTTTGTTATCCTTTACTTGTGAGTTTCCTTGATGAGTGACTATTAAAGATTGCCAAATTTGCTTAGCGGTTTTGCACATATAAACTCTTTCATATTCTTTCTTTGGTAAAGCATTGTAAAGCATCATTTTAGCTTCATTGTTTTTGGCAATTAGTTTCTTTTGATCTTCATTATGTTTAGTAATTGAGCTATCCTCATCTTTACTACTTGAAGTATCCTTGAAAGAAGCTATATTATCACCATCAATTATTATATACCATAGATCTATATCTTTAAATTTCATGTAAGTTTCAAATTGGTTTTTCCAATATATAAAACCGTTTGCTTCAAAAAGTGGTGGTCTTTGCATAGATTGTCCTTCTTTGTAATTTTCAAAATCCATGGATCGTTTCAAGTTTTAAAACACAATATATTTTAAAAGCTTGAGCAACGTGGCTCTTGATGCCAATTGTGGAAAACTATAAGGGGGGTTGAATAGTTTACCGATTTTTAAGTTAATTATCTTGTGAAACTTTACGTTTAATCAAATATCTAAACTACAAGACAATATATAATATGCAAGAGTAACAAAAGAAGCAATCAAACCACAACATGATAGTTTATCGTGGTTCGGCTACAAGGACTCTTTTTCCTTGCCCTACTCCACGCGTCGAGTATCCAACTCGAGAGTTTCTTTCACTAGTCAACAAGCTCCTTTCACCGGCGAAGAAAACCTTACACGTCGCTTACACAAGATTACCGACACAAAGCTATATGTCGAGTTCTTTTACAAGGGTACAACCACTCCCGTCACACTATGTATTTTAAGGCCTAAAATACTAACCGATCACTACTGAATATACACAATCAAATGAAGTAGACTACATGAAGTCTATACAATGCTAAGCTAACAAGTCTTGCAACGTTGTGTTGAATACTTGTAACTTTGATATGAACTTGTGAACTTCTTTGCTACAAGAGAACTTCACACAAATGAAATGTTAATGATTTAGATGAATGATATGAGTATGTATGTGCAAAGTATATATGAGAAGTGATGAAAGATTTCTTGCAAGTGGCTTGGTATTTATAGCCAAACAAACCAGACCACTGGCGGATCCAGCGAAACCCAAACAAGGGTTCCGCCCTTGTAACTGTAACACCCCCAAAATTTGGTACAGCGGAAGACTAAACAAGCTTTCGGGGTGCTACGTGGATTGGTATCCATCACAAGTCATAAAAGAATGAGATAAACATAAGTAAAACAAAACCATACGGGGTTTTTAAAGTTTACATTCATCCCAAATTTATCCAAAGTAAGGCCCAAAAGAAATAAACGTAGGTCCACAAATACATATCAGAGTTTGAGAAAAATAGATCCTTAAACCGGGTTGCCAAAGCCAAGCCTTCCAAACCAAGCATCCAAAGCCATTACTTAATTACCTGAGAAAACGCGCTAAAAGTCAGCTTTCGCTGGTGAGATCATAGGTTTAAATTCTTAATTCAATTAAATGGACATATACGCAAAACGCTTGCTAGCTACTCTAGGCTTCGTTCCACTAAACCAACCCTATAGGTGCACACTATAGTCCAAAACCAATCAAATCAATATGCATTCGCAAGGATGCGACATGCCCAACATACGTAAGAATACGACATCTTCTTGCATTCGTAAGAATACGACATGTGATGCATTCGTAAGAATACGACATGCTCTACGACTTACCTAGTTCTATAAGCATAACAAGTTTTAAATAAACAGCGATAATAGTCCACATAAAACAATTTGCACGTTTCTCACCCCAAGTATTGAAAACAAAGTTCAAAAGTAAAAGTGGGGCTATGACTCACCTCAATTCCATATATTAGCTCGAAAACCGGTAGAATCAAGAAGTATAACAACTCAAATGACGGAAACTACGGACTCGGCACTTCCTAACAATATAAACTCTTCTCAGAATCATTTCCTCAAAATCAAATATTCCCAATCCCGAACGTATTTCTTTTTATTTTCCAAAATTCGTTTCTTATATTTGGCTTGGAATTTGGTATCCGTGTGGGTGGAAGGTCGACTCAACACAATCCATAAAACACATCAATAGAAATGATAACGATCTATAGGTCTAGTGTTGGCCTAATATACTCTTTAAACAAGTCTTCGAAATTTACCAAGTTCGTCAACTCGCTAATCCTCCACAACCTATTTACCTAATATATTATTCCAAAACCAAACCAAGTCCTAAATCAGATAGCACGAAGATTAATATATGGTAAGTTTTAAAGTCTAATAAGTTTCCTAAATATATCGTCAAACTTATCGAGTTCGTCAATTCGATAAACTTCAAAATATATTTAATAGCTTATTATCCCGCACTTCTACCACAACCTAAAGGCGTCGTAGGATACAATACTCGATAATAAACCCTTTTTATATAACTAAGTAGGTCCTATTTAATTTGTTGATTAAATAAGTTAAATAGTTATATTAGACAAGTCTATTAACGTCATACATCCATAACAAGCACAAAAGTCAACAATTAATAAAATGGCAAACTTGGATTTAAGTGCCCTCAAATCTCTTATAACTTGTAAGTTCTCATTTTATTTCCAAAAGCTTACTTTATTTTGCAAAACAATTCACGTTATATTTATATTTCTAATTATAATAGTTTAGTTATAATAAAGTTCCCGATAATATTTTACTATTTTCATAGTCCAATAGATATCGTCAACGTTATCATTTTTATTGCTCGTGATCTCCTATTTATTATATAAGCACTTATATAAATATATATATGTTTACACATTTATATATTTATATAAATGTTTATATCGATATATAAGTTATTACGAGTTTTTGGTTGTTTGTCTGTTTAATTATAAATTATGCCGAGTTATAAAAGATGAGTCACATGTCCGAGTCATCACTCTCGGCTCATTGTCCAAATCGAAAATGTTAAGGCGTTTGTTGAAGTCAACCGTTGACTAGAAAGTCAAAGTGACTCCAACTCGCACAACACACAAGTCCAAAGTAATGTCAAGTATCACATTCATCCCATTTCACAAGCTAAAACAATAGGGTTCGACTACGGCACCCTACTAACCTATCTCCGTCATTCTAATTTGACCGTCTCACAATCGGTCCCCGTTTATCCACATCATCGTCAACACTTCACAATAATCAAATGTTCCCATTGCCGAGACCACAAAGGGTCTCGACCCTCAATACTTCTCGGTCAAAAAAATAAACACAACAATAATAACATAAAACAACAACAAGAAGGACATCAAGAATATACAAATTCCGGGTCGATTTACCAAGTTAAACCCGTGCCGAGAGACGCACTTGGGTCTTGGCTACACCACGAGTCACGAGGACTCAACCCCAAGACCATCTAGGTCTCGACTTAGGCTCATACGAGCACACCAAAACAGCCCAAACAGACCCTTAGGGTCGCGGCATCACAAGGACAACAATAGCAACAAATATTAATAACAAATAAACAATAACAACAAGAAACTCAAGATTACCAACCAATGGTTGTTGCCGAACCCTTGTGGGTCTTGGCTCACCATTGTCGAACCACAACCAAACTAAGAGACCCCTAGTGGGTCTCGGCTAGCTCACATCGAGCCACAACAAAACCAAATGAACCTCAAGGTTCTTGTTAAGCAAACAATGTAACACCCCCAAAATTTGATACAGCGGAAGACTCAACAAGCTTTCGGGGTGCTACGGGGATTGGTATCCAAACACAAGACATAAAAGAACGAGATAAAGTAAACGAAATAAAATGCAACCACGCGGGGTTTTAAAGTTTACATTATCCCAAAATCATCCAAAGTCAGGCCCAAAAGAAATAAATATAGGTCCACAATAGTTATCAGAGTTTTAGAAATATAGATCCATAACCGGTGCCAATGCCAAGCCTCCAATCCCAAGCATCCGCATAGCATCACTTAATTACCTGAGAAAACGTGCTAAAAGTCAGCTTTCGCTGGTGAGATCATAGGTTTAGATTCTTAATTCAATATAGTGGACATACACGCAAAACGCTTGCTAGCTAGACTAGGGCTCAATCATCCAACCAAAAATAATCCAACCAAAATAATCCAACCAAATCAAATCATCCCTATAGGTGCACGCTATAGCTCAAATCAATCCAATCAATAGCTTACCTAGCTCAAGTCTAGGCCTCGCTCTATAATCAATCCAATAGCTTACCTAGTTCGGGGACTAGGCCTCGCTCAATAACCAAATCAAATAGCTTACCTAGTTCGGGGACTAGGCCTCGCTCAATAACCAAATCAAATAGCTTACCTAGTTCGGGGACTAGGCCTTGCTCAATAACCAAATCAAATAGCTTACCTAGATCTAGTCTAGGCCTCGCTCTACCTAGTTCTATAAGCATAGCAAGTTTTGAAATCAAAAAGCGATAATAGTCCACATAAAACATTTGCACGTTTCTCACCCCAAGTATTGAAAACAAAGTTCAAGAGTAAAAGTGGGGCTATGACTCACCTCAAGTCCAGCAATTCCTCAAAAGAAACCGATATATGAAAGACGTAAGCAACTCAAGTAACTCACGTAACGGCAACTACAGACTCGGCACTTCCTAACAATATCAAACTCGTTCAGAAATCTTTTCCTCAAAATCAAATATTCCCATTCCCGAATGTATTCCATTTAACTTTCAAAAAATATCCATTTCTCAAATTATCTTCATATTAATTTGAAATTTGACGTTTGGTATCCATATGGGTGGAGGGTCGACACAACTCAAACCAAGAAGCCACAACGAAAGAAATAACAAACCATCTATAGGTCTAACATTAGCCCAATATATTATTTAAATAAATCATCGAAGTTTATCAAATCCGTCGATTTGGTAATCCCCCATATTTATTTACGTAATATATCGCTCCAAGATTATACCCAACCTAAATCACATAGCACAAAGAATACTATATGGTAAATATCGTAGTCCAATAAATTCCCTATATATATCGTCCAATTTGCTAAATTCGTCAATTTAGCCAATTCCACGAGATATATAGTAATTTATTATCCTAATACATGTACCACAACCTATGGGCGTCGTAGGATACGATGCCCATTAATATACTCATTTTATATAGCTAAATAAACTCGATTTAACCCGTCGATTAAATAAGTTACGTAGTTATAGAAAATGGATATATTAATCGTCATATATCCGTGACAACATAAAAGTCACATAATAAAGCCCACTTGGACTTACGTAACCACAACTCGTATAACTCGATAAGTTTTCCAAAATTATAAAAGTCTATCATGTTTTTATTTATACTTACCCGACGTATTAGTTCTCGACATTATTTATACTTATTATTTATAATAATACTCCGACATTTATTGCACTATTCGCATAGTATAATAATTATCGTTATATTATTATAACGTTCACTCGTGATCGTTTTATTATTAATATACGCATTTATAATAATATATATACGTTTATCACGTCTGTATACTTATATAAACGATTATATTACTAATAATATTATTACAAGTATTATTTTTAACATTTGATTTTAAATATTTATCGAGTCATAAGAATTTGGTCACATGTCCGAGTCATCACTCTCGGCTCATAGTCCAAGTCCACAAATAATAATAATAACCAAGTCACAATAATAAATCAACTCCGTCCAAACAATCCCATAACCACGTGCTACAACATGAGGGTCCGACTACGGCACCCGACTAACCTATCTCCGTCATCTAATTGACCATCTCACAATCGGTCCCCAATACCACTTTCGTCAACACATCTCCACAAATAAGTCCATATCATCTCGGCACCCATTAAATAACATCAACAACAACTAATAATAACAACAACAAATAACAACAATACTAATGAGAAGAACATCAGGAAACCAACAAGATCACCAAGTATATCATACAATCCGGGTCGACTTACCAAGTCGAACCCGAGTCAAGGTTTCACCACGAGTCACGTGGGTCCTACCCGAGACCTCTAGGGTCTCGGCCAGCTCAATCCGAGCATGAACCAAAATAGCCAAACGGACCCTTAGGGGCGCGGCATCACAAGGACCACAACAAGTATCAATATCAAAACAAACTTAAGCCAAATCCAAACTCCCTGACATCAGTACCCTCGTTGCCATGACCACAAGGTCAAAAACCTTCAAGAAAAACCACATGGCTCAGAAAATACACCAAGCCGTGAGCCATGGCTCACGGTTTCAAACTCGACACCCACAAGAGACACCAAACCCGGATACCAAACTCGTTTTAGATCATGTTTCATTCAAAACCCACATATTAATTTCGTTATTCATCAAAACCCATATATAAATTTCGTTGTTGTTATTCAACCCTTTCAAAAACATAACTCGTGACCTCTTGGGTCACGCTTTCAACAAGATACGAGTCACAAACCACCTGTGACCCATCTTACCTTTGATTTCACAAGAAAAGAGTATGAGAACTCGAGCAAAAACACAAAAATACGGTGCGTTTGGTGATTCATGAAGTCAAAAACATTAGTTTAAGGCGCGTGTAATAGTGGATCTAATAAAGAATGAGATGGGGATTTGATTTATGGTGGTCGTGTGTGATGGTGGCCAGCGGTGAGCGGCTGTGGTGGCCGGAAATAACAAGTGGCGGCTAGGGTTTTGAGAAGATGAAGATGGAGAGGAGAGAGAGGAGAGATGTGTTTTGTTTTTGTTTGTGTTTATCAGGTTCTCACAAGGACCAGGTGTAGTTATTCTTTTATAACTAAAAAAAAAGTAATAATACTAATAATGATGAGTGAGGCGGCTAGATGTAAACACAAGGACCATTCGTGTAAAATTTCCAAAGTATCCCGACACTCGTCCCGAGTCCATACTCAATATATTTTAAAATTTTCAATACGTCCGTTAAGTATATAAACGCAACCGTTAATCAAAATATTTAAATTCGTTAGGTTTTCCCTAATATCGGAGTCAACGTAGTGCCTAATAGACTTCTCAAAAGTAAATCATCACGAATGAACCAAACCAAACCATTAATTAATAATCAAATTCCATAAGTAACGTACGATAAAGATCACATACCAATGTTCGTAAAATATCTCGTCACAATAACTTTTCAAATATTCCAAAATTTAAAATTTTAAAGTAATGCGGGTTTTAAAACGGCTCCCTATTTTGCCAGTTGTCACATCCTCCCAGCCTCAGAAGAAACCCGTCCCGGGTTTCTCTCGGAACAAACCATCTACGAATTAAAAAGCTTCGGATATCTCTTTCGAAACTCATCCTCACGTTCCCACGTGAATTCCGGTCCGTGCAGCGAATTCCAACGAACTTTGATGAGCGGTATACGACTTCTCTTAAGTCGTTTGATCTCTCTATCCATTATCTCAATCGGCTCTTCCACAAAATTCAAACTCTCATCCACACGAATATCCTTGATTGGTATAACTGGTGTTTCATCCGGAAGACACTTCTTCAAATTACTAACATGAAACACATCATGAACTTTACTCAATTCCATTGGTAATTCCAAACGATAAGCTATGGGCCCAATTCTTTCCAAAATAAGAAATGGTCCAATGTAGCGGGGATTTAGTTTCCCACGTTTTCCAAAACGTATCACACCCTTCCAAGGCGAGACTTTCAGCATCACTTAGTCTCCAACCTGGAATCCTAGGGGTTTACGCCTCTGATCGGCGTAACTTTTCTGCCTATCTCTAGCTGCTTGTAGTCGATCTCGAATTTGCGTTACTTTCTCAGTAGTTTCCAAAATAAGCTCAGGGCCTGTGAGTTGGCTATCTCCAACTTCTGCCCAACCAATAGGTGAACGACATTTACGACCATACCAAGCTTCAAATGGTGCAGCCTTAAGACTTGTGTGGTAGCTATTGTTGTAGGAGAACTCCGCAAGGGGTAGATATTTCTCCCAGCCTTTACCAAAGTCTATGATGCATGCACGAAGCATATCCTCCAAAGTCTGGATAGTTCTCTCACTTTGACCATCGGTTTGGGGGTGATATGCAGTACTCATATCAAGACTCATCCCCAAAGCGGTTTGAAGTGATCGCCACAACGCTGACGTGAAGCGGCTGTCGCGATCCGAAATAATCGATATCGGAACTCCATGACGAGAAACGATCTCCTTCACATACAACCTCGCAAGTTTATCCACACTATCATCTTCACTAATCGCCAGGAAATGAGCAGACTTAGTCAAACGATCCACAATTACCCATATAGTGTCACAACCGCTAGTTGTCTTAGGTAATTTGGTAATAAAGTCCATCGTAATTCGCTCCCACTTCCAAACCGGAAGTTCTGGCTGTGTCAACAATCCTGATGGTCTTTGATGTTCGGCTTTAACCTTAGAGCAAGTCAAACACTTGCTAACATACAACGCTATATCTGCCTTCATATTTGGCCACCAATATAACTTTTTCAAATCCTGGTACATCTTGTCGGACCCAGGATGAATAGAGTATCTTGACTTATGCGACTCATGCATAATCAACTCTCGAATTCCTCCATACAATGGTACCCAACTTCGATCTCCAAAGCATAATACTCCATCAGAACGCTTAACAAATCCCTTCTCATTTTCTGCCATCCCAAATATGTTCTCAGCAGATCGATTTTCTGCTTTCAGCGCTTCCATTTGAGCTTCTAATATTTGAGACGGTAATGGCGATACGATAGTCATTCCTAATGACCTAACTCGTAATGGTGGGATTCTCTCCTTTCGACTAAGAGCATCAGCAACAACGTTTGCTTTACCCGGATGGTAGCGAATCTCACAATCATAATCGCTTAGCAACTCAATCCAACGTCGCTGCCTCATGTTAAGCTCTTTTTGGTTCAAAATGTGTTGCAGACTTTTGTGGTCAGTAAACACTACACACTTGGTTCCATACAAGTAATGTCTCCATATCCTCAAAGCAAAAACCACAACACCTAACTCCAAATCATGGGTGGTGTAGTTCTTCTCATGCTTCTTAAGCTGTCGGGAAGCATAAGCTATCACTTTCTCTCGTTGCATTAACACAGCTCCTAAACCTTTATGAGAAGCGTCACAATAGACGACAAAGTCCTCGTTACCTTCGGGTAACGCCAAGATAGGAGCACTACACAACATCTCCTTAAGTAACTGAAATGCTTCCTCTTCCTTATCTCCCCATTCATACTTAACACTCTTTTGAGTCAATTTGGTCAACGGTTTTGCTATCTTCGAAAATCCCTCAATGAATCTTTGGTAATAACCGGCTAATCCCAAAGATTGACGAACTTCTGTTGGGGTCGTAGGTGCAGCCCAATCTTTAATCGCTTCAATCTTAGTAGGATCCACATGAACTCCTTGTCTATCAATCACATGACCTAGAAATTGTACCGTCGGAATCCAAAATTCACATTTCGAAAACTTGGCATACAGTTTCTCCTTCCTGAGCAATTCTAAGATAAGTCTTAGATGCTCCTCATGCTCCTTCTCACTCTTCGAATAAATCAGAATGTCATCGATGAACACAATCACAAACTTATCTAAGTAAGGCTTACACACCCGATTCATGAGATCCATGAATACCGCCGGTGCATTAGTCAACCCAAACGGCATCACCTGAAACTCGTAATGCCCGTAACGGGTTCTGAAAGCCGTTTTCCGAATATCCTCCTCGCGAACTCGAAGCTGATGATATCCCGATCTCAGATCGATCTTCGAATACACACAAGATCCTTGAAGCTGATCGAACAAATCGTCGATCCTCAGTAACGGGTATCTATTCTTCACCGTTAACTTGTTCAACTCTCGATAGTCAATACACATGCGAAACGATCCATCCTTCTTCTTCACAAATAAGACCGGGGCTCCCCAAGGCGACGAACTTGGTCTTATGAATCCCTTTTCGGCTAACTCCGCTAATTGTTTCGACAACTCTTCCAATTCAGTAGGTGCAAGACGATAAGGCGCTCGTGCTACAGGTGCAGCACCAGGTATCAACTCAATCTGAAATTCCACTTGTCTAGTAGGCGGGATTCCCGGCAAGTCATCGGGAAACACATCCGAAAAATCACGAACTATAGGTACGTCTCCAATGCACCTTTCCTTCTTCTCCTTCTCTCCTTTCCCAGAAATTTGGGCTAAGAAAAGGTAACTTCCTTTCTCCATTAGCTTTGGTAATTTAGTGCAAGATATGACCGCTAATCTAGATGGGCCTCTCAAATCCTTTCGATCTCCTGGTATGTTCAGAATCTCCTTGCCGTAAGGCACATGCACGATCTTCTCGTCGCAAAGTATATGAGCACGATACTTCGACAACCAATCCATACCAATAATGACATCAAAACTTCCTAATGTGACGGGTAGAAGATCTATGTTGAAAGGGCGATTCAGAAAGTTTAACGTGCAACCGCGAATGATAGTCCTAATCCTCTCTATGTTCCCATTAGCTAACTCTACATCGTAACCAATTCCTAAGGCCATCGGGGGTTTCTCTAGTAAGGGTGCAAACTTAGTGGACACAAAACTCTTATCGGCACCAGTATCAAATTGTATGGAAGCATAACGATTATTGAGAAGGAACGTACCAGTAACGACGTTCGGATCTTCTCCTCTCTCGTTCCCAAGTGCATACACTCTTCCATGAGCAGCTCTAGCTTCCACACGTTGGTCCCCATTATCTTGTCGTCCACGGCTTCCTCCCGCTCCACGGTTTCCATTATTGTACCCATTACCACCCGATCCTTGATTTCCTCGATTCCATGATTCCCTACACTCATTCCGATAATGTCCTTTCTTTCCACATCCATAACAAGTAACATTTGCTTTGCTCATAGTTTCAGGAGTAGCTTGAACCATAGCAAGTGGTCGAGCTCTACAATCCTTAGCTATGTGTCCCATCTTAGAGCAATTCTTGCACATCACAGTACATCGACCAGAATGATGCTTGTAACATCGGTTACATTTGGGTGCATCTCCATTGTAGTTCTTTTTATCTCCATCTCCCATGGCATAAGCTCTAGTAGTTAGTTGTCGCTTGTTTCGACGATCATTACCCTTAGAGTGATCGTCCCTCTTTCTCTTTCCATTCTTATCTTTCTCAGCTTCCTCCAATGCCAACGAGTCCATCAATTGTTGAGCAATAGTAATAGCCTCATGAATGCTTGCAGGCTTAGCAGAAATCACATCGTTCCTGGTAGCTACCGGTAACCCATCGGTATACCTCTCAATCCTTTGAGTCTCAGTCCTAACCATATCGGGGCAAAGTAAGGCTAACTCTCGATAACGGCGATTGTAAGTTGTCATATCGGTACCTTTCACTTTATGGTTCCAGAACTCAATTTCCAACTTCTTAATCTCATTTCTTGGGCAGTAAGTCTGAATCAACAAATACTTAAATTGCTCCCAAGTCATAAGATAAGCCACATCACTACCAACCGAATTTCGGTAATTGTTCCACCAAGTTAAAGCTTCATCCTTGAAGGTAAAAGAAGCAAACTTTACCTTCGCATTCTTCGCACAACCACTGACATTGAACACCGACTCAGTTTTCTCTGTCCACCTGACCAAGTAGACCACTCATTCAGTTCCACCAAACTCAATGGGTCCACAAATTTTAAACTCCTTGTAGTTACATCCATTAGCACGAACAGGTGGAAATGTTCCAGCATGAATGTTGGAATGATTTGACTCAGCTAGTAGCTCAGCAACTTGTTGCTCCACAAGTTGATTGATCATCGCTTGGTCCACAGTAGGTGCATTAAGTGGAACATGATCATTGTCTCCCTGAACATCAACATTTTGATTCCTGTTGTTGCGATTGGTGGTGTCCAGGTTGTCAGGAGTAGGGGTTTCAATATTTCGAGTAGGACGGCGTCCTCGGTGACCAGGGGTAGTCGCGGCAGTTCCAGTTCGCGTAGCTCTAACAGGGTTTCGTCGTATAGCCATTAATGTAATACCAACACAATATCAACCACGCAAGTAAGACACAATTCTCCATGTACGCCAAAAACCGTAAAATATCATACGAGCTCACCCTCGTCCATAAGTAGCGATCAATACATCGTTCCATACTACCAAAAGGCATAATAAATACTAATCGTTCCATACGAGACGAACGTACAATCCGAATAACATGACTTAAGGGATAGAATAACCAGCTCTCATAACCGATTACTCCCTGACTTAAGAAGCAACACAAATCCAAATCGATCTAGCCATAATGCTGGCGTAGACTCCTCAACTCCGCCTCAAGCCATCAAGATCCCTCCATAATGATCCTAACTCCACACTATGGGTGTCTCGGTCTCTCTTGAGGTCAGCAACCTCCTTTTCTAACTTTGTGTTCCTCTGCCACAGCTTGCGATCTCCCTCGCAAGCCGTGAGGAAACCTCTCTGCAGACTCTCTATCTGCTCATGTATCTCCATCATACCTCTCCTAATCGCTGTCGTCCTTCCCACGATATTAGTCAAATCAACTCTTATCTCAGCAACAAACTCAGCAATAATCATCTCAAGTCGGTCAGACATCCGCGAGATCCACTCGCCCTGTGCAGTAATCCGAGTCCACATCCTGCCAATTTCACCCAAATCTGAATGCTCAGCAGAAACCTCAGAAGGTGCATCCAACTCAACGGGACTACCAGGTGGCAACTCAAACAAAAATGGATGATCAGGTGAAACCGGCTCTAACGGATGTATCGGAGAATCGGGCTTCGCAGACTGAGCTGAATGTGCTAGCGACCAATCATCATCAGGCATCTCCTCCTCCTGAGGGTCATCATTCTCTTCCTCATCTTGAGGGTCATCATTCTCTTCCTCATCTTGAGGGTTATCATTCTGCTCACCCTCGTACTCCTCCTCATACTCCTCGTCGGAGGGGTACTCCATCAATCATCATCTCTGAGCAGGTGAACCACGAGGCGATAAAATCGGTGACTTAGGGCGACAATGAGACGATAAAGTAGTGGCCGAACGCATGACCAACACGTATGGGTCATCAGGGGCCATAGTGATCTACGAGGGGCGACGCGTACTAGCAATAACAATTCTTAATAACAACACGTGCAAAGGAGGCTATGATTTGTGACAACGGCGTAGGGTAGGTGTAAGTGTTTCAAAAACAACTAAACCGCGAACTCAAAATATCAAATCCAAAAATCATCATATAATTCCAAATCGTATATAATCAAGAAAGATTTAAAATACCGCATTACTAAAATCATTCGTAAAGCAATTAATCCATATAATTCCTCAAAAAGCATATAATTCCTCAAGAACGCATATAATTCCTCAAAACGCCATCATATCACTAAATCAATAAATCTCAAATCCTCAAATCATCTCAAGAATCCCATATCCAATAATCATCTCAATATACCTCAATAATAATAATGATGCTTCGGCTTGGCGGGCTGGCGGGCAATGGTCGAGGATCGTTTTCTATAAAAATCGGTTATAGTTTAGGTGTCTATTTACCTAGTTCTCTATAACCTTGGCTCTGATACCAATCTGTAACACCCCCAAAATTTGATACAGCGGAAGACTCAACAAGCTTTCGGGGTGCTACGGGGATTGGTATCCAAACACAAGACATAAAAGAACGAGATAAAGTAAACGAAATAAAATGCAACCACGCGGGGTTTTAAAGTTTACATTATCCCAAAATCATCCAAAGTCAGGCCCAAAAGAAATAAATATAGGTCCACAATAGTTATCAGAGTTTTAGAAATATAGATCCATAACCGGTGCCAATGCCAAGCCTCCAATCCCAAGCATCCGCATAGCATCACTTAATTACCTGAGAAAACGTGCTAAAAGTCAGCTTTCGCTGGTGAGATCATAGGTTTAGATTCTTAATTCAATATAGTGGACATACACGCAAAACGCTTGCTAGCTAGACTAGGGCTCAATCATCCAACCAAAAATAATCCAACCAAAATAATCCAACCAAATCAAATCATCCCTATAGGTGCACGCTATAGCTCAAATCAATCCAATCAATAGCTTACCTAGCTCAAGTCTAGGCCTCGCTCTATAATCAATCCAATAGCTTACCTAGTTCGGGGACTAGGCCTCGCTCAATAACCAAATCAAATATCTTAACTAGTTCGGGGACTAGGCCTCGCTCAATAACCAAATCAAATAGCTTACCTAGTTCGGGGACTAGGCCTTGCTCAATAACCAAATCAAATAGCTTACCTAGATCTAGTCTAGGCCTCGCTCTACCTAGTTCTATAAGCATAGCAAGTTTTGAAATCAAAAAGCGATAATAGTCCACATAAAACATTTGCACGTTTCTCACCCCAAGTATTGAAAACAAAGTTCAAGAGTAAAAGTGGGGCTATGACTCACCTCAAGTCCAGCAATTCCTCAAAAGAAACCGATATATGAAAGACGTAAGCAACTCAAGTAACTCACGTAACGGCAACTACAGACTCGGCACTTCCTAACAATATCAAACTCGTTCAGAAATCTTTTCCTCAAAATCAAATATTCCCATTCCCGAACGTATTCCATTTAACTTTCAAAAAATATCCATTTCTCGAATTATCTTCATATTAATTTGAAATTTGACGTTTGGTATCCATATGGGTGGAGGGTCGACACAACTCAAACCAAGAAGCCACAACGAAAGAAATAACAAACCATCTATAGGTCTAACATTAGCCCAATATATTATTTAAATAAATCATCGAAGTTTATCAAATCCGTCGATTTGGTAATCCCCCATATTTATTTACGTAATATATCGCTCCAAGATTATACCCAACCTAAATCACATAGCACAAAGAATACTATATGGTAAATATCGTAGTCCAATAAATTCCCTATATATATCGTCCAATTTGCTAAATTCGTCAATTTAGCCAATTCCACGAGATATATAGTAATTTATTATCCTAATACATGTACCACAACCTATGGGCGTCGTAGGATACGATGCCCATTAATATACTCATTTTATATAGCTAAATAAACTCGATTTAACCCGTCGATTAAATAAGTTACGTAGTTATAGAAAATGGATATATTAATCGTCATATATCCGTGACAACATAAAAGTCACATAATAAAGCCCACTTGGACTTACGTAACCACAACTCGTATAACTCGATAAGTTTTCCAAAATTATAAAAGTCTATCATGTTTTTATTTATACTTACCCGACGTATTAGTTCTCGACATTATTTATACTTATTATTTATAATAATACTCCGACATTTATTGCACTATTCGCATAGTATAATAATTATCGTTATATTATTATAACATTCACTCGTGATCGTTTTATTATTAATATACGTATTTATAATAATATATATACGTTTATCACGTCTATATACTTATATAAACGATTATATTACTAATAATATTATTACGAGTATTATTTTTAACATTTGATTCTAAATATTTATCGAGTCATAAGAATTTGGTCACATGTCCGAGTCATCACTCTCGGCTCATAGTCCAAGTCCACAAATAATAATAATAACCAAGTCACAATAATAAATCAACTCCGTCCAAACAATCCCATAACCACGTGCTACAACATGAGGGTCCGACTACGGCACCCGACTAACCTATCTCCGTCATCTAATTGACCGTCTCACAATCGGTCCCCAATACCACTTTCGTCAACACATCTCCACAAATAAGTCCATATCATCTCGGCACCCATTAAATAACATCAACAACAACTAATAATAACAACAACAAATAACAACAATACTAATGAGAAGAACATCAGGAAACCAACAAGATCACCAAGTATATCATACAATCCGGGTCGACTTACCAAGTCGAACCCGAGTCAAGGTTTCACCACGAGTCACGTGGGTCCCACCCGAGACCTCTAGGGTCTCGGCCAGCTCAATCCGAGCATGAACCAAAACAGCCAAACGGACCCTTAGGGGCGCGGCATCACAAGGACCACAACAAGTATCTATATCAAAACAAACTTAAGCCAAATCCAAACTCCCTGACATCAGTACCCTCGTTGCCATGACCACAAGGTCAAAAACCTTCAAGAAAAACCACATGGCTCAGAAAATACACCAAGCCGTGAGCCATGGCTCACGGTTTCAAACTCGACACCCACAAGAGACACCAAACCCGGATACCAAACTCGTTTTAGATCATGTTTCATTCAAAACCCACATATTAATTTCGTTATTCATCAAAACCCATATATAAATTTCGTTGTTGTTATTCAACCCTTTCAAAAACATAACTCGTGACCTCTTGGGTCACGCTTTCAACAAGATACGAGTCACAAACCACCTGTGACCCATCTTACCTTTGATTTCACAAGAAAAGAGTATGAGAACTCGAGCAAAAACACAAAAATACGGTGCGTTTGGTGATTCATGAAGTCAAAAACATTAGTTTAAGGCGCGTGTAATAGTGGATCTAATAAAGAATAAGATGGGGATTTGATTTATGGTGGTCGTGTGTGATGGTGGCCAGCGGTGAGCGGCTGTGGTGGCCGGAAATAACAAGTGGCGGCTAGGGTTTTGAGAAGATGAAGATGGAGAGGAGAGAGAGGAGAGATGTGTTTTGTTTTTGTTTGTGTTTATCAGGTTCTCACAAGGACCAGGTGTAGTTATTCTTTTATAACTAAAAAAAAAAGTAATAATACTAATAATGATGAGTGAGGCGGCTAGATGTAAACACAAGGACCATTCGTGTAAAATTTCCAAAGTATCCCGACACTCGTCCCGAGTCCATACTCAATATATTTTAAAATTTTCAATACGTCCGTTAAGTATATAAACGCGACCGTTAATCAAAATATTTAAATTCGTTAGGTTTTCCCTAGTGCCGGAGTCAACGTAGTGCCTAATAGACTTCTCAAAAGTAAATCATCACGAATGAACCAAACCAAACCATTAATTAATAATCAAATTCCATAAGTAACGTACGATAAAGATCACATACCAATGTTCGTAAAATATCTCGTCACAATAACTTTTCAAATATTCCAAAATTTAAAATTTTAAAGTAATGCGGGTTTTAAAACGGCTCCCTATTTTGCCAGTTGTCACAAACAACAACAACAATAATATGTAAACCCAAAAAAAAATCAATCTACACCAGTTCTTGGTCCTTACCTCTCGTTACCCATACCAAACGAGACCAAGATATCAAAATTTCCAGAAGGACTAACCAAGTAAAACAAATAATCACCAAAACTCAAAAATATAACAAGCCGCGAGCATAGGCTCTCGGTTTCACTTGGACACCACACAAAAGAATGAAAACCCGGATACCAAACTTATTTTAAATCTCGTTTTATACATAAACCCACATGTATATCTCGTTTTTAGTCAAACCCCGTCAAGAATATAACCCGTGACCCCCTTTGAGTCACGTTTTTAACAAAAATACGAGTCACAAACACTTGTGACTCGTCTTACCTTCGATATCACAAGAAAAGGTCACTAAAATCTTCAAAAATCAATAAAACTCGCGCGTGAACTAGTAGACCTAATAGATCTAGTAGTGGGGAATTGATTGGATGTGTTTTTAGGTGATGGTGGACAGTGGTTAGGCGGCGGCAGCCGTATATTGATGGTGGTGGCTAGGGTTTTGATGATGAGATGAAGAAGAAGATAAGGAGAGAGATGTATATATATTGGTGAGGGTGTGTTTGTGTTGTGTTTTTCCAGGAAATACAAGGACCATTTTATTAGTTTACTCTTTAAAAAAAATATTAATAATGATAATAATAATAATGAGGGAGGAAGGGGCGGCTAGTCATAAAACACAAGGACCATCTCCGTAAACTTTTCAAAGTATCCCGACACTCTCAACCGAGCTTGTTTTCATATCTAAAAATTTTCTCAACTCGCGTTAACTCACGCATCAATATTTTCAAAATCGTCATTCCACAAGATTTGATCATAAATACATTCGTAAAATTTTTATAACACAACCGTTATTCAAATTTTCAAATTGGTTAGGTTATCCTAGTGCCGGAGTCAACGTAGAGCGTAAAAGACGTCTCAACAATAAATCACGACATATATTCCATATTCAATTAATAATTCAAATTAAACTCCACATATAATTCTTAATTCAAAATCACTCGTTTAAATCTTACAAATCCATTGAGAATAAACTCCAAACATTTTATATCATTAAATTTTAAATGTAATGCGGGTTTCAAAATAGCTCCCTAAATTGCCAGTTGTCACAGTAACCCCAGGGTTCCGCCAGTGTCTGACAGTCAAAGCCTTCAAGAAATCTTTCCATATCTAGCAATGTCAAATCAAGCTTCTTCAAGTCAACACACAATAGATAGAGTAAGAGACCATCTATAATGTGTAAGAAACAATGTGTAAGAAGTCTTATGGAAAGTCAAACACTCAATCTTTCCATAAATGCACATGTTACATTTTCTATATTTAGAAATATCAAAATGTTATGTTAAATGTGAAATGTAAATGTAGCAAATAAAGTCTAGTTATGCAAGACTAAAACTAAAATCATGTTTTACTAAAAACTAAAGTTTATACTTTGTCGTTAACAAAACTTAGCAAATATCGTAAAATATAAATAATGTTTTAGGCGATATTTTTATTAACACATCTTACCCTTGATACCTAAGGACTGTAATAACAAAAAATAAATATACTCGGATATAAATTTTAACTGATTAATTGCTTCTTGACCCATTATCTTTTTTTGAGTTTCTCCAAATCAAGCCACGGTTTCTGATGGTTTTATATCACAAATTTATTTCAAAGAGTGAGACTTTTAGAAGGTTTCCTTTAGATACAAAAATGAGGCATGCCATGCTTCACTCACCAATATTACATGATCTCGATTGTCATTCATTTGAATATGTGATTGTGTTAGTTTATGGACATTATTTTAGTAGTCGTATGTTAGGATCGAACTCGAGATCACGGGATTGCACACTTTACGTATGAGAATTAAAGTTTAATAATTTTATATAAAATGTTATATTAAATTATTAATTACACAAAATAAATAATAATGATCATTAGTATTTAATGATAAATGACTAACGACCATTAGACGAATATAAGGAAAGAATTATATGTAACTAATTGGTAAGTCAAGAAGCTTCCGGATCCCTTTGAGGGATTATGGCAAATCGATGGGGAAGGGGTAAACCCAACCCAAATCCAACTTGAGCTCCAAGTTACATATCTATATATATGATAAACAAAGGTTTTTTTGAAACCTTGCCATGTCATTTAAGCCATGTTGGCATCTATGCCATGTCATTTAAGCCACATCATTAAATCCATGTGGCATTGAAATTTTACTAATTAGCCTCTCATTAAGAATTTTGATTGACCAATGCTAACTCAATTTCAGTTTTCCATCTTCTTATTAAGGAATGTTTTAAATTTCACTTATTGTCATATCTTTAAATTAAAGTATCCAATCATTATTTCCTATTTTTACTATTCTATTTTGAAAATGTCAATGCTTCATTTGGAATCTTCACTACAAATATATTCTTAGTTTTGAATTGGAGATCACATTAAACGAGCAAAGGAAAAAAAAACTCACTGTGTAAAATACCCTCCTACGAGCTACTCATTATTCATTCATTTTGTTTTTAAATGAGCACCATAATCGAGTAAGGATAATTAACCACAATGTTCGATTAATGTATCTTCACTATCTTGATAGGTTCATTGTGTTTACATGTAAGAATTCACCTTTGGTCCCTGTATTTGAAATTGAATCTGTGCTCTATTTTCGAAACTTGGGTTTAGTTGTGATGTTTTCTTAAGGCTTAGTTATAATGCTTTGATCAGATTACGAAATTTATGATATCATATTTTGTATGTAGAACACCCCAAAGCAAATGCACACCATAAGTTTATTTATTCAGCTTATTACTTTCTATTGAATTAAGTAAAGTTTAAGATTTTCCAATCATTTGATTGAATTGATTTTTAACATGATTCTTTGATCATAGTCGTAACCAAAATCACACTACATCACTATTGAAGGTAATACATCGCACTTACGGGATAATCAATTTGTTTACACATGTCAATTTCTAATCGTTTGCTTGAAGGCTCAAAATTAGTATGTCATATCTAATATACATGACATATTTCACTTGGATTGATCATGATGAATTTATATATATTTTTTTAAAAAAAACATAAATCATTATGTATTTAAATACTTTTTTAGTATTGTAGGTAGGGTAAGGATCCAGTGAGAAGAAAACTTAAAATGAGAAGGATGAGAAATAATTATAACCACACATTTGAGATGCATCGACTTGATTTAGATGCATCTCTATTAATTTAGATGCATCCCAATTAGTTTCGAAAGTGATTTTGAAGTGAAAACGATGCAAAGTAGTACTAACAACAAATTTGACCCGCGGAGGACGAAAAATGTATAGGATTCGTCTAACTTGATGAAATGCATCTAATATATGTGTATGCATCTAATTTTTTGCTAGAAAATATATTATGGTGCATCTAAAAGACTAGGGATGCATCTAATTAAAGTCGATGCATCTCAAATATGTAGTTATAATTATTTCTCATTTTAAGTTTTCTTCTCATTTGATCCTTGGTCATTGTGGCCTTGTGGGAAATGAAAGTCGTGATCTTGTCATGATTTGGGTTAATTGTGATACGTTTGGATTGTTTAAGGAAAATTTTTATTTTGTGTTTGAACTACTTGATTATTAAAAGATTAACTTACTTAAATAGACAAAAAAAAAACTGATTTTCAGCCTGTAAACGCTCGACTTTTTTTTTCACCAATAGTGTATGCTTTGTTTAACAAAAATTCTTAAAACTATTTAGATATCAATTCGCAATGTTAGTCATGCGAATTTTATTTTAAAACTTTGCCGATTAAATGAGAGTTGCAGCAATCATGTTGTATATTAATGAGTTGTTGTTAAGACAATCATATATATTAATAGCATCCACTATTGTGGTTTGTGAAAAGGTTTATAAGAAAATGAAAAGGTCATAGATATGTAAACCATAGTAGATGTATATTTCAAGCCTATGTGGCATGAATAGTTTTGAGATTTGTTCAAAGTTTAAGTATTTTGAAAGTGTTGAGTGTGTTTTATGATATGAAAGGTTTATGAATAGGTTTTATCATAGTGAAAATAGGTTTATAATTTGAAAAGTTTTATATAATGATGGAGGTTTGAATGTATAAACTTTTATATAATTTCATCATAACAGATGCCCTTAGTTTGGACAATAAAGACATTGTTTGCAACGATGATATGAGTCTTTTCTTTTGTATTTACTTAAACATTTGATTAAAGTGTTTATAATCAACACTGAAAGCACAACCGTTCCTGAAATTTACAACCAATCATTCTCGAAAAAATTACTTCTATTATATACTCTTAAATTACTTAAGATGTTTTAAGATTATGTTTTAATTACAACTTGCTATTAGCTACCCGTGATTTATCACGGGTTTATAGGCTAGTACTATATAAACAAGGTTAAGATTCATTATTTGTTCACCTCTTGTACACATATTAAATCTTAATCTTCTTTTCTTTCTTTTTGTTTGTCGACATATCAGAAATAGATATTCATGCATGTGCATGGTATTAATTATATATTGGTTCTTTTCTTTTGATTTCTGGTTTTCGACAACAACAATAATCACAAAATAGGTTTTGGTGTTTTATATTGTTTAGTCTTTAAGTTTTGTTTTATTAAAACAAAATTGTTTTGTGTAATATTTAAAACTAACATTTACTTTAATTCGTTAATAGTACGTGTGTACAAGAACGTGATTCAAACATACTTTTGTTTGATTCTTGGATTGAATTACAAAAGAGGTAAGGGGTAATTCTTATAATCCACATAAACCCTAATTAGGGTTCTTGATTTGAAGATTGCAATTGATTCTTGTTCGGGCTAGAATTACAAAGGTACGTTTACTATTTAATATTGATTAATTAATTACATGTTATATGATCTTGTTATAATTGCTTCCGCTATGCTCACTTGATGTGTTTGGTTTATTTTATATGATTATCATGATATAATAATTCCAACAGTGGCATCTAGAGCCGTTATAATGTGTAATTAATTATCGAAACGCATAAAAATTGGATCTTGATTCGTTTAGTTACATGTTTTTAGGGTTTTTAGATTCCTAACCCTAATTTTTTTTATGGGTCGATTTAGACCTTAAAGGGTTTTAGGGTTTTGGTTTTTGATTTTTTAATATGATTAGAAACCCTAGGATGTCATGTAATTTGTTATGCGTTTTAGTAAACGATCTTGGTGCAATATGTTAATTGTTAAGCTAAATCCATGAAAAAGTGCATATTTGCATGGATTTTTATTTTGTGTGACAATTTAAATGGTTTAAATTGTTTATATATATATATATATATATATATATATATATATATATATATATATATATATATATATATATATATATATATATATATATATATATATATATATATATATATATATATTAATGGTTAAGTTATATCGAAACATGTAAATTTATTAATAGATGTCGAATTGGGGAAGACTCCAATATTAAGTAATCAATTATGTGCTATGTGATATTTATTTAATTTTGGCTTACGCAATCGATTTATCGTTGTATGTGGCTCTTTTTCCTAGAAGAAGAAAGCCTTAATTGAATTAATATGTTGTATACCTAGATTTGATTATTAATAGGACTATTGAATAAGATTTGCATGTGGCTACATGTTTTATACATATTTAAATGTTATGATTATGTATATTTGTTTATTTAGTTGTTTTATTTTTTTTATTGTACATTACCTGTTTTTGTTTATTAATTGTGTTAGACATGTTTATAAACGAAAAGGGTAATTTTTGAATAGAAAAATAATACGGACTAAATAATGGCGAAATTGTTTTGGTTTTTAAGAGTTTAAATTTCAAGGAATTGGTTGATTGATGTTTTTTTACGTAATGGTTAAATAGGCTCGACTGAAGTTTACACACTATAAGATGGGTATAAGGATGGCTTCGCATTAAATTGTGGCCTTAGAGAGACAACATTCTGTCTTAACGCTCGTTTGTGTGTAAATTAGACTTACCGAACAACCATTACATGTACACTGTCATCTTAAGGGTGAATTAACCACAATTCCACAATGATTATCCGAAACACTAAGCTTTCGGGCTTATGCAAAAGTACGATATAGTGGACGATAATTGATGGTAATTCTTTAATTGGTGAACCCGATACCTCAATCAAAACTTTGTTATTTTATTCTTAGCAAATTGGTAATAAAAATGTTTTGTAAAACCAATGTTATGAAGTTGTATGCATGCTTCTTCATACATTATTTTGATCACATCAAAATATTTAATACCCTTATAAAATTAAGTCAAATGCCATCTAATTAAGAACACTTGAAGTTGTAATTTACGTCATGTGAGAACTTGGCGAGATTGCAATGGAGAGGTAAATTTCATAAACTCATTGCTAGCAGATCAACTGATGTTATGGATTTGTGAGTTTACAGTTTTTAAGTTAGACGACTTAAATTGAGTAGTAAGTGAGATCTTGGACTCAAGGCATTAAGATGGGAATCAAACATGCTTACATTACAAAAGTTTTGTGATTGTAAATCTCATAAATCTAGGAATTGCAATATGATATTGGCAATTATTGTACGACAATTACCTTGTTGAATACTATCATTACTAGCAGATCAACTGATGTAATGGTACTATGTCAATTAGGATCCTAGCTTTAAGAAAATACTATGGTTTATATGAATATTTACCAATGGGTATTTTATTTTCTTAAAGATCTAATTATCGAAAATACTGAAATTGAATTTTGTAATTCGTTTTAATGTATTAATGCAACGTTCAAACCGTAAACGCACTTTGGGCTTTGGTAAATTGATCTAGTTCTGTTTTCAAACAAATGTTTGATTAAGAAATATTTACTTGAAAGACAAAAGAAGTCACCTTTCTATGAAGGAAGAGTGAGACACAATCCTATTCCTTTTCATGAATAAGAAAGGATAATAGGAATATTAGATATGTCTAAATTCTAATATAACTCATAGCAAATTTTTTAATAGTTAAGAAAATTGCGAATATTTTTCATAAGGATTTTATCATCCTCATTTGGTGATCAAATTCTTAGTAACAAATATGATATTTGGTTAACAGAAAATTATGTATGACATTTTATGAGTTATTATAATTAGAAGCTAGACTAATTACTGCAAAATGTTTAAAGACAAACTAGTTGTTTTGACTATTCTAAAGGTGCTGCATACAATGTAGGATGGTAGACCTGTTAAGGAAGAAATTGCATGCCTAATTTTCAAGTTAATAGCATTTGATGGATAGTCCATCATTTACGTAGTAGAATACACTCTTTAGTGCATAAGTAATTGTTACGTATGGACATTCAAAGGTGTAGGAAAGTTAAAAGCACACTATTTTCTTTCACTGGATAGGAAACATTTACAATGTTGTCAAATTCAGTGGGAGTATTGTGTACTTATCACTGAATAAGGAATTATTGTAATGATCTTTAATTCAGTGGGAGTTACAAGTTTTGACATCTTGGTAGCTAAAGATAATTACTTTCCAAGTGTAGACACTCATACTTTTAAGGATAGTCTTGTACGTTTCCTTACTAGACATTGTTGTTCTATATCTACTTGTTATGCTAAAATCTATGAGACAATCATATTGAACACATAAACAAATGCATGGCATGTTGTTTATCAACTATATGAGGTTGTTCCATGCACAAGTGGGAGAAATGTTATCTTTAATGTGTGCAAGAAACAACTCATAAAGATATGATTTAATGGATTCTCTTGACTACAAGGTAAGAGAATAAGGTTCTAATATTAATTCTAGAAACACTTGGTGTTACAATTTATGTTATGTAAGAGCTTAACTAGATTGCAACAACAATGTGAATTTCATATTTTCATTACTAGCAGATCAACTGATGTAATTGAACTATGAGAAATTTGTAGTTTCTAAATTAGATACCTATTAGAACATGTGTCAATATGATATCAAGACTACTTTAATTTATAGATTTATGAATTCATGGAATGACATAAATTAATAAAGTAATCTAATGCTGCTTCAATCTGAATATTTATGTGTTCTTGGAATGACATAAATAAATGAATAAATAATGTTGTTTACATTATTGTGAAGTAATATATTAACTTGAAATTACTATTGAAACCAAAAGATGGTGTTCATAATTACTTTAGTTAAACATGTTTATGTTTCATTGTAAAGATATAAACATAAAGTCTTTTAATTGTTACAAGACTTATAATAAAGTAAGACGTTATTTTGTTGTGTTTTTTAATTAAGACATATACATGAAGTTATTAAATTGTTAAATAACTTATAACGTATAGTGGGATTATAACAGTTTATGTTTTCTTGTAAAGACATGGACATGAAGTGACTTTGTAAAAAGAACTTGTGTTATAAAGCATGTAATTGACTTGAAAATCATTATACCATTAAAATGTATTAGTTGGTAAATAGACAAGTCAAAAGGAATATGGTTATCTATAATATTGTTAGATTGTCTTACAATATTAATACTAATAAAATACCAAATGTTTATGGTATGTTCAGTTAGGAAAATCAAACTCTTGTTATGTTGTTTGATTAAAGATAACTATGACTTCTTTTCTTTCAAAAGTTATCAAGGTTATAATGTTGAGTATGACTTGGACATATTTAATAAAACTCCAACATAGAAGATTAATAAGACATTATCATATGATGGAATGTGATGAATGTGATGAATCACATTAAGTCTTAAATTGAAGTTCTAAATTTGTTTAATTGCTTATAAAGAGGTTATTAACAAAGTTAAGTCAGGAACTATCAATAAGTATTTGTAATATCCCAAAAGAGAACATTGTATTGTTTCTTTATTTGCTAAGTATTTAAAGATAGTCTTTAAATTACTAAAAGCAAGTGTGAGTTTTGATCTTTAAAAGATAAAATTATAAGATACATAATCTTCTAAAATACACTAGCAAATATCATGATTAAGTTTGACATTTGAATGTTAAATCTCAACATGATAATAAAGGTTGACATTTAAATGTTAAATCTCAAGATGATGGAATTATCATTCATAGAATAGCAATATATCTCAGATATTTGATTAATATGCTGAGGACTATGATTTACAGGATTATTGTAAACCTAATAATCATTATGCTACATTACCAAATATGAAATTGGGTAAAGTATACATGATATGAATGATCAAGATGATGTCCATAAAGATAATCAATTTTAGAAACTTGGTTTATCTTAATAGTTAGACTATTAAATGAAGATGAGTTTCTTCAAAGATAAGGTAACCATTGTGGTTTAAATCTTTGTATAGAAATCATATGGACAAAATTGTGAACGTATTTAATGTATGTTTTATGACAAGATTATTAATCACACTTAAGCAATTAACTGTGATTGAATATTCTTTTCTAAATACATTAAATATATATAAAGGTTATGATTGTCATATTTATGAAATTGACAATGGAATATCAAAACTCTTTCTTGAGTGATTACTTGAGCGAGGACGATAAGTAATCAAGAGGAGTTTATGAATTCAAATAAATCTTTAGAAGTGTACAAAGTGCAATAAACCATGGATGGATAAATGCATGCATTTAGAAGATTACTCTTATGTTTAATTATTAAATTCATGTTTTGATTTATAATTGAAATAAGATAATTTCTAAGTATTCCTAAAAGCTAGTGGTAGTATTATGTTTAATTTCTTAAATCGTATATGTTGTAAAACATTAAAAGGTAACATTCCATATAAGTTAAAAGTTAAGTCTTAGAATGGAATGAAACTTTACTTGTAAGATTTAGAAAATAAGACATACAACCTTGAAATGAATGTTTATTGTTGAAACATGTGCGGTAAATAAATCTAATATAACATGATATATTATTTAGAAAGTCTAAATATATATATGTATGACATGAATAAAATCTAAGTATGACTCAAAGATTTTTTATGTACATCATGTTTTGTTGTATCATGCTTGATTACAAGATGATTTAGCAATATTAATATCTAATTAAAAGGTTATTAGATAACTTGTGTAATATTCTAAAAGAATATGTTTGATTGTAGAATCACATCCTAAATCTGGAACAGCTTCCAAATTCTATAGATGAACAATTTTTCAATTGTTGTGAAAATTGTCATAGCCAACAAACTTGAAAGTTTGAAGGATATCAAACATTACAAAATAGATATTAATGTTTACGGAAAGTTTTAATAGCATATTGCTGTTGCATACAATGATGCTAATGAAATTTAGATGATACTCAATACTAGTTATGGTAAGGATTTCATCTTTGGCTATTACTAGTTATGCTTACTAAAAGCATAGTTGCATTATACATTAAGAGAACAAGAATACTTTAAACTTTAAAATGTTTGGAAGTTTGATTATCATAAATTGGTGGTTAAGGATGTCACACATTTTATGAGATATTATATGGCATTGTCAAAATAGTTGAGTATGCACATACAAGAACTTCACTAGCTGAATTCTTAAAATAAGTATTCTCAAAATTCCGATAGATCAAAGTTGGATGATTTATGTCTTGTCAACGAGTATGAATGTCATTACTTGAGACATAATTCATCAACAAGAGTTATCATGCATTGATCTATTTAGTATTTGGATAAGGGATGTTAAACAATTATTATAATAAATTTAAATACATGGTATGTTTAATTTATAATATATTGAATCCTGTTTTTGCATGTTTAAATCCATGAATAAAGGTTATTCTAAATTGTCCGTTGTCAGTTAATAATATGGGATTTGATGAGGCGAAAAATGATCCGTTTTTAGGGGGTCATTTAAGCCCGAATCCGACTTTATTTGATCAAATATTGCCCTAAATCGTTCCTTTTGTGATTTTAGGTACTTGGAGAGTGAATTCTGGAAAAGAAGCCATTTTGGACGTTTTTGGAGCATAAAAGTGAAGAAAACGGCAATGTATCCATTTTCCATGCTGGAAACACTAGGTGACGGCGTCAAGAGTTACACCCTGACGGCGTCAGACATCAAGAATAAAATACCGTAGTTGATGACGGCGTCAAAAGTCATCCTGACGGCGTCAAAGTGCCAAGAATAAAATACCGTAGGTGGTGACGGCGTCACATAGGCCGTCATAAGTAGATCAAGGCCGTCCGAGGAAGTATTTGGCGGCGAGGTGACGGCGTCACATGGTTGTCTTGACGCCGTCAGCCTAGTTTTCCTATATATAGTTTTCTAGTTTTTACATAAAAGAGAGAGAAGTTTTGGAGAAACCCTAAAGACGAATTTGGTGCAACTTTTACATGTTTTTCAAGGGTTCCAAACCCTTGATACCTTGCATTGTAATTGAGATAAGTGTTCTTCTAATTCAATCAATATGTCTATGTGTTGGTTGTCTATATCTTGTTCTTGTCTCAATTCAATTATGCTAGGCTAGATCTCCTTTGTGTTTGCTTAGATCTAATGAAACCTAGATATTGATTATGTGTTGATTACTTATTTATTCTTGTTGTGGATGAATGATTTTATATGTTAGGCTTAAGAAAACTGGCAGATCTCCAAATGGTAACATGCTTGAACATCTTAAGAAACATGAACCGAGGCGTACTAGGTCTTTATTGGTTGTATTTAATGCATGAGCCACTGTTTACAATCCCTATAGTTGTGCTGGGTCATGGTGTAGGAGGAGATAAGAGCTCATAGAAATCGGGAGTTATGTATGCCACCCCATGAATGGTATTAAGGAATACGATCCATCATCCATGCAATTATAACAAGTAATTAACGTGTAAAAGATATCTAGGGAGTAGTGAAGTCTAAGTAAACACATTTTCTCCAATTACTGCTCACAACCTTAGTATAAATTAGTTTAATTTCATTTTAATTATTTTATTTTGATTGCATCTTAGTTTTGGGTTAGTTGAATAGCAACTAATTCCGCCCACTCCTTCAAAACCCGATATTTTAACTTGCTTTCCATAAAATATAAAAACACAAAAATAATCATCCCTCACCTTTAGAACTAGTAAATTAGGCTTTCTAATCCTAGCGACACTATTCCTAAGCTGAACGATCAATCCCCCGGTACTTGTCACTATACTATACTACAACGATCAGGTACACTGCCTGGTGGGGGTTGTAAGCTTCTCGAGATCCCTCGAGAGGTAAAGCCTGTTGCGATTCCCACGCATCAAGTTTTTGGCGCCGCAGCCTGGGGAATAGTTATTGTCTAGGTTAGAATTTCTTTTTATTAGGTCTACTTGCTAGATTCCTTTCTAGTAAGATTTTATTTTTATTTTTAGGTCTTCTTTAGTCTATCTTATTTCTTCGTGCCTTTGTTCGTAACTCTTTACCATCCGACATCATGGAAGGTGGTAACATCTTTGAACCCGTCATCCCACCACAACAAAACCCACCACTAGAACCCCTTAGGCCCCGAACCTTAGGAGAGTACTCCCGACCTAGCCATCAAGGCTACCGAAACACCATTGAGCTCACCGAAGCCAATGTGACCCCCTTGCGATCCGACACCATCCGGTTGGTGCAAAGCGGATGTGCATTCCATGGACTTCGTTCCGAAGATCCAAACCAACATCTTAAGGACTTTCTCAAAATCGTAGATTCCATAGACCCAGATGTTGAAACTAGAGAGACTACCCGTTTACGCCTATTCCAGTTCTCTCTATGGGATCAAGCTAATCAATGGCTTGAGCGCTTACCCGCGGGATCCATCACCACATGGGACAATCTCGCCAATCGCTTCCTTACCCAATTCTTTCCGTCGGAAAAAACTGCAATGCTTAGAAGGGACATTTTGATGTTTGAGCAACAGCGGGGTGAAACTTTCTACGAGGCTTGGGCCCGTTTTAAGGATCTCCTCCACAAGCTCCCTCATCATGGCATAAACCTTTGGTTATTAGTCCAGATTTTCTACGACCATGTTGACTATCACACTAAGCGCACCATAGACAGGGCCGCGGGAGGTAAACTGCGTGATAAGAACGCCGAGGAGTCTTGGGCAATTATCGAGGAGCTCGCCACTGACAATCAGGAATTGTGGGAGTTTAAACATACGATAGAAGCGGCCATCAATGCAGTCTCGACATCTGGAGGAACCACCGAAGTACCCGATGAACTCCTATGCAAACTTGAGGCAAAGGTTGACTATTTTGAGGAAAGGCAAAGGCGGCCTTTGAGTCCTAGACGGGCTACTGTCAATTCTGTCTCAAAAACAACTTCGGCACCATTATCTGAATCACCCTCTAGGGAAAACGCCGAGACTTTTCAGAACTATGCCCCACCTTGTTCCCCTCCCAAGGAACTTAGCTCGGAGTTTGAGGCTAGGATAAGAGAATAGATGGCAACTCACTCAGATCGGCTTGCTAGATTCGAAGAAGCAGTTTATAAGCAGAAAGAAGAAATGCAGGAGAAAATGAATGAGATGTTGAGTCTATTGGAGGAGTATGCCAATCAGAGAACCCCCGAACGAATACTACTAAGGAAAGAAAGCGCCACTCCCACCACCCAATTTGTTAACTCCATCACCATTGTCCGTAAAGATAACGAGAAGGTAGAAACTCCTGCAAAACAGACCTTAGAAAAACAACCAGAGTCCCAACCTTTGAGTTACTACCTGAAACATGATATAAACAAAAACACCATAACAAATTGGATTAAGGGTGATGGGCGTAACCAATCCTCTGGACAGATTCCTGAGAAAGAGGAAGAAGAGGAAGATGAGTATGATACGCTTCCTGGAGGATTTGTATTCGAGAGGTTACTGGTACAGAAAGTGGCTACTAAGCAGGTAGCATGTGGGAACTTTGAAATACCAACAAGCATCGGGGACTTGAAACATCTTAGTGCTTTCGCTGACCAAGGATCGGAAGTGAATCTTATGCCCCTAACTACCTACATCCAACTAACGTCAAAAATGCCAGCACCTACTCGTGTTAGGTTATCTCTTGTTGGACACTCGTACGTATACCCCCTAGGAATCGCAGAAGATGTACTAGTTAATGTCGCAGGATTCATGTACCCCGTTGATTTTATGATCATCGATGATAAAGGGGATGGATGCATGCCAATAATCCTTGGGGCACCATTCCTCACCACCGCTAGGGCTGTCATTAAGTATGAAGGTAGGAAAATTGAGCTTAAATCAGGAAAAAGAAAGATTAGTTTCCCCATGACCCCGCGAAGTGGGCATGAGAATTTGAGTTGGAGAATGATCAAAAACAACATTGGTACGACACCCATTCGAGTTCAGAATAAGATTCTTGCATGGGAGGCAAGGATCAAAAGCTATAAGAAAGTTAAGGATGAAAGAAGAAAAAGCAATAAGGTTCCGATTGAACTCGAACATACTCGATATGAAAAAAATCATACACCATTTGAGGAAGGGAACTTGGTGCTCTTGAGACACTTGGAAACAACAATACCACCCGATAAATCAAGTCCTTGGTGGTATGGGCCATTCACAATCGAAGGATTGAGCCAAGATGGGGTAGCTAACTTGAGAAGCAAATTAGGTGGGAAGGTGATTGCGAGTACCGACAGATTGAGGCACTACCACCATAACAATAATGATCGTAACTATATGGGGTATATCATTTCCAATGATGAGATCACGTAGTAACCCATGACCTTGAGTCTAGCTACAAGACTCGTAAATAAAGAAAAGCGCTTCTTGGGAGGCAACCCATGTTTTGTGTGTTTTTATTTGTTTGTTTGTTTATTTGTTTGATTGTTATTTGCTTCCGTATGCATGCTTTGTTTTTATTGTTGGTTGATCATGTTTCTAAATTAAAATGTGGAAATACTTTACTATGTTGTTTGGCCTAGTCTTAACTCCAACCTAAAAGTATTTTTGCAAAAGCTAAGTGTAAGGGGAAACCCCAAATATGTTTTTAAGAAACAAACCGATCATGATTCTCCACAATAATAAATGAGCATGTATATTCGTATTTGTTAGAGTCAAATGCTTGTATTGAGTCACAATGAAGTTTTGCAGGATTTTCCAGGAAGTAGGACCAAGTTTTTCCAGAAATTTTCCGGAAACTTAACATAAGAATTTCTGCAGGTCCATTCTGACGGCGTCAGGAGTTTACTCTTGACGGCGTCAGGAGTCAAAAATCTGGAAATTTTACCAGTTTTGTTTTTCTAACGAAGTCTTATGGTTTTTGTGAATTATTAAGTTTTATAATCTCCAGGAAATCTGCAAACTTCATTCCACAAGCATTATATCTTACTTTGTTTTCTAGAATTTAGTAACTTATATAGGATGCCGCCGATTTTACGCGAGGTTGTCTTGTCTATTTTGTCAGGTTTCACAGGTTATGTTCGACAAGGAGATGATTTATATTCTGGAAGGGAAGCTTTAATTGTTCGTTTTCTTGGAAGAAGATTTAACCTGGCCAACCTAAAATCCATACCGAGCGAATCAGGGGAGTATTTGATTTCATTCTCTTTACTTTTTCACTTTTACATTCTTTACTTGAACATTGGGGACAATGTTCATCTTAAGTGTAAGGGGAGGGTAAAAAGATGATACCTTACATATGCACTTTCGCTTGAGTTTGTTTTGTTTAATGGTAGATGTGTAATAAAACTATGAGAAATACTTGTTAGTGCAATTTTAGCGCCAAATTTAAAATTTTTTACAACATTTAGGAGTGAAACTTTAGCCATAGCAAGCGTCTCATGGATAGGAGATTGTATGACTCGCACATAACCGTATATTCAGAAAAATTTTCCACCCAAAAATGTGAGGTTCGCCTTTAGATTTGATAGGAAAAGCATTTACTATTAGTGCTTATGAGTGTACCGGTAGCATTTAGATTCTAGAACTTGCGTTAGTGATGCATCCCGAGACCGCTAGTGAGACTACATTCGTGTGGTAGGATTTACTACATGATAAGAGGCATTAGGATTACCCTTGTGTTAAACCCGTATTATAATTACTTGACCATTTAAGTCATATTACTTGGCTAGTTAAGTCAACTAATTTTTCCCACACCCTTAGCGTTGTACTCATTTTCAGTACACGATACCCCTAGTACACCCCTCCGAGCCTATCTTTTCGTTTCTAACTTTAAGCATCTTACTTAAAGGAAGAATTTGTTACACCCCACTTAAATGTACAACCAAACCGCCTTAGCCTTCCGTGTATGCGCTCATTTTTAGTGCATTATTGTTATTTGTTAAACCCTAAGTTAACTTTCTAATTGATTACATGGTTGCTAAGTCGAGTCATATCCTTGTACATATTGTTTTGGGACGATTGGGACTCATGGGTAAGTACTTATTTTATGGAGTAATGGGGAAGAACATAATATTATTACCCCCATATATACGTTAATCTTAAAAGTGCTCCAAGTGTTTTGATTTTCTTAATTCGAGTCATTAGAATAGTTTACTGTAAAGTATGTAAAGATTCAAGTGTAAGGGGAATTCTCATCCCCTATGATGTATTATTTTGGATGGTAGGGTAAGAATGTATGTAAAAAAAAATTAAAAAAAAAAAAAAAAGGAAAAAAGAGAAAAAACATACGGACTACCATCCCGTTTCATTCTATGTTCATTTTATGTTTTTGTTATTTTTCATGTATTAGCTTAAGTCGAGTCTAGTCTTGGCTTAGCAACGCCATCTTGTACATGTAATTAACCAAGATTGTTAACTCGCCACCAGTAAAACTTCCTTTATCCAACAAAACCGTGTAATTCATATCCCTATACCTAACGTTACAACCCTTTAAAAGACCTCTTTGATAGTTTATCCTAGGTGCTTACGCCATGTGGTGGAGGTTTGATCCTTTCCCAAGCCTATGGTAATCTATTTTGCTATGACAGGTAGTGAGAGATATCTTCCATTTCCATAATGTTATATTAATTTATTACACCCGAGAGATGTGAGTATCTAAACACTATTTGTGAGGTGCTAGTGTATGACCTCCGTGCTTGTCTATTGGTCTTTAGTGGAACGATTATTTGTTGTAATTACCTTTATATTAGTGTTAAATGACCCCTAACTTGTCTTTTGAGTAGAATAAAAGCACATTTGCTTGAGGACAAGCAAATCTCAAGTGTAAGGGTATATGATGAGGCGAAAAATGATCCGTTTTTAGGGGGTCATTTAAGCCCGAATCCGACTTTATTTGATCAAATATTGCCCTAAATCGTTCCTTTTGTGATTTTAGGTACTTGGAGAGTGAATTCTGGAAAAGAAGCCATTTTGGACGTTTTTGGAGCATAAAAGTGAAGAAAACGGCAATGTATCAATTTTCCATGCTGGAAACACTAGGTGACGGCGTCAAGAGTTACACCCTGACGGCGTCAGACATCAAGAATAAAATACCGTAGTTGATGACGGCGTCAAAAGTCATCCTGACGGCGTCAAAGTGCCAAGAATAAAATACCGTAGGTGGTGACGGCGTCACATAGGCCGTCATAAGTAGATCAAGGCCGTCCGAGGAAGTATTTGGCGGCGAGGTGACGGCGTCACATGGTTTTCTTGACGCCGTCAGCCTAGTTTTCCTATATATAGTTTTCTAGTTTTTACATAAAAGAGAGAGAAATTTTGGAGAAACCCTAAAGACGAATTTGGTGCAACTTTTACAGGTTTTTCAAGGGTTCCAAACCCTTGATACCTTGCATTGTAATTGAGATAAGTGTTCTTCTAATTCAATCAATATGTCTATGTGTTGGTTGTCTATATCTTGTTCTTGTCTCAATTCAATTATGCTAGGCTAGATCTCATTTGTGTTTGCTTAGATCTAATGAAACCTAGATATTGATTATGTGTTGATTACTTGTTTATTCTTGTTGTGGATGAATGGTTTTATATGTTAGGCTTAAGAAAACTGGCAGATCTCCAAATGGTAACATGCTTGAACGTCTTAAGAAACATGAACCGAGGCGTACTAGGTCTTTATTGGTTGTATTTAATGCATGAGCCACTGTTTACAATCCCTATAGTTGTGCTGGGTCATGGTGTAGGAGGAGATAAGAGCTCATAGAATTGGGGAGTTATGTATGCCACCCCATGAATGGTATTAAGGAATACGATCCGTCATCCATGCAATTATAACAAGTAATTAACGTGTAAAAGATATCTAGGGAGTAGTGAAGTCTAAGTAAACACATTTTCTCCAATTACTGCTCACAACCTTAGTATAAATTAGTTTAATTTCATTTTTATTATTTTATTTTGATTGCATCTTAGTTTTGGGTTAGTTGAATAGCAACTAATTCCGCCCATTCCTTCAAAACCCGAGATTTTAACTTGCTTTCCATAAAATATAAAAACACAAAAATAATCATCCCTCACCTTTAGAACTAGTAAATTAGGCTTTCTAATCCTAGCGACACTATTCCTAAGCTGAACGATCAATCCCCCGGTACTTGTCACTATACTATACTACAACGATCAGGTACACTGCCTGGTGGGGGTTGTAAGCTTCTCGAGATCCCTCGAGAGGTAAAGCCTGTTGCGATTCCCACGCATCAGGAATATTATTAAATCAAGACAAATCTGAAGGTTGGTATAATATACTTAAAGTATATTGATGCGTAGTCATGCCATTTCAGATGATATTCAATGATACCGAATATAGGACTTATCCCAACTACATGATGTTACTTTATGGATTTTGTTATTAAGTAAATCATGAGAAGTTATCCTCAGACTTGAGATGCAAGATAAGTGTCATGAATGTAGTACATTTTTGTGGAACAACTTAACGCTATACGTAACTGGTAGTCATAAGGGTTGTTTTCAGAAGTGTTACAAAGTTTGTGGGTTTTGCTTGTAGTCAAGATAGAATTTGTTCCTTCAAATTTATTTTTGAAGTTTAATACTGCTGGCCCCCTCGTAGGGTTGGTAAGATGTATGTGTGGCCACACCCAATGTCTCCCTTGAATATGTTCAGAAGATTTGGTAATCTTGATCAATCACAAACAACGAGAAACAGAATGGTTAATTAAGGAATGACTTTGATCCATATCCTTATTAACGTGGTATTAGAAACAAAAGGATAATAATAATGAGAAATCATTAAAAGGTTTTTCCAGGAGCCTTACTCGAGATCGTACTAGAGGCATCGGCATGTTGCTAGACGCTAACCGATGTGATTACACTATTAAAATATGTCCAAGTGGGAGCTGTTAGTTTATGGACATTATTTTAGTAGTCGTATGTTAGGATCGAACTCGAGATCACGGGATTGCACACTTTACGTATGATAATTAAAGTTTAATAATTTTATATAAAATGTTATATTAAATTATTAATTACACAAAATAAATAATAATGATCATTAGTATTTAATGATAAATGACTAACGACCATTAGACGAATATAAGGAAAGAATTATATGTAACTAATTGGTAAGTCAAGAAGCTTCCGGATCCCTTTGAGGGATTATGGCAAATTGATGGGGAATGGGTAAACCCAACCCAAATCCAACTTGAGCTCCAAGTTACATATACTATATAAACAAGGTTAAGATTCATTATTTGTTCACCTCTTGTACACATATTAAATCTTAATCTTCTTTTCTTTCTTTTTGTTTGTCGACATATCAGAAATAGATATTGATGCATGTGCATGGTATTAATTATATATTGGTTCTTTTCTTTTGATTTCTGGTTTTCGACAACAACAATAATCACAAAAGAGGTTTTGGTGTTTTATATTGTTTAGTCTTTAAGTTTTGTTTTATTAAAACAAAATTGTTTTGTGTAATATTTAAAACTAACATTTACTTTAATTCGTTAATAGTACGTGTGTACAAGAACGTGATTCAAACATACTTTTGTTTGATTCTTCTATTGAATTACAAAAGAGGTAAGGGGTAATTCTTATAATCCACATAAACCCTAATTAGGGTTCTTGATTTGAAGATTGCAATTGATTCTTGTTCGGGGTAGAATCACAAAGGTACGTTTACTATTTAATATTGATTAATTAATTACATGTTATATGATCTTGTTATAATTGCTTCCGCTATGCTCACTTGATGTGTTTGACTTATTTTATATGATTGTCATGATATAATAATTCCAACAGATTGCACATATAATTGACCAGAAATTAACAAAAAAAAATTATATAAAAAGTCACACATTAGTCATTTTCCATTACCTATACGGAAAGGCAAAAAATAATATCATCTTAAGTGTGCCATTTTATGTAGTTTCGGCTATAATAGCACTTGTTGTATTGTGAAAAAGGAAACATCAGAAATAGTATATATTAAACTATTACACATGCTGACTAAGGCGATTTTCTAAAACCCTCTACACTAATCGATCCTTCACAATCTGTCTATTCTCTTCAGTTTCTTGCACGTTTCTGATTCTTTGGATTCGTGTTTGATTCTCAAGATCTAGCAGACTTCTGATTTTCGTTTCTAGGGTTTGTTAATCGATTTTTTCCAACCGACCTAGGGATACTCTTTGATTTCTTTATTCTAAGTCGGTTGATTAATTCGATCAGGTCCTGTTCTTGTCGTCTTATCACATAACTTGATCGAATTCATGGAGGGTGGTTAGTTTTTTGGGCGTTTGAACTCAAAACCCTAAGCGATTAGGGTTTTTATTCTTTGATCTTGTTTGCATGCGTGCTAGTGGTTATTAGGGTTTCTCTTTGTGGGTTGTTAAGAGATGATTAATAAAGGTTTTTTGAATCACAAGAGCAAGAACACATCGGATGGTTCTTCTAGCTTGATGGGTGCTACCGTTAAGGGTAGTGATGTTGTTGGGGATTCGATTTCTGCACATGATGAAGGTAATTCTCAAAGAGGTTCGATTGAGGTGGGAAACGTTGGTTTAGGTGATGATGTCTCATCACTCCTACGTAATCAGGAAGTGGAGCCGATTCCACTTACGAAAGCTACACCACATGGTGATGATTTGGAGCAGGTTACAAGTGCTGTCACTGTAAAGCACTTGCTCTCTACTGCACATAAGAATTTTGATGAAGCCATGACTAATATTCAACGTGATATTGTTGCTAATAAGGCTTCCTCTTCAAGTGGTATTGGGCATAATTCTAATTCGAATGCTTCTGGTCCTAATGCTTCTATGGATGATACTACTAGTGGAGTGAAGTTGGTTTCTTACGCGGGTGCTACTTCTAATGAACCTCAGAAACATATGTCTAATTTTCGGAGGTTGGAATGTAGCAAAAAAAAGGATGATGTTGACCTTTCAGTTCCACTGAAAGTAGTGGAAGAGGTAAACACGAGGTTTGAGAATACTCTCTATGGTTATTTCCTTGGTCAGCGCCTTGCTTTTCCTGTTGTTGATTACTATGTCCGCAATGCATGGGCTAAGTTTGGTGTGCAAAAGGTAATGATGAATGCAAAGGGGTTCTTCTTCTTTAAGTTCAATTCGAAGAAAGGTGTTGATGATGTGCTTGAAAACGGTCCTTGGTTGATCAAAAATGTTCCTATTATTCTTAAACCATGGACTTTGAACACTAACCTTCTTAAAGAGGATTTGACTAACATCCCTGTCTGGGTTAAATTCCATGATGTCCCCCTTGCAATGTTTTCTGATGATGGCCTCAGTCTTCTAGCCACACTAATTGGTACGCCCAAAAGGTTAGATGCTTTTACAAGCAATATGTGCATGGAATCGTGGGGCCGTAGTAGTTTTGCTAGATGCATGATAGAAGTGAAGTCGGATGAGGTGCTGCGGGACAGCCTCACTGTTGAGATACCGTTACTTGACGGTTCGGGTTTGACTATTGAGCAGATAAGGGTTGAATATGAGTGGAAACCACCTCGTTGTGACAAGTGTAAGATTTTTGGTCATACTCTGACTGACTGCCCTAAGGTTGTTATACCTCCTGTTCAGCCTACTAAGCCTGTTAATGATAGTTTCATGACTGTCAATAACAGGAAGAAAGCCAAAAAAGGTGGTTCTACAATTCCGGGGAAAGGAGGGTTTACTAAACCTGTTGTGGGTAAGAAGTTTCAGTATCAACCCAAACAGACTCCTCCTGAACCCAAGAATGTTGGTGGCAATAAGAAGAAGACTCCTAATGTGGCTTGCTCTAGTGGTACAACGATCTCTACATCTAACCAGTTTGATGCTCTTAATATGGATGATACGGATTCGTTTGGTATTCCTACTGATGTCACCAATATGGATGTGGATGCTGGCTGTACTATGGAAGTTAATGTGGATGCGTTGGTTAAGACTGGTACTACATCACAAGAACCCCTTGTGAGTGATTTAATGGGAACTAAGGAAGGTGGTTCTACTCCTGTAGTTGAGAAAATTAGTAAGCTTGAAAAGCTACTTATCGATGGGAAAGCTACCCTCTTGGATGATAAAGGTGTTCCTATTCCGTCTGCATCTGCCAATAAGAGGGCTAATCCATTCTCTAAGGTGGGTGATATTGTGGTTACTGATAGTGATGATGAGGAGGTTCTTAACACGTTCGACGAATCAGCAAATCTTTTTGGTGGAGGTCATGAGCGTGAAGATGAGTTGTATGACTATGATGATTACTCGAGGCAAGTTTCTGATCTTCCAGGGGAATTGGATGCTCTTAACGCCATTTATGGCTTTAATCTCCAAGGTCGTAGGAAGTAGGTTATTTTTTTGTCCGAGTCTTTTAATGGTTTGTTTTCTTGTCTAGAAAATTGGAAGTATCTTGTTATGTAAGCATTTCGCCTATGTAACGGGCTGAGATATGAGATTCACTCATATCCGTTGTACTTAAATGTTTTTTGGAGTAATATATTTACCGGGTCGTTGACCTTTTACCCAAAAAAAAAACTATTACACATGCTTTGTCAAATGTGTTGAGATCTATACATATGGCAAAGACCGGAAGGCCCTATCAATATAGCATGATAACATATGTGTTAGATAAAAATAAGATACAATGAATACGAAATACAGGTTGTGAATGTTCACCTCTTTTGTATAGCCAGACGTGCCTATCAGATGTGAATCGCGCCTATCTAGAAATATGTATAATCAAAATGGGGATAGATCAAACTATCTTGTGGGCTCTGGGAACAGTCCCATCTCTTGCTTTTTTACTCTAAAGTTTCCACTTTATATCCTTGATGAACATTCTACAGATTCACAAGGAAATCTCAGGTTAGCATTATTTATTATGGAGTGGTACAAATAAAATTCATCATCTGGTAGAGTGAATTTGTTTGAAAAAAATTATTTCTAAGAATAGGTAAAATTTTCATTTATGCCACAAAATAAATGTATAGGCATGGATGTAACACAAGAATGGTGACTCAACCGCCTTTGTTTGCAACTCTCAATAAGGCTCTTCATGCAGTCTTGTGAAGCCCAATATCATATTCGCATGATCCATAAAATAAAAACTGATAATATGATCAGATATTATTCACTAATTTTATGTAAAGAAAAACTTTGGAATTATATCTTGAAGTATACCTAATCTAAAAATCATCAAAGTGAGAATGATTGTATAAAACCCATGTTGGGGCCAAATGCATAGTACATCTAGCAAGATAAATAGCTGATGATGATAATGATGGGAGGTAAAGAATTCATATTCTGCCAAGTACAACTCAATCACAAAGAATGGTAGCATTTCAAACTGGAATATAATTATTTAAGAGATGTTAGTCATCTTTTCTTGATTGAGATTGAGTACATCTATTTTATAAGGTTTACCATCAGAAACTAAATATACTTATTTGCCTTCCTGGGCCGCTCTCAGAAATCTGAGCATGAAAACATAAGGTGTGCTCAAGTTACGATCAAAGTTCAGAATCCTTACGAACAGTTGTCTCCTGATATGGTTAGTAAAAGAATTAAGACTTTTAGTGAAACTACAATATGACTTGAACGTTAATGAATCTACAAAATGTGATCATCATATGGCTTTTCACTGCCCAATTTGCGATAACAACTACACATTTAGACTCAAAACCATTTGCCAAATGTACAAATACCATACCTTGTGGCATGTAATTGGTATACGCATCTGTGCAGCTAAGGATGATTCGGTCCAACCTACTGCTGAAATGCCCATTGGTACACCTAGGTTCATTGAATCACCTTTTAAATGAACCTGTAAACACACATTGGAAGGGGAAAAAAAGAAGACAAAATTACTCTACCGTTTTAAATTACGGACACAGTACACAACCAACCTGTAAAAACACATTGGAATCACTTATATTGAAAGTGGTATGAGAATGAATGGTTTCTGTAGAAAGTGGTATGGGAATGAACGATTTCTGCTACAATAATAATTGTGACACGCACATCAGTAGCAACTTTTGTAATAGTAACTCGGAAACTATAGATAATATAAGAATGAGGAACCATTATTCGCCGAATGTAATACAGAAAAATACATGTGCAACAAATTACCAGTAACGGATTGGTGTGCGGCATCAACAGGTATGTGGGTACCAGCTAAATTAGCATACATCTTCCGATTGACACCTATATATAGAAATAAAGGAATATGGTTTCTGAACTGGAAAATAACAACGAACTCGAAATATTGAGAACGTCCCAAAAACAATAAATACCTGGACCGTAGTAGACACGTTTCTGTCGGCCGGTACGTGTGCTCACGTTATGCAAGCTGGTTTCCTGGTGCCCAAGATCAACTGTAACAATAATCACAGCGAACACTTGTTCGGAAATGGTCTCCCGTAGATAAAACCTCATCCATTCACCCAAAATCAGTAACAAATGTAACTGATATGCATATGTTAACTGAAGATACCATGATAAGATCATGATTAAATAAATATCATACATTTAATGAAGTAAGGAAATGCAATATACCTTCCAACACCATACAAAAAGGAGGTACATTAGCTCCAACAACTATTATCTCACTCAAGATTTCTGCGTAAATTTATAAGGAAGAGAATTTACCCCAAAAGAATGATTATCCAAACCAATACACTAACAAAGATATTAAAAATCACAAATTTCAAACACCATAAAACACAATGGTAAAAAAACATGCAACTAATACAGTAGTAAATTTTCATGTCGTGAATAAGTTGTTGTTGTGAATATAGTAATACATTAATCAACACGCTACATGAGCTTCTTGCTATGAACATTAAAAAAACTCTAACACACTATCACAGTGATTAAATTGACATGAACCGAACATACCGTAACTTCTTTATTCATGTAGAAATTATCAAAAAGTAATTTACCATAACCTTGTCAAGACAAAATAGACAAAAAGCCTCCACTAAAGTTCTGTAAATACAATAAACATTGCATCATTAGGGTTTTGAGAAAAGGATACGTACTTTTGTTTTTTGTCCAGCCAAGCCACAGCAAAAGCCTCCACCATATATAGCTAGTTCTGCAAATACAAACATAAGATCGTTAGGGTTTTGAGAAAAGTAGACCGTACTTTTTTTTCCATTAACATGTGATTAACGTTTTTTTTATTGTTTGTGGAGGCATAATTAAAAAAATTAGGACTTTATGACGTTTAGGGGAGATGTGATTAATTTGGAAACTTTAATAAAGGAATGGATATATGTTCAATATTTAAAACCCTCAACTTCCGGAATTCATATAGACAATTTAGGAGTCGAATTTGATCGCATTCCATTAAAGAGTTATTAAAGCATGTCATTATTGTTTTCAAATATCTATCACAAATCTTTCCTAGTCCATTGGTTGAGGAGCTTGCTTATTGAGTAATAGACCCAGGTTTGAATCTTGTGAATGTCAAATTTTTAAACGCCTCCATTTTTAATTGCATGTGAATTTAAGCTCATCCAAAGTATGCTCAGGTGACTGCTTATGCATTAATTATTAAAAGAGTAAATTACACCGTTCGTATATGTGGTTTGCTTCAAATCACTACCGTAGTCCATGATCTATTTTTTTTGCTTTTTTGATCCTTATGGTTTACATATTGCACGCTGTCAGTCCCTACTGCTAACTGTCGTTATCTTCTCCGTTAGGAGACAATTGTCAAGTGGCAACGTTAGTCCATTAACCAAATGATCATTTGCAACGTTAGTCCTTTATACTAACGACCGTTACTAATTAACTCAAATTTTGGTTTTCTTAAAAAAATTCTTTTCTACGTGGTTTTTATGGTTTTCGCCTGTTTTCATGCGTTTTCTTAGTTTTCGTCCGTTTTTATACGTTTTCGTCCATCTTTATACGTTTTCATCTATTTTTCTTATGTTTTCATTCGTTTTTATACGTTTTCTTACGTTGTCATACGGTTCTATCCGGTTTTACACGTTTTTGTCTGTTTTTCTCCGTTTCATGTGTTTTCTTACGTTTTCGTCCGTTTTTATACGTTTTCGTTCATTTTTATACTTTTTTGTCTGTCTATATATGTCTTCGTCTATTTTTCTTACGTTTTCCTTCGTTTTTATACGTTTTCTTACTATGTCATATGGTTTTATCCGTTTTTATCCGTTTATTATTTACATGTTTCCTCCGTTTTTTACGTTTTTCTCCGTATTTCTTACGTTTTCATAAGTTTTCATCCATTTTCGCTCATTTTCTTACATTTTCACCCGTTTTCTTATGTTTCTATACATTTTCTTAGGTTTTTGTCCATTTTATACATTTTTATCTGTTTGTATACGTTTTCGTATGTTTTAATACACTTTTCTTGCGTTTCAGTATGTTTTTATCAATTTTTAACCATTTTCATATGTTTTTATACACTTTTATTCGCAAGAAAACGTAATAAAACAAGAGAAAACGTATATAAAAGGATGAAAACATATAAAAACTAATAAAAATGAATAAAACGCAAGAAAAATGTATAAAACAAATGAAAATGTACATAAAAGGATGAAAACATATAAAAACAAATGAAAGTGTATACAAACAGATGAAAAAGTAAGAAAAAAAGGACAAAAGTGTAAAAATAGGAGGAACACGTATAAAAACAGATAAAAACGGATAAAACTGTATGAAAACGTATAAAATCAGATAAAACATATGAAAACGTAAGAAAAACAGACGAAAAAGTATAAAGAGAGATGAAAACGTTTAAAAACGGACGAAAATGTAAGAAAACGTAAGAAAAACAGATGAAAACGTAAAAAGACAGACGAAAAGGTATAAAAATGGATGAAAACGTATAAAAATGGACGAAAACGTAAGAAAACGCATGAAACGGGGAAAAACGTATAAAAACGAATAAAACCGTATGACAACGTAAGAAAACGTATAAAAACAAATGAAAACATAAGGGAAACATATGAAAACGTATAAAGACGGACGAAAACGTATAAAAACGGACGAAAACTAAGAAAACGCATGAAAACGGGTGAAAACGATAAAAACCGCGTAGAATTTTTTTTTTAAGAAAACCAAAATTTGAGTTAATTAGTAACGGTCGTTAGTGTAAAGGACTAACGTTGCAAATGATCATTTGGTTAATGGACTAACGTTGCCACTTGACAATTGTCTCATAATGGAAAAGATAACGACAGTTAGCGATAGGGACTGACAGCGTGCAATATGTAAACCATAAGGATCGAAAAAGCAAAAAAAATAAATCAAGGACTACGGTAGTGATTTGGAGCAAACTACAGGGACGAACGGTGTAATTTACTCTTATTAAAATTCAAAATTAATTATAAAAATTGCTTAGCCAAAAATGTGATGACATGGATACAATGTGATGACATAGCGGGTAATGACAATTACATGGCAATAAGGTGGCGTTTTCTTGATTAATCTACGTGTAATGCCTCCTGTTTATATATATATATATATATATATATATATATATATATATATATATATATATATATATATATATATATATATATATATATATATATCCACTTATATATTAAATAAGCAATGTAATAAATAAATAATAACGTTGACGATAACTATTAACTACTCCCTCCGTCTTAAAATTATTGTCCTCTATTAACTTTTTCGGTCTTTCTTTCTCAACTTTGACTATAAATATTTTTGTTTGTTTTATATATTTTTTGATAAAAATTATACCAAATGAAAATACATTTAAAACTCAATTCGTTCATATATTTTGTATCAAATATTAAGTAATATAAACAAAAATAATCAAGGTCAAAGTTGAAAAGTAAAGACCGAAAAAGTTAATAAGGGACAATAATTTTGGGACGGATGTAGTATTAAACTAGATTAATACTTATCGGAAACTTTATTAAGACGAATCGGTTTTTATGACTAAAATGGAAATGTTTTGAAAATAAAACATAAAAGTTTTCAAAATAAACGTTATACGACAATTGTTATTAAATGTTCGAGTGCACATAAAATTAGATAGATATTAATTTTCTTTTATTATTTATTACACCTCATACTTGATGTGATGTTTATTTAATATGTGAATGAAGTTCACCTAGACCAATCTCATGCAAAAAAGTCATCAAAGACATCCTTCTTTGAACGAGCAAGTGTCATTCAAAAGATCTAGATTATGTAGTTCTTCCACGTTGTCATGTTTACTTACTGGGATGTGTTGACTTACTGGGACGGGGTGACCCACCTGTCCTCTGTCCTTTTTCTCTGTGTCTCTCATTTTTTCTAGTAAAACACAGTTTTTTGTTAGTTTCTGCTCTATATTTCTGACAGTTTTAAGCGGTTGACTTATTAAACTTTATATTTTCTGTTCCGCACTTTCAGGTTTATAGCTTTTTAATATAAACAAAATTAAAAAAAAAAAAAAAAAAAAAAAAAAAAAAAAAAAAAAAAAGCGAGGGGCGATCCGGCTAACAAAAAAGGGGACCGTCCGGTTAACCCATGCCTTACTTAATATGTGAATGATGTTCCCCTAGACCAATCTCATGCAAAAAAGTCATCAAAGACATCCTTCTTTGAACGAGCAAGTGTCATTCAAAAGATCTAGATTATGTAGTTTTTCCACGTTGTCTTCATTCTCTTCAATACTTCCAATCATCATTTTTACTTTTCAGTATTCATGTTATTTATTTTACATGCTTGCATACTTCAATTTTTTTTTAACATATTAACGTGTTTGACCCCAATCAACGTTCAAAGCCTGAAAGGTTAAGTGAGTTGTTCTTTTTTACGTGGACCTATTTATCCTTAACCCAAACATGTTTATTTTTGTGTTGTTTTCATGTCAAGAATTACCGGCCACCTGATAAAATGCATTGCTTTGATGATTAATTTTATATATACAAAAAGTGCAATCATTCTGATGTATAATATTTTTAATATATGTTTGGGTACATATTAAATTTTTTAAGAATGAGAAATATGAAATTGCCCCTTAGTACTGTATTTCATCACAACTTCCGATTTACTCGAAAAACTTTAAATCTTAAAACATAAATAATGGAATCACACACCGAATCTGATAAACCAAACGGACCCTAAATCAACAACTCAGCATGAGTTTAACTAGAGTTACATGATGTAATTTGTAAATGGTTGTTGATTTGGACACCCATGTCACAAAAATACAAGTTTTGAAATAGGACAACGATATGTTGCTTATTGTCCAATAAACTACTCGAGCTACGAAATTACATAGCTGGACAAAATCTTTTTTACAACTAACAAATGAAAAGTCTACGTGAAATGGAAATATATATACCGATACCACTTAATTTGGAGCTTTAAATTTGTGCATACCTTTTCACTTCATCCATTAAATTAATGGCTCACATAGTACAGTTTGAACACCTTAAAATACCACTAGAAGATATAAAAGCAGCAACCGACAACTTTGCCTATGACAATTGTATCGGGCAAGGAGGATTCGGGAAAGTTTATATGGGAAAAATCATCCACAGTGCCAAGGGTGAGGTGGTGGTTGCTTTAAAGGTTTTGGATCCTAAATTTGGGCAAGGAGATACCGAGTTTTGGAAGGAGATCATGATGCTTTCCTATTATAGCCATGAAAATGTTGTTTCTCTGTTAGGGTATTGTGACGATTCAGGTGAGAAAATCCTTGCGTATGAATATGCATCTAAGAGAAGTCTCGACCTACATCTGGCCAACAAGGATCTAAACTGGGTCCAACGCCTTAAGATATGCTTAGGGGCTGCTCGTGGACTCGAGTATCTTCATGCTCCTGCTGACACCCAGCTCAGACTATTGCACCGAGATATTAAAAGCTCGAATATCCTATTAGACGAAAACTGGATTGCCAAGATCTCAGATTTTGGCCTCTCCAAGTTTGGTCCTGCAAACAAACATTTCACATATCTTGTCTCCAATGCTGTAGGCACGTTTGGTTATTGTGATCCGCTATATGTAGAGACGGGGTTTTTAACAAAGGAGTCGGATGTTTACTCCTTCGGCGTCGTGCTATTTGAAATATTGTGTGGGAGGTTGTGTATGGACAACAAAGACAAGCATCAGTCATTCGTAGGATTGGCACGAGAATCCTACGAAAAAAACAAAATAGATGAAATTATTTTCGATAGTATTAAGGATGATATAAATACCGATTCTTTGAAAGTGTTTACGGAAATAGCTTATCAATGTTTGAATAGAAAACGTGAAGAGCGTCCTTCGATGACACAGATTGTGGAAGCTCTGGAAACTGCACTTAAGCATCAAGTACGTTTTAGTTTCCTAAATTTATAGCTATATGTCTTATAGGAAGAGCAATTTGTTGTTGTTGTTGGTGGTGGTGGTGGTGGTGTTGGTGTTGGTGGTGGTGGTTTTTTTTTTTTTTTTTTTTTTTTTTTTTTTTTTTTTTTTTTTTTTTAAGACTTGCATGAACACAAAACCAGAGATTAAGAGATATAATTATCTCACGACTACCCTAAGCCAAGGGTCCTTCTGGTTAGTACTTATTGTGACATATTTCTGAACTCTCCTTTACTACTCATCTATCCAATGAGGTTAAATTAACACTAAAAAAAGACAATATTCATCATGTGATATTTACCAACACAATAATATAATCTAGTTATATACCAACTTGGTACCCAATCCCGTGGAAGCGAGGTATGAGGATCACTTAAATCACCGAGCCAGTGTTAAAAATGGGAACATGACATGGACTACCGGACTATGTGGTTGCTTTGAGGATTGCTCTGTTTGTAAGTCTAGAACTTATTTATATGCATCTGGCATACCATATGAATTATCAAAATTTGGTATGCAAAATTGTATCATTCAGATTTGTATTGGTTTTGGATACTATAGGTTGCTTGACGTCTTGGTGCCCATGCGTTGCTTTTGGTCGTATTGCTGAGGTTGTCGACAGGGGAAATAATGGTACGTGTCAGTTAATTGATTTAGTCGATGATATGATTTTATATTATAGGATTATTCATCCTGATATTCACATTTAGCACTTATCAAACGAACGCTATTCTTATAAGATATGTTAATGAAAATTTGTACTAGTACTTTGTAACAACAAAATTGTATGTGATTCTTATATGATGACTCAACATGGAAATAATTAGTTCTACTGACATGTAAAAACAGCTTGCTGTGTAAGCGGAGGTTTCTGTCTGTGTCTTTGTCTAGCTGGCTCATGTCATGCGTTGTATTCATGTTCTTTGTCAGGAGTACCGTGAGCTTAAGAGCCGTGGAATAGATCCTTCTCTTGGTAATAAACTTCGATTTCATCTTTCTCGTTAGCAGTTAAATGTAACCAATATGAAATTTACCTTGTTTGCAATACTTTTAGGATGGTCCTGGAGAAACCCACCAGCTGTAAACCCACCAGCTGGTCCTGGAGAAATGAGACGTTAATTAGTTTGGATGAAAACTGAAATTACTGTTTAAGTATCAAAAGTTTAAATTGTAATATTGTGTGCATGTGATGTTATTTTGTTATCTCAGTAAAAGAATAAAATTGCAAGTCTACCTTGAACCATTGCTTCAACATGCAGTTGTTTTAAACCGCAAACAACAAAATTTCATTGTACAACTAGCAAAGTAAGGAAATTATAAGAAGCCAAAAAATACCACACACACCCCTCTACCATGCATAATGACCTCTCAGAAAACCACCAAAGCCAAAATGCTATGCTTCATATCGTCAATATTTCACTTTTACGATTCAAATGATAAACATCATTTATCATTTGTTTTAAAATCCGCTCTTATTTTTATAACTACAAGTCTACAACACAATTGGGCTAATGTGACGGTCTAAATCTATTTCAAATAACCATTTGCAATGGTATTCTATCATTCCGAAACAGCTTTATGAATTTTTTTGCAATGGAATTGTGAAAACCAAATGAAACTGTGTTCTAATGGAAGAGTTTGTTGAACTGCAGTCTGGTTTGCGATGTGTGATAGTATTAATTTGTAACAATTTAAATTTAAGCAAATTTTCAACGAGGTAAACTTACACCAATTTCAGCTTTTCTTTGGATTTGTAATTCCCTATATGCAACAAGTTATGATTATTATGTGTAATCAAGAAGAAAAACATAACAGAAAACCTATATATATATATATATATATATATATAGAATTTAGATCAAATGAGAATTTTTTTAAAGTTGTAAAAATGAGAACCAACCAAAATCTCATAAATGACACTCTACTTAAAAGAAAAAAAAAACATAATTAATTACAACTAAAATTGATAAAGATTTGATGGGTTTTCTTATGGAAATTGACGTAAAGTAAGTGATACACTTTGATTCAACTTGTAATGTGTATCAAGGTTTAGTATTGTGTATCAAGTTTTTAGCGGTTGTTGTGTATTAAGTGTATCAATTTATGTATAAGAAATTAGTTTTTTGGGATTTTAATGTATATGTATCAAAATTTTAATATTAACTTGTATTAATATCTAATATTTTGGTGCATCTTAGCTAAAATGATTATGTATAAATGTTTTAATGATATTTTAGAATAGTTCTCATTTTTACAACTTTAAGAAAGTTATCACATTATCCTTCCCCTATATATATATATATATATATATATATATATATATATATATATATATATATATATATATATATATATATATATAAGAGTTACAAATATCTCTAGCTAGGGCTTATAAATGATAAATTCAAGTCTTATTAATTAACTTTTTTAATTTCGGACAAACGGCGATGCAAGATTATGATCGTATAAAAATGATACTATTTCAAGCCCCTCCGAGAATGCTATCACTGCTGCATTTACCAAAACCTCGAAATGCAACACATGTAATTTTTTTTAAAGAAAACATATATGAATATCTCGTTAAGGACCGATTTAAAATCAGCCCAGTGTTATATGTGGTGTTGGCGACTTGGAATATGGGAATTGAAACAATGTGAACTATCAAACCCAGCCGATACATGTGTTAATGCATAACCTTTTGAGCTCAGGTTCCAACTCGATCGAAGGCATTAATATTATCGAACTCAAATGCCTGTTTATGTCGTTCTATATTCTACTTTTAGAATGTTACCACTTAAGAAAATAATCTGAAAGACGACGATTCTTATGATCGATATGCAAATTGCCTAATTTGCGTAATACGCCGGTAGAGCATCACGATTTAGGAGTGATCATTATTAACAAAAGCACTATTATAACCTCTACGAGAGTCCTATCTCTTGACTTTGATGGACCTTCAGACCGGCAGACATTTTGGTTTTTAGATAAGCTGGAGGGAAACATGTGTGTGTGGATTTAACCGGTGTTTCTCCTCTTGTGGGTTTGAGTAGGTCTTATAGTAGGATAGGCCGCTTTGAAAGTTGCCTCGCACAAAGTGATAAAACACGAGAAAACATGCATTGAAAATCAACATGTTTTTACCATTTCACATTTGATACTTTTGGTTCCGTTGCACCTAATAAAGTAGAGCTCCTCAACAGAGTACAATGAATTATGCATAGTAATGTTATGATACCTAGAGCCACAAATGTTGTTTTTAAAAGAATTGGTTTTGCAATCCAGAAAGGCTAGTAGAACAACTTGTTGCTCGTTTGTCTTTCACCTCTACGTAAATCTCAAATTAAAAAGAAGAGGAGAAAGCGCTTTCTCGATTGAAATTGAAAAAATAAAAAAAAATAATAAAAAAATAATAGACTTGAAACTCTGAATATGTTCATTGGGTCTATATAACCAAGACTACAACAAAAATGTCTAATTATACAATCTTTATACACGTTTTCAAAAGGCTGTAAAAAATATTTTCTTCACACTTTTAAATGTGCACAAATTTCTTACATTATAAGATTGGAGAACTTTTAAAAATCATAACATTATTCACAGTTATATTCGTGAACCACACTTGGCTTGTTAATACGGGTGCTAACGGGTCGTTTTTTTTTTTTCATTCAAATAAGAATTTGAATTCAAACATTGAAAAACTTTGTTGTGTACTTTGTTTAACTTGTTTAAGTATCATAGCTTTAACCTTTAAACAATCATCACATCAATGAATTGACATAGTTAATTTAAGTTATACTCACTTTCTATTGATGAACCAAGAAGTAACAGATTGCTAGTGGTATAAAACACTGAGCTGAGTTTTAACAGTAACTTTGAGTAAATATTCATTAAATTATTATTATTATTACTATTATTATTATTATCGCTATCGCTATCGTTATCGTTATCGTTATCGTTATCGTTATTATTATTATTATTATTATTATTATTATTATTACTATTATTGGAAAAAGATAGACATAGAATCCAAAGTTGGTTTGGTCTGTTGATGACCATATATGTTCTATCCAGTCTACATTATTAAGCCGAGTTCAAAATAATATCTTTTATGAGTCGTCTCTCAAGTCTCGATCAACTGAATGCTTTTGTACGTAAAGAATAATCTTATGGACCAAAATAGATCAATAATTTAATTTCCTACATCTCCAATAACTAGAATTAAGTGCAACGCTTTGGAAATCTTACACAATCACAAATGGCAGCTCCCTTAAAACAGTTTGAACACCTCAAAATACAGCTAGAAGCTATTATATCTGCTACCAACAACTTTGCTGATGAGAACTGCATCGGGAGAGGAGGCTTTGGGAAAGTTTATAAAGGCGAAATTGACAAAACCATGGTTGCGTTAAAGCGTTTAGATCGTGAGTTCGGGCAAGGAGATCCCGAGTTTTGGAAGGAGATCATGATGCTTTCTGTTTACAGACATGAAAATATTGTCTCTCTATTGGGTTATTGTGACGATTATGGCGAGAAGATCCTCATGTATGAGTATCTACCTAAGAAAAGTCTGGACCGATATCTCAAGAGCAGCAAACTAACATGGGTTCGACGCCTTGAGATATGCATTGGGGCGGCTCGTGGATTAGCGTTCTTACATAATCCAGCAGGGACCCAACAAAGAGTATTGCATCGTGATATAAAAAGTTCCAAGATATTATTAGATGAGAACTGGAATGTCAAGATCTCAGATTTTGGACTTTCCAAATTTGGCCCTGCCAATCAAAAAAATACATTTCTCATATCCCACCCTGTAGGAACTCATGGGTATTGTGACCCATTATACGCAGAGACAGGGCTCTTAACTAAAGAGTCGGATATTTATTCTTTTGGGGTTGTCCTCTGTGAAGTATTGTGTGGGAGGTTGTGTATGGTCGATGATAAGCTTTTAGTAGGATTAATTCGACAATCCTGTAGACAAAATACAGTTAATCAAATTGTTCTAACGAATATAAGGGACGAAATAAATCCGAATTCTTTGGATGTGTTTTCAAAAGTTGCATATCAATGCTTGAAGCTAGAACGTGATGAACGTTTATCAATTGCGGAGATTCTAAGGGGGCTTGAAGCAGCACTTCAATGTCAAGTAAGCTGATCGTTTCTCAAAATTGAACATAAATGTCTTTCTAATTAATTCTTAGTCATAATTAGAATTAACCTATACATATATGTCACTGGTTACATGATTATTCGAGGAAAAATTATTTGGCACATACAAATTTTGGACACAGAGGATAAATTAGAAAAAATTGCATTTTTTGGTTACAAACCATTTGTTGATGATTTATTATTGTTTATTGTTTGCAATTGGTAGGTATCTGAACCATCTACCCCCTTCTCATTCTCCTTACCCTCGCCCTCGGATTCCTCATCCTACACCTCCATAAAAAGGTCACAACCATGCCGTCGTTTCCAATTTCATGAGATTCAGTTAGCAACAAAAAACTTTGACGAAACATTAGTAGTTGGGATAGGAAGTTTTGGGAAAGTCTACAAAGGTGAGATTTTTGATGGATCGAGTCTTGTGGTTGCTGCAATTAAGCGGTTTTCCTCCTTTTCGAGCAGTCCAGGAGCATCTGAGTTTTGGCCCGAGGTTGAGATGCTTTCTACGTTTCGGCACTGTAACATTGTATCTTTGATTGGCTATTGTAATCAGGGAGAAGAGTTGATCCTTGTATATGAATATATACCCAATGGATCACTACATGATCAGCTACGTAGACATGGTACCCATCTTTCTTGGCTTCAGCGACTCAATATCTGCATAGATGCCGGTCGTGGGTTGCACTACCTTCACACAGGGGTTGAGGTTGGGGTAATACATCGCGATATTAAGACTGCAAATATTTTGTTAGATGAAAGCTGGACCGCCAAAATTGCAGACCTTGGGTTGGCAAAAATAGTTCCGAGGAAGCAGACTTATGTAATGACAGATGTTAGAGGCCATTATGGGAATATAGATCCTGATTATGCCATCACAGGAAAGCTGACAAGGAAGACCGACGTGTATGCTTTTGGGGTAGTATTAATTGAGGTGCTATGTAGGAAGCTAGATTTGGATACTTTTGAATCTTTCAAAAAGGGAAAATTAAAGCAGATACTAGATTCTGATATAAGAGATCAAATAGCCCCCCGAATGTTTAAAGGAGTTTGTTCGAACTGCGGAGGCATGCTTGCGTACAGATCCAGAGCAACGCCCTACCATGGCTGAGGTTTTGGTCAGTCTGGAGTCTGTGCTGACTTTGCATGAGAAATTCGACAGTTCTGTTGAAACCAACATCAAAACCAGCACACGGATTAAACAATGGTAGGCTAGCTTATATCCATTAGAAATGACCATAAAGCACACGGATATAACTCCAGAATGAAGAGTTCACTCAATATGCTGCAAAGGTTTTAGTAGCACGCTAAATTAAAGAGTCAATCTGTTTGAGGTTTTAGTAAAACTCTTATAAAAGTGTGGGTAAACCTAAATGATTATGCTTTTGGGTTGTATTGAAAGTTTTCATGAAAAATATGTGTTACAAATAGGTCAAAGTATCTTCTCATACTTTTTTTCTGCTTCGACAGCATATCATCACCAGCAGATTATCAAACAACTTTCATTTACTTTTTAAGTTAAAACTTGGGATTTAGCCGTACAATAGCAACATACTTTTTCAAATGTTCCATTTTAGTACGCGTACTTTTTTTTGTCTCACTCAATGTAACGTACTTTCATTTTTTGTTCCATTCTACCAAAAAGTTACCGGTTACCGGGAAAAAAGTTTGAAAACCGGGAAAAATGCCTATGTGACATATTTAATACTAGAGTAAATAGCAACGTACTTTTTCAAATGTACCGATCTAGTACGCGTACTATTTTCGTCAATTTTTATAAGTTTTTATTCGTTTTTATACGTTTTCATCTGTTTTTATACACCTTTTCATCTATTTTTACATTTTTATACACCTTTTCATCTATTTTTACACGTTTTCATCCGTTTTCTTATGTTTTCGTCCGTTTTTGCACGTTTTTTCCGTTTTTGCATATTTTTGTCCGTTTTTACACGTTGTCATTCGTTTTTACACGCTTTTGTCCGTTTTTACATGTTGTTCGTTTTTGCACGTTTTCGTCCGTTTTTGCACGTTTTCGTCCATATTTACACGTTTTCATCGGTTTTTACACGTTTTCATTCGTTTTCTTACGTTCTAGTCTGTTTTTGCATGTTTTCGTTCGTTTTTACATGTTTTTGTCCGTTTTAACACGTTGTCGTTCGTTTTTGCACGTTTTATCCGTTTTTGCACGTTGTCGTTTGTTTTTGCACATTTTTGTCCATGTTTTCCTCCATTTTTTTCACGTTTTCATATGTTTTTACATGTTTTCATCCGTTTTCTTACATTTTAGTCTGTTTTTGGCATGTTTTTAATTCGTATAAAAACGTATGAAAACGGATGAAGACGAATAAAAAATGAACAAAAACGTGCAAAACTAGTGAAAACGTGTAACAACAGATGAAAACGTATAAAAATGGAGAAAAACGTGCAAAAACAGACAAAACACGAAAAAAAAGACGAAAACATGTAAAACCGAACAAAAACGTGTACAAAAGTATGAAAACATGCAATAACGGATGAAAACGTGTAAAAACGAGTGAAAACGTGCAAAAACAGAAGAAAACGTGTAAAAACGGGAGAAAACGTGGAAAAACGGATGAAAACGTGTAAATAGACGAAAAAGTGTAAAAATGGACAAAAACGTTTGAAAACGAACGAAAATGTCCAAACCTGATGAAAACGTGCAAAAACGAATGAAAATGTCCAAACCGGATGAAAACGTGCAAAAATGAATGAAAACGTAAAAAAAACCAAATTTTTAGTTATTTTCGACACACGTACCATAAGAGTAAATTTTAGAAAGTATATGGCTATTTGATGGCTTTTACAAATATATAATATATAGTGGAAAACCAACGTGGCAGCTTTTGTGGGAAAAAAAAACTTGCTAGCCGGTTAAACAAGTTTCGTGGGGTAGAATGGTACAAAACGTGAAAGTACGTTACATTGAGTGAGACAAAAAAAAGTACGCGTACTAAAATGGAACATTTGGAAAAGTATGTTGCTATTGTACGGCTAAATCCCTTAAAACTTATCCTAAACTATGACATTCGGTTTCCAAGACATGATTTTTGTACAAAATAAAGAATTCAATTCTATTTTCTCATTCATCTTGATCAAGAAGAATCTTTTATATAATAAAAGAATTACATCATTTCGGCAAAACATTTCTTATCGAAAAAAAATTAGACTAATAGGAGAGCTCAACATGATTAGTCAATAAAAAGTTAAAATTAAATTGATTTTGGTGAAACTTTAATAAATTTGGTGGAAAATTTTGATTAAGAAAAAACATATAAAGTATTTGTGTAAACAAAAACTTAAAAAAGAGGAAGTAATTTTTATTTTTTTATTTTTTTTATTTTTTTTATTTTTTATTTTTTGAAAGGTAAAAAAAGAAAAAAAAAAAAAAAAAAAAAAAAAAAAAAAAAAAAAGGAAGTAATTAATAAAACTTTAGTGGTTGAATTTTACAAAAGTTATATAAAGCTAAGTGTAAAATTACAAGTTTTCATATTTTTTAATAACTTTAGAAAAATAACAAATAACCCCTTACAGTTTATACCCCTATAATTTATAAGACGAACTTCGTTTAAAATTACATAAGTATTAGTATTATTTTCAAACTTTCGTCTATTAAAATTACAAAATTTTGTAAATATAAGAATTAGTTTTAATATACGTTAAATGTTTTTTAAAACTAATATTCGTTTTAAACTTTCAATCAATTAAAATATTTTTTTTACTATATACGTTAAATAAGGACACATGTTATTTTATGAGTAAATTGCATTTTTGGTCCCTAAGGTTTTGCCAAATTGCAGGTTTGGTCCCTAAGGTTTGGAAAGTACAATGGTGGTCCTCATTTTGAAGTTTTTGTTGCATGTTTGATCCCTGACCAAAGTTAAATGACTAAAATACCCTTTGTCTTCTTTTCTTTAAATATTTAAATGAATATTTCTTTTTTTTTTAATCTTCTTTTAATTAAATGACTAAAATTGTTCCAGTTTTATTTTTTTCTTTTAAAACACACACAAACATAAAACATAAACTTTTTATTCTTCAAAGATCCATCATTCTATCACCACTACTAACCACCATCACCATCTATCACCCCAACAAAAAAAACCAAAACAAGGTTGAAGAGATTAGATGGTCACCAAAATCGAGGTTGAACAGATCCGGTGGTCACCCACCATGATGAAACTGACGCGCCGCCATGATGAAACATATCCGATGGCTGTGAGGGACAACCATGTGACAGCGGTTGTTGATGGAGATAAAACAGATCCGGTGGTTGTTTATGGAGAAAAAAAATTGTTGAAACATATCTTGTGGTTGTTTATGGATACAGCAGACGGTGGCGAGTAGGGATGGCAATGGGCGAGAAAAAACCCACAACCCGCGGGTACCCGCCATAAATGGGTGGGTAAACGTGTCAATTTTCACCCACGGGTGGGTCGTGGGTGAAAATCTTTACCCATCAGTGGGTGGCGGGTGGGTGACGGGTAAGGCATACTGTTGGGAATTATACTAACAGTTGCCACGGCTAAAGAAGAAGTTACAACTGCAGAAGATTGTACTTGCAGTGGAAACTCATTACCACTGTAAGAACAATATATTACCACTGCTTATTAGATAACTGTTAGGAAACGCATCTAGATAAATATATAATAGATTTTGTGTATATCTTATTCTATTAGCTTTATACTTATCTTGTAGAAGAGGACTCCTTGTGTTATAAAAGGAGATCCTAGGTTATAAGTTTACATACGTTTTTCTAGAGCTTCAAGGTGTAACCCTAGTGATATCAAGATCACTCGTATTATTATCATTAATAATATTGGAGCTAATAGTTTGTTTACATACATTGTTTATTTACAACTGTCTTACTCACAATCAAACTTCTAAGTGTTACTAAGTAGATTCCGCATACTTAGTGATATAATTCAAAGTATCAATCTAACACAAGTTCAAGGTGTTTAGATCCATCAAGTGGTATCAGAGCCAGGCTTTGATAATTTGATTTAGAAGACTCAAGTTCACTCAGAAGATTCAATGGAGACAGAAACCAGTAACTCAAACATTGCTGCTAAGCTTCCAAAGCTTAAGTTGAATGACTTTGAGATGTGGAGGCTAATGATAGAACAATTCTTTATGGTTCAAGATTACACACTTTGGGAGATCATTATGGTTGGAAATTCTTTCAAACCAAGTTCTACTTCAGAGATGGTTAATGGCAAGGAAGTAATTAAGGTCAACACTGGACCTGTTACTAATGATGAAAGACTTCAACTGAAGAATGATTTGAAGGCCAGAGGTCTGTTGCTGATGACACTTCACAGAGACCAAGTTGTAGCATTTAGCAAGTTCAAGACTGCAAAGACTCTCTTTGATGAAATCTATGAAGTTTTTGGTGGTAATGATTCCACCAAAAAGACTCAAAAGACTCTGCTGAAGCAAACTTATGAAAACTTTGGTTCATCAAGTAATGAATCTCTTAATAGCATTTTCACAAGGCTACAAAAGATTGTTTCTCAACTCATTGTTTTTGGAATTGAGGTGGAAAGAGAAGATCTCAATCTAAAGTTCTTAAGAAGCTTACCTTCTGAGTTTGGAACCAATGTTGCTGTGTGGGAAGATAAGCCAGAGTTGGAGACCATGAAACTTAATGACTTGTACAATAACTTCAAGGTTATTGAACAAAGATTGAAGAAAGCTGGCAAGATAAGTTCAAGTTCAGGAAGTGTAGCACTCATATCATCATCTCTTGATGATAGTTCAGATGAAGAAAGTGATAGTGATGATGACTGTGCTAACATTGTTGTTTCCACTGGTAGTGGAAGTGTTTCCACTGGTAGCTCAAAGAAACAGATTGCAGGGCTTAGTGATACTACCTTTTATGCCTTTATATCAAGTCATGTGGGTGGTTCAATCCTTAATCATGAGGATCTGGATCAAATTGATGAAGATGATATGGAGGAGATGGACATTAAATGGCAAGTAGCATTACTAAGCTTGAGGACAAAGAAGTTTTGGAAGAAGACTGGAAAAAAAATCAACATCAGTGCTGATGAAACAGTAGGTTTTGACAAGAAGAAGGTGGAGTGCTACAATTGTCATAAGAAGGGGCACTTTGCCAGAGAGTGTAGGAAGCCAAGGAAGTCTGATAACAGGTCAACTTGGTACAAGAAGGACAAGAAGAAGGAACCTACTACTGATGAGCCAAAGGGGCTATTGGCCATTGATGGAGTGAGCTTTGATTGGAGCTTTATGACTGAGGAAGAGGAAGATGATTCAGAGTCTGCAATGGTGGCACTAATGGCTTTTTCTGACTCTGAGGTACAAATTGATAATGCTTGTTCTAAATCTTGTAAGGCCTTAAAAGAGTATGAGAAACTTAAAGCACAATTTAATGAGCAACACATAGAGTTAACTCATACTAATTATAACTTATCAAATCATAAAAGAGGCCTAAGTGTTTTAGAAACTCAATTAGAGCATTATAGGGCTAATGAATCTAAGTTCAATGATGATATTGCAGTATTAAGAAGAGACTTAGATTATCAGGTTGCTGTTAATAAAGTTCTTAGAGAAGAACTAGAAAAAGTTAAAGTGGCTAGTGAGAATATAATGATAACTAAGCAAACACTGGATCATCAATCCAAGTGTATTGATAAAATTTGGGAAGCCCAAATTGTGAGCAAAGCTAAATCAGGTCTTGGATACAAAACTGTTCCATCACCTCCTGGCATTGACTTAGCTCACACAGGTTTAGAAGAATTTCAGGATCTACCTATGACCTATGGACCAAAGTTTGTTAAACCAGTTGAAATTGAAAAGGTTCAGGTTGAGGTTGATGTATTTGATAGTGCTAGTGACTCATCTCTTAAAGATGATAATTTGAATGTTGAGTCTAAACCTAGTACTCCTGAAAATGTTAAAGTGGAGGTTAAGAGAAGTATTCCTGAGGTAGTCAAAGAGAAGCCTAGGTCACAACCTAATTTTACTAGGCCCACTACTAGATATGCAGAGATGTACAGAAGTAGATCACCAACTCCTAGAGGCAATATGAGGAGTTGGAATCATGTCAAATCTAGGCAATTTGGTAGTGACTTTGTGTTCAATAACAAACCCTGTCATATATGTGGTAGCTTTGACCATTTAGCTAAAGACTGTACCTACCACTTGGGAAGAAGGGAAGTATTTGGGAATACTTGGGTGAATAAACACAATGTTAATAACTTAACTCACCCAAATCCACTTAGCAAGATGATTCCCAGGTCTGTTTTGCTTCATTCTGGCATTAAACCAGTTTCCATTGCTAGACCAGCAGTTTCCACTGCTAGACCAGCAATTGCCACTGCCAGACATAATAACAGAGTTTACCCTAAGCCCCCTGTTACTAATTTTGTTAAATCTACTCAAACAGGGAAAAAGACTTATTTTGAAAAGAAAGTTAACCATAATCAGAAGTGGGCACCTAAAATTTCTAAGCTAGCAGTTTCCACTGCTAAGGCAGCAGTTACCACTGCAAGGTCAAAGGTTACCACTGATAGGTCTGTTAACAAGAAAAGGGTAAATGTGGGAAATGCTGTTAAGGCCTCAGCTCGTTGGGAATGGAAACCAAAAGGAACCATCACCTCAAACAATCCCAATGGTGTATCAATGACCTTTGATAGATATAATTATATTGATACACGAGGCAGATCCAAGTCATTTGTGGCTTGGGTCCCCAAAAGGAACTAATTCCTTTATTTTATGTGCAGGGACATTCAAAGACCTCTAATGATCAAGGATACTCAGACAGTGGATGTTCCAGGCACATGACTGGCAATAAGTCTTATCTTTCAGACTTTCAACCTTATGATGGACAATTTGTCAGTTTTGGAGGAGGAATTGGTGGCAAAGTTTCTGGCATAGGAACAATCAAGGCTGGAAACATTGACTTCGAAGATGTGCAGTATGTGAAAGAACTCAAATACAACCTCTTTAGTGTGTCACAGATGTGTGATAAAAAGCATAGAGTTCTATTCACAGAAGATGAATGCTATATCTTATCTAAGGATTATAAGCTTCCAGAAGAATGTGACATTTTGCTTAAAATCCCTAGAAAAGGAAATCTGTATAGCATTGATATGCAAAACATAGTGGCTAATAATGATGTTACTTGCTTGCTTGCTAAAGCCACTTTGGATGAATCAATGCTTTGGCATAGAAGACTTGGTCATGTGAATTTTAAGACCATCAACAAGATTGTGAAAGATGGCCTTGTCAGAGGACTACCAGAGAAAAGATTTGAAAATGACCAAACTTGTGTTGCCTGTCTCAAAGGAAAGCAACACAGAGCTTCATGCAAAACCAAGGCATTCAATTCTATCAATCATCCACTTTTTATGCTGCATATGGACTTGTTTGGTCCTATCTCTGTGAGCAGCATCAATTTAAAGAAATATTGTCTTGTTGTAACTGATGACTTCAGTAGATTCACATGGGTTTTCTTTTTAAGTACCAAAGATGAAACCACAGGCATCCTTAAGATTTTCATCACTCAAGTTGAAAATCAGTTTGAAAAGAAAATCAAGATCATCAGGTGTGACAATGGGATAGAGTTCAAGAATAAAGTTATGGATGATTTCTGCAGAGATAAAGGTATTAAAAGAGAATTTAGTGTTGCAAGAACTCCACAACAAAATGGAGTTGCTGAAAGAAGAAATAGAACACTAATTGAGGCTGCTAGAACCATGTTAGCTGATTCCAAGCTTCCAGTGACTTTTTGGGCTGAAGCAGTTAACACTGCTTGTTACATTCAAAATAGAGTTTTAGTGGTCAAAACAAAGAACAATACACCTTATGAGTTGTTCAGAGGAAGACCTCCTACTTTGGAGTTTATGAGGCCATTTGGGTGTCATGTTACTATTCTCAATACCATTGATCATCTGGGTAAATTTGAAGAAAAGTCAGATGAAGGCTTCTTTGTTGGATACTCTATGGTTAGCAAGGCTTTTAGAGTCTATAACTTAAGAACAAAGAAAATTGAAGAGAACTTGCATGTTCAGTTTCTTGAGAATAAAGCAAACATGGCAGGTTCAGGTCCAGATTGGCTATTTGATCTTGAAACATTATCAAATACAATGAATTATGTTCCTCTCACTTCAAGTACTGGTGACAAAGATCTTGAAGATACAGAAGAATTCATTGATGAAGATGAAGCTTGCAAAGATGATGAAGATCAAATTGTTATGCCACTTTGGGACTTTGGTGATAATTCTGAAAAACCAAGTGATGCAGATTCTGTGAATAAAGATATTCCTACTAGTAGTGGTAACTCAATTCCCACTGCTACACCAGAAGTTTCCACTGTAAGTCCAAATGTGGATAATACTTCTCAGGAATCACCAAGTGATGATGTAGAGATCTCAAACATGCCTTCAACATATGATATTCCTAGCACATCACAGTCTACCATTCACAAAGTGCATCCACTTGATAATGTTATTGGTGAACTTCAATCAGGTGTGAAGACTAGAAGACAGTCAAAGAAAGCTGACATTCATGGGTTCATAAGTGAAGTGTATGAGTCCAAGAAACATAGCCAGAAGAATGAGTGTTTGTTTTTCTGTTTTCTCTCACAAATGGAGCCTAAGAATGTATATATGGCTCTAGGAGAATCTAGCTGGGTTGAAGCTATGCAAGAAGAGTTGTTGCAGTTTAAACTTCAAAAGGTTTGGGTTCTTTGTGACTTGCCTGATGGTATGAAGGTCATTGGTACTAAATGGGTTTTCAGAAATAAGAAAGATGAAAGAGGCATTGTAATCAGGAACAAAGCTAGATTGGTTGCTCAAGGATACACTCAAGAAGAGGGTATTGATTATGAAGAAGTGTTTGCTCCTGTTTCAAGACTTGAGGCTATTAGACTATTCTTAGCCTATGCATCATTTATGGGCTTTACAGTCTATCAAATGGATGTAAAGAGTGCCTTTCTGTATGGAACTATTGATGAGGAGGTGTATGTTTCTCAACCTCCAGGCTTTGAAGATCCTCAACACCCAAATAAAGTTTACAAAGTGGTTAAGGCTCTTTATGGCTTACATCAGGCTCCAAGGAAGTGGTATGAAACCTTAGCTAATTATTTAATGAATAATGGGTTTCATAGAGGTAAAATTGATCAAACTTTGTTCATCAAGAAAGACAAAGGTGATATCCTACTTGTGCAAGTATATGTTGATGATATTATCTTTGGATCTACAAAACAAGAGATGTGCAGACAGTTTGAGAAGCTAATGAAAGATGAATTTCAAATGAGTTCTATGGGAGAACTTACATTCTTTTTGGGGCTACAAGTACAACAGAGTAAGGAAGGTATATTTATCAGTCAAGACAAGTATGTGGCTGAGATTATCAAGAAGTTCAAGTTCACTGATGCAAAATCTTCCAATACCCCTGCTGACAAGACCACTCACTTATTGTTGAAAAATGCAAGTGGTGCTAATGTTGATGTTCACACTTACAGATCTATGATTGGTTCCTTGATGTATCTTACTTCATCAAGGCCTGACATCATGTTTGCTGTTTGTGCTTGTGCAAGATTTCAAGTGACTCCAAAGACATCACATTTTACAGCAGTGGAAAAGATTTTTAGGTACTTGAAGACTTATCCTAATCTAGGATTATGGTATCCAAGAGACTCTCCAATGGAATTGATCACATACTCAGATAGTGACTATGCTGGTGCAAGTTTGGATAGAAGATCAACTACTGGAGGATGTCAATTTCTTGGATGTAGATTGGTGTCATGGCAGTGCAAAAAGCAAACTATGGTGGCTACTTCAACTACTGAAGCAGAATATGTTGCAGCTGCTAGTTGTTGTGCTCAGATCCTTTGGCTTCAGAATCAATTATTGGACTATGGGTACAATTTCATGAACACCATTATCTATATAGACAATAGTAGTACCATTTGTATTATTAAAAATCTTGTGCAACACACAAAAACTAAACATATTGAAATTAGACATCACTTTATTAGAGATTGTTTTGAGAAAAAGCTTATTAATGTTGTCAAGATTCATACTGATGACAATTATGCTGATTTATTAACAAAAGGGCTTGATGTGGGTAGGTTTCAATACTTGGTAACAGGTATTGGGATGCTAAATCCATAAACTTTTGATGTCTAAATATTTTTCAGTGTTGCAGGATACTCTTTTTAGGTACTAATATTGTTTGTATTGTATGTATGGTTTTCTACTAACTTGTATGCAGAATTATCAAGTGCTCAGTGGTAATTAACATACAACAGTGGAAAGATTTGGTGATAATAGCAAGAACAAAAAGTACTTTTATTGCTTATTCGGGAAGAGTACATCACAACCATCATGAAAACATTATCACCTAGACAAGAAAACCATCACATCAGACATGAACCTACAACCTAACACCTATTCCATGGGTTTCTTTCCTTTTCCTTCATAGTCATGCTTGCCTTTGGAAGCTTTCTTTCTCTTGTCATCAAAAGAGAGTTGTTTCCTTGGACAAGCAAGTCCCAGAACTTGCTTGGGAGGCCTTGGTGCTTGGGTAGGCTTCTCAACAGCAGGCCACTTCATGTTGCTTATGGCAGTCTTCAATGCTGTGGTGAGGGCCTTTGGAAGCTCTTTGGAAAGATCAAAGGTTGGATCATTATCATCATCAGAGGAAGCATTAGAATAGAACTCCAAAGATGGAGCAGGAGAAGCTTCAGTCTTTTTGGATGGCTTGTTGGATGCTGTGGAAGTGGTTGCACTTGGTGGGAAGTAATCATTCCATCCTGTTGAAAGATCCTCTGAGTTTGAACAATAGCTGATTTCCTCATCCGATGAATCATCAGAAGATATGTAGACTATTGGGAACCAGCTCATTGTGATGATTAAGGGTTTGTGTTGTTGAAGTTATTTGTTGATGAGAGATAAAAGTTTTGAGATCCTTTTATATGCAAAGTCAAGGTCGAATTCTATTTAATGAAGGATATTTACTTCTACTTGTTTTGGTAGGTTGGAGGAGTAAATTTGGTTAATTATCGGGTTGACTTTTGGAAGATATTTTGTGAATAGTAACTTGGTTAAAAGTTACTTTGGGTTAAGTTTTATGGGTTAAGTTGAGCTGTTGAATACAACCCATATTCTTGGAGTCATTGGAGTAATAAGGTGTGTATCATAGACACACAACAAATGGTTATTGATTCACCATGTCTAATCTACATAAGAATCAACTAGTCCAGAGCAAACGGCTACTGGTAAAGACTAATCAAATCCGTTTATGGTTGATAGTTTACCAAAAACTAGGTTATCAACTCACCATACATCCATGTGATCAAGAGTTGGCTAGTCCATAGCAAACGGCTAATGGTAAAGACATATCAAATCCGTTGATAGCTGGTAGTTTGCTAAAAACTATGATAAGAGCAGCAAATGTTCATGTTTTATTAATCACTGCTCTTTGATATTTTTGTGAAAATTTTACCACTGCTAGTTCATCAGTTACCACTGCAAGAGTAATTTTTCCACTGATGACTATCCGTTACAACTGTTGTGTCAGTAATCTATTTTTTTACTAGCCGTTGTAAAAATAACCGTCTTTCCTTATTAATAGGGTAAAATCTTTTGTGGATTATCTTCTTACTTATTATAAATTATTCTTTTTCCAAAGATTATTATTTCCAAAGATAATTCACATTGCGCAACCTCCTCAAACCCTATTAGTATAAATTCATTATCATACGGCTTGATTTTTATCTTGATTACTAACACTTTCATTCTCTTTTTCACAAATATCATGGCGATTCTAAAATTTGTCGAGGAGCACAACCAAGTGGCCTACTTACAAAAGTCGAATGAGAAAAGTGGCCCTGTTTTTCATCAGATTGTGGATTTTCTAAACACAACTCACATAAGGTATGCCTTACTTATTAATCCCACAATCTATGTCTCTCATATCAAACAGTTCTGGAACACCGTGGAGTCCATAACTCTTGAACAGGGAGACACACAAGAATCTGTGGATGCTCTAAGAGCCATAGTTGATGGGGTAACTATTGATGTTACTGAGTCATCCTTGAGGAGAATTCTCCAATTGGATGATCTCAATGGTATAATCACATTACCTAATTCAGAAATTTTTACAAATATTGCTTTAATGGGGTATAATACATCAGATCAAAAAGTCACTTTTAGAAAAGGATGTTTTTGTCCCCATTGGAGATTTTTGATACATACTCTTCTACATTGCCTAAGTCCTAAGAAAACATCTTATGAACAATTTGCATCAACCATGGCTTATCCTTTGGTTTGTTTGGCAACAGATAGGACTTTCAATTGGTCAAAGTTTATTTTTAATAATATGAAAGGCAATGTAAAGAGTACATATAAATTTTTGATGTATCCAAGGTTTGTGCAAGCAGTGTTAAATGAGTTTCAACTGCGACCTCACAACAGAATTTATGAACCTTCCATTCTTAAGCCAAAAGTTTTTCAAAATATGAATAAGGCTTCAGAACTTTGGAATGGGCAGGTTCATCCACTTTTACCCCAAATGCTTGCTAAAATTTGTCAAGTACAGGGTGAGGATGCATCAATCCCAGTTGCATCTCAAAACACACCCAATATTGTTGTTCCACCAATTCAACATACCCCTGCAGTCACTCACACTTATGAGAGAAGGTCTAAACAGCCAACTTCTCTCATCTCAACATTGCATGTTGCTGATCCATTTGGTTTAGGAACAAGCAGTGGTGGTTCAAGGCTTCCTCCTAGTCCAACTAGGGAAGAGCCTGAATTAATGCCTCATGATTCACCTCTCCCAGCAGGTTACACAGTTGGAAGTGATGAAGGCAGTGTGCAACAAAATGAATTGATGGATATTTGTACCAAATTAGTCTAGCAGGTTCAAGCTCTGGAGAAAGATCTGGCACAGACCAAAGAACAACATGCCACAGAGCTGAAGACATTGAAGGATGAGATTCACAAATTGCAGAATGAAGTTGAGAATCTCAAGAAGAAAAGATCTCAGGTTGTTTTATCATCATCTTCACCTTCAGATGAGTTTTCTGCAAGTTCTACTAAGGTTTTGGGAGATTCTTCCAAACAGGGGAGGAAAACTTATGCAGAGTTTAAGGGGAGGAGAACAAATTTTGAAAAACCTGTTGCTGAGCTCAATGATTCTGATAATGCTCAAGCAAAAGATGATGTTGCTGAGACTGAGGGGAGGAAATTGGATTTTGAAGATATGGATGCTGATGCAGGTTTTAACTTTGATGATTTAGTTGGAACTGCTCAACCAATTTCCACTGAAGCAGAACAAGTTCCCACTGATCAACAATTTACCACTGCAAGTGAAAATGTTCCCACTGCTAGTCAAGAAATTACCACTGCAGAGGAAGAAGCTGCCAGAAGAAGATCAGTTAAAGGAAAGGCTATTGTTATTGCTTCAGATCAAGAGACAAGAAAGATTTCTAAGTTTGAACAAGCTCAGATTGACTTTGATCATAGGTTAGCAGAGCAACAACAAGCTGAAGAGTATGAAAGAAAGAAAAAGATTAAAGAAGATGAAGTTGCTAGTTTCATGGAAGCAACTAGGTTGGATAAACTTGAAGCTGTTATGGCAGAACCTATTTCAAGTGTTTCACCAACTGTAATGCATGAGAAACCTCCAGAGTTTACCTATGTGCCTACAGAAGAAGATATTAACTATTTGATTAACAATGATCAAATAATTAGGAAGAAGGCTATTGAATTGATTGCAAATACAACCTTGGATGAAGAACAAAGGTCTGCTCAACTTAAAGATTTCATTCTAAGGAAAAATCAGCAGGCTCTTGACCAAATCATTGGAGATGCTAGAAAAGGTCAAAAGAAGCCAAGGAAACTTACAAAGGCACAAATTATTTCTGAGATGAAGACTTTTTGTTGTCATGTTGGTAATATGAAGATGAGTCAATTCAAGGGAATGTCACATGATCAGATTGAAGGTGTTTACTACAGAATCAAAAGACAAGATAGTAACTTCATTCCAATGGATCAATAACTATTATCTATGAAGACAAAAAGGACTGGAGTGAGTCTTGAATCTAAAGATGCAAAGAAGTTGAAGACTCAGAAATCATCTCAAGAAGAAGAAGGTCCTAGCAAGTTGACTGAAGAGCAAGTTACAAACATGTTGTTCATAGAAACTGATGTGCTAAACATTGAACCTCTACAATCAAAATATCCAGTAGTTGGTTGGGAAATCTTTTCTGATAATTTTGGTGCTGCTTGGAAGATCATCAAAAATGGAAATGTCACAAATATCTGTAGAGACTTTGAAGACATTGTTAGATGCTGTGATAGAAAAGATTTGGATACTTTGTGGAAAATTGTTCAAGATCAGTTTCAAAAGGATGAACTTGTTGATGTCAAAGCTAAGGAGTTATGGGTTCACTTCAGAAGATTATATGAACCTGATCCAAGTGATAGATACTGGAGATTTGAAGCTCATGGTACAAGAACTTTGTGGAAATTCTATGATTTAAGTTCTGTGCATCATGTTTCTACTCAAGATGGAGTTGATGTTTTTATGCTGGCTGAGAAAGAATATCCATTAAGAGCTGGAGTATTAACAGTGATGTTGTCAGAGAAGCTTAGGTGTTGGGAAAGAACAGAAGTCATAGATGATTTGCTGCAAAGGATTTATGATCAAAAGTGTGAGAGCTGATAGAGAGTTAAGAAGAAGAAGATAAGTGTTTGGAAGAATTCCCATATCCTCATGTTTATTGATTACTTGAAGAAACTTATTGATTTATGTATTAATTATAAGTTAGGGGAGGATTGTTGGGAATTATACTAACAGTTACCACGGCTAAAGAAGAAGTTACAACTGCAGAAGATTGTACTTGCAGTGGAAACTCATTACCACTGCAAGAACAATATATTACCACTGCTTATTAGATAACTGTTAGGAAACGCATCTAGATAAATATAGAATAGATTTTGTGTATATCTTATTCTATTAGCTTTATACTTATCTTGTAGAAGAGGACTCCTTGTGTTATAAAAGGAGATCCTAGGTTATAAGTTTACATACGTTTTTCTAGAGCTTCAAGGTGTAACCCTAGTGATATCAAGATCACTCGTATTATTATCATTAATAATATTATTGGAGCTAATAGTTTGTTTACATACATTGTTTATTTACAACTGTCTTACTCACAATCAAACTTCTAAGTGTTACTAAGTAGATTCCGCATACTTAGTGATATAATTCAAAGTATCAATCTAACACAAGTTCAAGGTGTTTAGATCCATCACATACCCATCGCGGCTAAACCCATAACACCCATTTAAAATACCCACGGGTATACCCGTAGGTGTACCCATAAACCCATATTAAAATTAATTATACTAATTAAAATATTTATGATGTTGCATGTATACATTTATCAGTTACTACCAAGTCTAAAAATCACACATTAACCTAAAAGTTTGTTTGGGTTTCAAGACTAAAAAGAGAGTATGAAAGATCAAATAATCAAAGTTGTATTTGGCAAATTGATTGGTTTCTTATTACGCAGTTTCATAGTGGTTTTCATATCATCGTTTTGTAATTTTGTTGCATAACACTAACCCATGGGTTTACCCATGGGCAACAAATACCCGCGGGCAAGGGCATGGGTTTAAATTTGTACCCATTGGTGGGTGACGGGTGGGTGATGGGTGAGAAAAAAACTACGTGGGCGGGTGACGGGTTAGAGGTACCCGTGCCCATTGCCCACGGGTGCCATCCCTAGTGGCGAGGCATTTTTCAGATCTGGGCAGGGTTACGGAAGTTTTTCCGATCTTAACGAGTGGCTTTTCAAATTTGGGCGGCGCATTTTTTCATGTTAATCTGATTGTGATGATTATAAACACCTTCTCAAGGTTTGTTAATGGGTTTTGATATTTGATAATTGTGATTGAGGGATGATTTTTGTGGTAGTCGAAAGGTGGGTTTGTTTATATGGATTCAAAAAAATTTCACACTTAAGAGTGGGTTTGTTTATATGAATTTTGTTTCCTCGCCATTTTTCAGTGTTGGAAGTGGTGGTGTAGGGTTCGAATCGGTGGTATATGACAATGAGTGGTTTAGAGGGGTTTGATGGTGGTGAATGTGGTGGTGGGGTTTAAAGTGGTGGTGATGAGAGGACAAAAGGCGGTATGATGATGGTGGTGGTGACGGGGGTATGACGACAGCAAAGGTAGTTGGATGTGGAGGCAGTGGTGACGGGAGTATGATGGTGGTGGTGATGAGAGGAAAAAAAAAAGTATAGGCTGGATAGTGAGATGTTAATGTCACTATATTGTGTGGGTGTGCTTGGTTTTGTATAATAATTTAAAAGAAATATTTATTTAAATTAGAAATTAAAAAAAAGAAAGAAAAAAATAGTCATTTAAATATTCATAGAGAAGAAGATAAATGGTATTTTAGTCATTTAACTTTGGTCAGGGACCAAACATGCAGCAAAAACTTCAAAATGAGGACCACTATTGCATTTTTCAAACCTTAAGGACCAAACCTGCAATTTGACCAAACCTTAGGGACCAAAAATGCAATTTACTCTTATTTTATTTGAAAAGTTTAATTTATGCGAACACGGGCTTGAATATTAAAGACGGCTAAACTATTGTTGACGGGAATATGAATATCAAATGTAAGCACAGATTACTGTGATATAAAAATAAATATACGTTATTTTACTTATAACAACGACTCATGAAATTCTTATTTAAAGTTTATATATGGATATCCAGAAAAACATTTCTGAAAAACTTTATGGAGCATATTTTAACTTTATCAAAAGGACTTCCCTCACTATGAAAGGTGTCCCATGGATGACATACTGATATATCTCCTATTCGTGCTGATTATATGCTACTAAACTCGCACATTTTGTACAACACGATATGAATAATTAAAGTTAAACAATAACATCAATCTCAACGTCAAAATCTATGTCAATTAAATAAAGTTAAATCTTTAACCAACAAATTTTTTTACAAAATATTATTATAATAGATATTATTACATAATAAAAAATCCTGGACAAGGTATTAGTTATACTTATATAACAATTTTCATAGGTAAATTCTTATATGTCCATATAGTAAATTAAAATTTTAAAATAAATTTGATTCATGTGTAAAACATGTGCGTGCACGAGACTTATAGCTAGTTATATCTAAAACGACTAGGTAAAAGAGTGTATTAAGAAACACCAGCAACAGAGGTGGATTATCACTAATTATATTTAAAACTAACAAAACTCTTTTAAATTTGGAATCGATAGATGGCATATCATCACATGTTGGACGAGAATGATTGCGAGTATACATGAAATTAGCAAGCATGGCTCGTAGAATTCGGTGGCCCTGGTCGTAACTTAAAAGTATGCCCTTTAGACACGCAAAATACAAAATGTGTATTAGAAAAGTTGATCAATATTAAAACAAATTGTTATAAATTAACTATGATTTAATATCATCTAAGGACTAAAATTTTTTTTTATATGAAGGGACTAATCTCCACCATCCATCCTTCCTCCACCTTTATTTGATCTAATGGATGAGATTAATCCCAACAATTTAAAAACTCACTTTCATCATTTTTTTTCAAATATTAATATCTTTCAAACCATTAATCGTTAATTGAAAAAAAATATACCGTTACGACAAGCATTTAATTATCTTTCTACAGATAGGCACTTTGATATATTTTCGACAATTTTTTTTTTTTTTTTCATTTTTTCACGTTTTTTTTCGTGACTGAAAAAATCATATATGATATGGATATGTAATATCATATATGATTTTTTCAACTACGAAAAAAAAACGTGAAAAAAACAAAAAAAAATTTGTCGAAAGTATATCAAAGTGCCCGTCTATAGAAAGATAATTAAATGCTCGTCGCGATGGTGTAATTATTTCCGCTTAACGATTAACGGTTTAAGAGATATTTAAATTATAAAAAATGGGTGAAATATTAAAATGTTTTTAATCTCAACCATTGATTTCTTTTTAGATGGATGGTGAGGATAAATCCCTTGGTATGTAAAGAATAAAAACGAGAACACAAGTAATTTAGATATAAGATCATTTGATGACCAAACTTTTTTTACATATCAAATGACTAATCTCTAACCTCCATCTTTATTAATTTAATGGATGAGATTAATCCCAACAATTTAAAAAACCCACTTTCATCTTTTTTTTTAAATATTAATATCTTTCAAACCGTTAATCGTTAAGCGAAAAAAAATATAGCGTTACGACTGACATTTAGTTATCTTTCTATAGATAGGCACTTTGATATATTTTCGACAAAAAACTTTTTTTTTTGTTTTTTTTTTACGTTTTTTTCGTGGCCGAAAAAATCATATATGATATTACATATCATATCATATATGATATTACATATCATATATGATATGGTATGTAATATCATACATGATTTTTTTCGGCCACGAAAAAAAAGTGAAAAAAATGATTTTTTTTTGTCGAAAGTATATCAAAGTGCCCGTCTATAGAAAGATAATTAAATGCTCGTCGCGATGGTGTAATTATTTTCGATTAACGATTATCGGTTTAAGAAATATTTAAATTATAAAAAATGGTGAAATATTAAATGCTTTTAATCTCAACAATTAATTTCTTTTTAGATTGATGGTGGGGATGAGTCCCTTGATGAGTCCCTTGGTATGTAAGGAATGTTTGGTTTTTTAAATAACTCGACTCAGTAATTTATTGTTTAAAAAGTGTTATGCTTTTAGCATTTTGTGAACCAAGTCGTTGATTATCTCCTATATAGAATTATAGCATAACTGAGTATGATTCTAACTTAAAAGAATGCATATATTCCAAATCAACCCAAGTTCAATAATCCACGCCTCAATAAAATAATTCAAAACAAATTTTTTGATAAATAAAATAATGGGTTATCTTAATTAACTTCTACCAAGTAGTACGTAATACATTCTCTATTAGGGGTGTTCATCGGTTCGGTTCTTGGATTAATCGGTTTATTTGATTAAAAAAAATTTTGAGTCATAACTGAAAATATATGTGACCGATCGGTTCGGTTATGGGTCAAAACCGAAAACCGAAGTTTGTACTTGAACTACACCATTTATATATATTTTTAATTTAATTATGTAGATTTTTGGCAAAAAAAAAAACTATTTCAAGTATAAAAAGTGTTTTTCATATTAGGGTAAAATTTTAATTGTCCTTATATATATATACAATAAAATAAATATATAAAAAATATATCCATATTTATATGAATTCGGTTTTCAGTTCAGATAGCCAAAACTATATCCAAACTGAAACCAAATTTTTAGTTCAGTACGGTTCGGTTCGGTTTTTTATCGGATCGATTCGGTTTGGTTTTCAGTTTATTCTGTTTATTACCCGAACCATGAATACCATTATATATATATATATATATATATATATTAAAACTGGACGTCGGTGCCAAATATAATATCAAGTAGTCACAATATAATATAAGTAAACCTTGGGCCTCACACTGGGCTTATTTTTTAGCCTGTCTGTTTGTTTTGGACTCTTTCTGTGGGGTGAGACAGGTAGTTGGCTTATATCACGTTCTATTACTTTCTTGCCATTTGGTTTCTTCTGGTTGAAGAAGATAGCGATTGACTGTAAAAGACAATTCATTGAGTAGCAAAAAACCAGCCATCAAATAAATAGCAACTAAATATGCAGATGAATGACAATAAACAAGAGAAAATTGCACTTTAAATAACCAAAGGTCCACCAAAACTAATGGTTAAAAATGCAGCTGCTCTAAACAAATACTGGCCATATACACCAAACAACTGTTAATCGAAAACAAAAACATGGGCAACTTAACTACTGATAAACATTAATTTGACCAACCTATGGACAACCGTTAATGAAAAACAAAAAGGTTAGCAATGCAGAAAAACTACAATTTAAGCAAAGCGTATAAAGAAATTGCAGCAGCAACCAACAACAGGGTAAACCGCAACACAATCGAAAACAGCCGAACTTCGCCGCAACGCGGCGGGGCCTCCTCCTTGTTCTTAATCAAAATCTCAGAAAAAAAATATGCTAAACTATAAAAGGGCCTCAAACAAAGAATGCAAGGCCATAATTGTGGGCTGTGAAATGACCTCTTAAATGTATAATATGTATTGGACTTTGGGAAAAATTTGATGGCCCGTGAAAAAATTGGGCCCTGGGCTATGGCCCAGCTTGCCCTTGCTCACAACCGGCCCTGGAAATTAGTGCCATTGAATATATCAAGTAAAGTTTTCTTAAATGCCATTATTAGTCATTTATGATGGTTTTAATTTGAAATTTAGGATTTTACTTTGATGGTTGCTTGCATCTTTTTTTCATGGAACTTCATTGTATAGTATTAACAATAATCTAATAGTAGCTCATGTTTAATTTTATTTTCGTGTAAAATCAGAAAATTTTAGTGCATAAAGATGTCCCATATGACAATATATGTAGTCAGTTATCGTCCATCAAAATTGGTTAAAAAGACGATCTTGGTGACACAGATACTATGTAATCACGTTAAATAGTTAAGGACTTGTGTGATCAAAGGAAATCCTATATTTCCGTTAAAGAGCTCATGAATCTGCACTGCATCACTAGGGAATAAGAGAATGTGTATAAGCAGCCTTTCATGGCTTTTTTAAGAAATAACGTTTCATGATTCGTAACTAGGAATAATGTTGACATAAATAATATATGAAAACGTTATTTATATTTTTCGATATCTCTATTTTTTGACGATCACAAAATCTAAAATCATCAAACATAAGATTATTACGTAAACAAGTATTAAGTTAGTTTATATCACTTACTTACTTTTACTATATTAGCTTAGTTAGTTAGTTACTATATAATTGTTCATATAGTGCAAGTATTGAGATCACATAAACTAGAATCGAAGCTTTTAAAACAAACTTGTTTTTATAAATTTTAAAAGGACGTAAAACTATTCAACCCCCCCCCCCCTTCTAGTTTTCCACAATTGGTATCAGACACACGTCTTGCAAGATCTTTAAAATATATTGTATTTTAAAACTTGTAACGATCTATGGAATCTGAAAAATATTTAGAAGGGCAATCTATGCAAAGACCACCACTATTTGAAAGTGATGGATTTTTATATTGGAAAAATCGATTCGAAACTTATGTGAAATGAAAAGATCTAGATCTTTGGCACATTATTACCAATGTTGATTTTTTACCTATTCAAAGTAACCCCGAAACAAAGAAAGATGAAATTGTACCTTTTGAAAAACAAAATGATGATTTAAAAAGAAAACTTGCTAAAAATAATGAAGCAAAAATGGTTATTTATAATGCGCTACCACGTAAAGAGTACGAAAGGATCTTTATGTGTGAAACCGCAAAAGAAATTTGGAACTCTTTATTAATAACTCATCAAGGTAATAATCAAGTCAAAGATAATAAAATAGATCTACTTGTTCAACAATATGAGCAATTCACGATTCCGGAAGAGGAATCAATTGATAATGCTTTTGCTAGATTTAACACTATCATCACAAGTTTAAAAGCACTTGATGAGAATTTTTCTAGTAAGAACTTTGTTAAGAAGTTTCTTAGAGCTCTTCACCCAAAATGGCGAGCTAAAGTGACGGCTATTGAAGAATCAAAGAATTTGTCAACACTACAACTTGATGAATTAATTGAAAATTTGAAAGTCTACGAAGCAATTATAAAGAAGGACTCCGAAATGGTTAAAGGAAAACGAGAGCAAAGCAAGTCAATCGCCTTGAAAGCTAGAAAGGAATCCAACAACGAAGATAGCTCATCTTCCGAAAGCGATGACGAAGAATATGCCATGGCCGTAAGAGATTTCAAGAAATTCTTCAAAAGGCGAGTACGATTTGTTAGACAACCACACGATGAAAGGAGAGCACCTCAAAAGAATAATGATGACAAGTATAGCAAAAATGAAAGAAAGTGTTTCAAGTGTGGTGATCCGAATCACCTCATTGGAAAATGTCCAATGATGACAAGAGATCAAAATCAAAGAGCGTTTGTTGGAGGAGCTTGGAGTGATAGCGATGAAGATGAGAAAGAAACAACAAAGGAACAAAAGTGTCTCATGGCTAAGACATCAAGTGAGGTACGTTCCGAAACCGAATACTTTAGTGATGAAAATTTATCATTAGATGAAAAAGATTTAGATAGTGAATACAATAGATTATGCAAACTAGGACAACAAGTAATGGCTAAAAACAAATCACTAAAATACATAAACAACCAACTAGAAAATAAAGTACTAGAACTAAAAATTAAAATACATCAACTTGAAAAAGGTAAAGAAATTGTTGAAGAATGTAAATCATGCCAAGAGCTTAAAAGTGATAATAACAAACTTACGGAAGAAATTTGCAAACTTGATAAATTTGAAAATAGTAGTAACTCACTTAGTAAAATTATAAGTATTCAAAGAGTATCTGGAGATAAAACCGGTTTAGGATTTAACTCAACTGAAGCTTCAACAAGTGAAGTTAAAAATATTAAATTTGAAAGTGAACTCAAGGAATTAAAACCTTTAAAATCTAATCCTAAGTATATACTTAGAAATGATAAGAAAATACCTATCTCTAGTAATGAAGAAATAAAACCGTTTTATAAACCATCTTTAAAAACCGAAGTAGGATCGTCCAAACTTAAAACAAGATCTAAAACTCCACCACCTAGGAAACCAAATAATTCTTACCCTAGACCTAAAACACCTCAACCAAGAGCAAACCAAAATAGACGAAACTTTAACAATAATCAACAAATGTGGAACTTCAATCCGTGGGGAATGTTTACACCATATATGCACCCAAGTCAAATACAAAACTATTGAAAGGGATAATTGTTGTGTGTGTATTCCATACAAATCAACATCGTACATATAGCCTGTATACAAAATCTATTTTGGGTAAATAGCAATCACCCACTAATTACATTAAAGAGTACAACTAGGACAAATCAATTATAATAAATGAGTGTTTATCCTGTGAGTCATAGACGACTAATACTCCCCCGCAGTTGGAGCGGGAGGGAGCCGGACGCTCAAACTGGATCTAAAATCTTCAAATAAGGCTGAGGGAAGTCCTTTGGTGAAGATATCTGCGTACTGATAACGGGAGGGTACATGGAGAACACGAACCTGACCAGCAGTAACCATGTCACGGACAAAATGTATATCAATCTCAATATGTTTGGTCCGTTGATGTTGAACAGGATTGGCAGACAAATAGATAGCACTAACATTATCACAGTAGACAAGAGTGGCAGTAGAAAGAGGAGAATGCAGCTCACGGAGAAGGTTACGAAGCCAGGCAGTCTCAGCCACAACATTAGCAACACCCCGGTACTCGGCTTCGGCACTAGAACGGGAGATGGTGTGCTGACGCTTGGAAGACCAAGAAAGTAGATTATCGCCCAGAAAAACACAGTATCCCGAAGTAGACCGTCGTGTGGAAGGGCAACCCGCCCAATCTGCATCTGTATATCCAACAAGAGATGTTGTCGAGGATGAATATAAATGTAGACCAAAATCTAAAGTCCCTCGAACGTATCGTAAAATACGTTTAAGGGCAGCTAAATGTGGCTCGCGAGGGTCATGCATGTAAAGACAAATCTGTTGTACAGCATATGAGAGATCCGGTCTGGTAAATGTAAGATACTGAAGGCCACCTGCAAGACTACGATATAAAGTAGGATCGTGCACTGGAACACCTTCGGGACCCAGTTTAGATTCTGTATCAACTGGTGTTCGAGAAGGGTTACAGTTGGCCATGTGAGCACGCTCAAGGAGCTTAGTAGCATACTTCCGCTGAGACAGAAACAAACCTTTAGAATGCCTTGTAGCAGAGATACCAAGGAAGTAATTAAGTGGCCCGAGATCAGTCATGTCAAACTCACTATGCAGGGAGGCAATGATCTGCTGAAGAAGATCTGTAGAAGAGGCTGTAAGAATAATGTCATCCACATAGATAAGTAGGTAAGCAACTTGAGAGCCCTGTCGAAGAATAAATAAAGAGGAGTCACAGCGACTGTGGTAAAACCCAACTCTAGTAGCATAACCTGCAAATCTCTGAAAAAGCACGAGGTGCTTGCTTTAGACCATATAAAGATTTTTGCAGAAGGCATACATGGTGAGGGTATCGGAGGTCCACAAAACTCGGCGGTTGGTGCATATATACAGTCTCAGATAGATCCCCATTAAGAAAAGCATTCTTAACGTCAAGCTGATGAATAGGCCACTTGCAAGATACCGCAAGACTGAGAACAGTGCGGATGGTAGCCGGTTTGACTACCGGGCTAAAAGTCTCGTCACAGTCAATACCAAGTTGCTGACTACTAACATTGGCAACTAAACGAGCCTTATAACGACTCAAAGTCCCGTCAGCATGAAATTTATGCTTGAACAACCACATAGATCTGACCAAATTGACACCAGAGGGCCGTGGTACAAGAATCCAAGTACCATTTTTAACTAACGCATTATACTCATCAAACATAGCAGGATTCCAATGAGGATTTTGTAGAGCGAGGAAGAGAGATTTAGGTAGGGGTGAGATAGAAGAAGTATGGAGTGAGAGACGTTCAATGGGTTTGACAATGCCTGATTGTGACCGAGTGACCATGCGGTGAATACGAGTGGGTTCGGTGGGAGGTGGTGTAGGTAGGTTAGGTTGGGTAGAGGCGTCATTGTTGGTTGTTTGTGTAGGAGGTTGCTGGGTTGGTGATGGTTGATTTTAGGCTGCGATTTGTGGGGTGGTAGGTTGTGGGCTATTTGGTAAACTCGTGTGAGGAGGAGTTATGGGTTCAAAATGGGTATTAGGGAAGTCTTGAAGTGGATTGGGTGGGGGGTGGGTAAGCACTTGGTGAAGTAGAGGAGATGGTGTAGAGTCTAAAAATGTGTAGGAAGGTGGAGATTCGGGTGTCATTGAGCGGTAAGGGAATTGGGTTTCGTCAAAGGTGACGTGTCGTGAAAGTAAAATTTTGTTGGTTTCAAGGTCTAGGCATCGAAAGCCACGATGGTAGGCGGGATAGCCCAAGAAAATGCACGGTGTTGCTCGTGGGGCAAGTTTGTGAGGGGAATTAAGGTGAGGGTAGCAAAGACACCCAAATATACGTTAGTTAGAGTAATCGGGGGCTTTGTGATAAAGTCTTGTGTAGGGGATTTCGTTGTTGATGGCGGTAGAAGGTAAAAGGTTGAGGAGATAAGCGGCCATATGCAGGGCCTCGACCTAAAAGGTGGGGGGTAGATGAGCTTGAAACAAGAGCGTACGAATGACATTGTTGATGGTTCTAATCATTCGTTCTGCTTTGCCATTTTGTTGAGAAGTTTTTGGGCAAGAAAATCTAAATTGTATACCGTGGTTATCAAAGAGTGTATGTAAGTGGTTGTTGTCGAACTCACCACCATGGTCACATTGGAAACTTTTTATTTCGCATTTAAATTGATTCTTGACATAGTTCCGAAAATGCAAAAATTTATCAAGCATGTCAGATTTATGACGAAGAGGGTAAATCCATAAATAATGAGAGAAATGATCAAGAAATAAGACGTAGTATTTGAAACCACTTTTACTAACAATTGGAGATGTCCATAGATCAGAATGAATAATATCGAAACAATGTTCAATAGTAGAGCTGGAACTATGAAAAGGAAGCTTCACATGTTTGCCAAGCTGGCATGCATGACATACATGTGGAGACTTTTCTTTATTACACGAGATAAATTGACGAGAAACAATAGACTGTAGCACTTCGTCACCAGAATGACCGAGGCGTTGGTGCCACGTAGAGGAGCTTGTTGAGAGAAGAGCGGTAGGGATGGTTGATGGCTTGGTAATGGGATAGAGATCTCCTGAACTATCACATCGAAGAAGGATATGGCGAGTCCAGAAGTCCTTCACAGAAAAACCAAAAGGTCAAATTCGACAGTGCAATTATTATCTTTAGTAAATTGACGTACATAAATGAGATTTTTAATAATATTGGGGGTGACAAGGACATTATGAAGATGAAGTGGGCGATGAGTGGATGGAATAATGCTATGTCCGGTGTTAGTAACGGGAATAGAATTTCCGTCACCAACATGCATAGATGGGAATAAACGTTTGTTAAAAATAGAACTTAAATTATTTGCATTAGAAGTTAAATGGGAAGAAGCACCTGTATCCATATTCCAGGTCGGGTCCTGTAATGTCATAGTGCTAAAAGCACTAGGGAGAGCAGTAGCTTGTGACGGGTATATGGCGGGACCCGGGCTAAGAATACCGTTGGAAGGAACTGGCATTTGGTACTGTGTAGCATAGGTGGGCTGTTGAGGTATTGGACCCATGGTGTAGTGTTGCTGGGCTGTTTGGGCGGGCTGTGGGGTGTAGGAAGTAGCAGCATAGGTGTGATGGGCTTGTGGGCTATTAGTGTGTTGGGCCAGGCGGTTAGGAATAAATGAGTGTTGGGCCTGTTGAGCCATCCGACCAGCATAGTAACCAGGGGGAGCCCATGAGTTAGAATTGTTATTAGCCTGATGCATGAAAGAGCGGGTACTGTTTTGTCCCGAACCAGATTTGAGACCCGACCTATTTCGAAGGTCATGTATAAACTTGCATCTATCCCCAAACTTGCACGTTCCTTTATTGAAATGGTTACATAATTGAGGTAAGTTTTGGTATTTATTAGATGAATTGTTGGTGTTACCTTTGTGGTCCGAGGAACCAGTAGCAACGAGAACAGTTGGGGATGAAGAGCTGCTGTCGAGGGCTGCATTATGGCCAGGTTGTTCATTCAAGGTAGACTCCTCGAGGAGCAACATATTCCTTGCGGTTTCAAAGGATGGTAGTGGTTGTTGGTGACGTATAATTTTCACTATAGTGGTAAACCGAGAGTCAAGACCATTTACCGCGTAAATCACCAAGTTCTTTTCATTTACAGGAGATCCAAGGTTTTGAAGACGGTCGGCCATAGACTTGATCTTGGTACAGTAGTCATTGATTGACATGTTTCCAATCTTGATTGAACGAAGTTCATTATCAAGATTGATAGCCCTAGCGTCTTTATTGTCGTGAAAAAGCCCTTGAAGATGGTCCCACAAATCTTTTGCATAGCCCGGGGTAGAGACGACTTGCTCTTGTAACGAGTCACAAAGGGATCCTAGGATCCACATCTTGATGAGATCATCAAGTTTGCACCATTCGGGGTCGGGTTCACTTGTGGATGTGTCGTTGGATGGTTTTGTTTCTATGTGTGATTTGAGTCCAAGACTCCCTAGATGAATTTTAAAGAAGGAGTTCCATGAGTTATAGTTGTGTTTTTCCAAACTTAGTTTTACAGGGACTTTATTTGTAATGCTAAAAGGGATTAGTTTATCAGCGTTTGGAGGAGTAGGAGGGGGAGGAGGTGGTGGTGGTGGTGTAGCATCAACGGCCATGGCTGCTGAATATTGAGAGTTGAGGGTTTAAGAATATCGACTGGAAGAGTGGAGGAGAAGGGAGATACACGGTTTATTTTAGAGATAAAAGAGGAGAATATTTTGTGAGGCCTGATACCATATTGAAAGGGATAATTGTTGTGTGTATATTCCATACAAATCAACATCGTACATATAGCCTGTATACAAAATCTATTTTGGGTAAATAGCAATCACCCACTAATTACATTAAAGAGTACAACTAGGACAAATCAATTATAATAAATGAGTGTTTATCCTGTGAGTCATAGACGACTAATATATTGGAAGGGATAATTGTTGTGTGTGTATTCCATACAAATCAACATCGTACATATAGCCTGTATACAAAATCTATTTTGGGTAAATAGCAATCACCCACTAATTACATTAAAGAGTACAACTAGGACAAATCAATTATAATAAATGAGTGTTTATCCTGTGAGTCATAGACGACTAATAAAAACATGTTCGGATCAAATAACTTTGGTCAAATGAGATAATGGGGACCAACGTAAAAATATTCGCCATTCAAACATGGAAACTTTTGATGTCACCTCTTGTTCGGACTATTCCTTGAAGACTTTGAAGATAAACGCGTTGAAGACGAAAGGTACACATTTCCTTTTATTTCCTTGCCAAGAGATGCATGCTTAGTTTAGTATCTAGTTGTTATGTAATTTTGTTTGGCTCATTGTTTCTTCTAGTTTTTATATATATACATATATATACCTATCTAATTATACTATATCTAAATATATGTACATATATATATATATATATATATATATATATATATATATATATATATATATATATATATATATATATATATATATATATATATATACTTAGTTACATCTAGGATCATATAACCTAGAAAATTCATTTGTTGATTTTCTAGAACTAGAAATTGTTCGTTTACGAACCCTTTCTTTCCCCAATTTGCCTTATTGAACTTTAATGTTCAACAACACTCATGCTGATGAAGAGAGATGAGTCGAAAAATCTATGGATGAAACAAACTTCCGGCTTTCGTTGCATACGTCTCCCTTCTATATTCTCGTCTTATAAGCCCTTACTATATATATATATATATATATATATATATATATATATATATATATATATATATATATATATATATATATATATATATATATATATATATACTTATGAACCTTCCCCAACTCTCTCGTCCTCTTGATAACATGATGAATTTCATCCGAAATAATCAAGAAAATTTAATTGACGAAATGTCAACTAAAAATGTCAAGCAATACCTTTCGTGCGAATACTCTCCAACGTATTTTTGATTAAATATAAATATAATATATATATATATATATATATATATAAATATTTTCTTGTAAGTTCCAGAAACCAAAACACGAAAAATTAAAATTTTGGAGGGCGGCCCCCTTACTGTTTAAGGGGACCGGCAGCATAATGAAGGGCGGCCCCCTTAATGTTTAAGGGGGCCGGCCATCTGATTACTCCAACCCGTTTTTCCTCTTATTCCTCTTGCCAAACACTCCACTTTTTCATACTCCTCTTCCCCTGCTACTGCTGTGACGAAAACCAAAACCCAAAAACAAATTAAATCACTTCCAAATCACATAATTCGGGTTAATTCGCAAAGGGCAAACTCATCTAACACAATCACCATTACGTATTGTAAGTTTTTCATAACACAATTCATCTAATTACATCTAATTTGGTCAAACTCATGATTATGCATGTTTTATTAATTTCTTCAAATTCACAATTTCTTTCAAATTGAGTCGTAATTCTCCATAACTAAATGCTTCCCCTAGGATATGTATGATTAATCAACACTAGAAACTAAAAATTATAAACCCCCTTGTCGAAAATTTTTGAAAAATTTCATATACTTCTTTTCAAAAATTTTGGTACACACATTGTTAAATAATGCTTTGAAAACTTGTTAAAACTAATCACATTATACTTTTATAACTTGTAAAACATGAAACTATATTTTTCGACCAAGTAAAAATATTTTTGTTCACAATAAGGGGGTGTTTGGATTATGTCCAAATAATATCGAAACTTAGTCATTATAATTTTTATAAAACGTTGTCATGATTATAAATCTAAAACTTGTAAATCGGACTTGTCAAGATATATAACTCATATATATATTGACATACTAGTAGTATAAGTGGATAGTTAAGGAAGCGTTTGGTTTAATACTTAATATGACATTTTTGAGTCAAAATACAAACCATCTTTTTCGAAAACAAATCACATGCATAAGAAACTCGTAAGAAATGGCTAGTTTTACAACCCAATGTAAATCTAGTAAATTTCATGATATATTAAGATGTTTAAAAGGGTGTTTGGATTTGTCCATAACCACTTACTAAACATCGTAAAATATATCTAGAACGAGTTAAAAACAATATTGAGGAACATGGTAAACTACTTCCTAGGATTAGTGTCGAAGTATGTTTACGTTCCAACATAAGTCTTAACAATATATATACATATTTTTTTCTTTATATTTATTTTGGTCTTTTGTATTGTTGATGTGTTTAGGTGAAAATGCCAAAAGCGACTACCGAAGATCTTTCCCACACCAAAGACTACATTCCCAAAGTTTCCTAACTCCCTACTACATCTCCTTCCATTGGACGTATATATCGTGAAATTGAAGATAGAAACGTTCATGAGGGACGTGTAGTAGATCTAGCCTTTGCTCAATCCGACTACATTAATCGCTTGTTTTCAAGCATCAACCTCAATTGTCTTTATGAAATTAATGAACCAATCGTTCCGCGTTTCATAGTCGATTTCTATAGCCAAGTCACCGTCCAAACCAATGATCTTGGTTTCATCACCATCTCCTTCATGATTCAAAATGAATTCATCACCTTAACTCTCGAACAATTTGGTCAAATCCTCCAAATTCCTTTCAGAGGTCAAGCCGTTTTCACAAACGAGTGGGACCTCGAATCTCTTCATCGTTGTAAACCAACCTTTGGTCCTTATCTATCCGATATCCCTCATCCCGACGAAATTCGTCAAATCCTTGGTGTGGAACGTGCCACTACAACCCGAAAAATAAAATCCATAAACGTTCAAATCTCTTCGTACCAACTTCTCCTCAAAGAATTAGGCCCCAACATGAAGCGTTGGGAAGAACTCATTCGTGAGAATGCGTTTGGTACTGGAGGACACCGGGACCATCTCCCGGCGTGCCTTGCTCACATGTTGTATTGTATAGCTGTCGAAAAGCCGTACAATTTGGCCTACTTCTTTATCAAACGGATTGAGTGTGCTAGAAAAACTCCCAAAGCCAATCTTCCATATGGAATGTTCCTCACTCGTCTCTATCGTCATGTTATCGAGTACTACCCCGATCTTGACAATAGTATCTATGAGTCCATCTATCCCACCTTACGTTCTCTCACTCTAAAACAAGCTCGACGAACTCGAAGTGACAAGGGAAAATCTCGTCGTCATAGCTTTCATGGATCATCTTCTAGACAAGAGGATGATGATGAGGAGGAAAACATCCATGATGCTAGTACCCCTTCGTTTTCTGAGTTCGTTGACAATTTAGAGGATCTTGACTATCCCGAGTATTCTACCCCATCTCCTAGTGATCAAACCGAAGAAGTGCTTCATGAACGAACCACCGAGATGCTTAGAAGACAAAAGAGTTTACATGAAGAAGTTAGAGGTGGCTTCAAATCTATCGGGAAGACATCGAAGGGTATCTTCGGAAAGAAAAAGAGATGATGTGCTTGGATTATGCTTGTTGAACAATATTTATTTCTATGTCTTGTGTGCTATTTGTCCGAAGTATATTCGGAAGTACTTGTTATTTTCTTGGATAATTGTTTTGAGTACTTGATTTGATTGTTAACTTGCTTATTTATCTTTAATATATGCTTATGAATGCATGCTTTATTACTTAATCTATTTATATGCTTGCATGATTAGTTTATATATAACATGTATGTTTTCTAATAGACCAAAACAAATATGAAATGTTCAAATAGAGCTTGCTGCAAAAACAAAACAGAATATAACATTTTTCCAGAAAATTTTTTGAAAAATTTTGATTTTTGGGTCGTCAGATGGGCGGCCCCCTTAAATTTAAGGGGACCGGCCATCTGGAACAGTTTTTACACTGTTTTCTTTTGCACCTTGTGATCTCTTTTGCTAGTCCCAGTTACCATTTCCTTTAAAAACCAAACTGATTTTGGAATCTAACAATACAATTTCAAACTAATTCCATTTCTAAACATGTTTTTCATCTTATATAATCCCCATGCATGTTTAATTCTCATTTCATCATCCTCAACCTTCATAAAACATCATCTTTTTATCATGTCATCACCAAGAACCACCTATTCAAACAATGCCAAGAAACAAAAACTTGTCATTATTCCACCAAAACAACTATTCATTGATCTTACTAATGAAGACAACACCACCCCATCACCACCATCTCAATGCTCATCTCCTAGTGCACCAAATGCACCCTCCAAAACACCATCAACAAATGGAAACTCTACTTCCTCCATACCATCCACTTCATCCATAAATGACTACATAAACACCCACTTATCTCCTCCAACAATTGATCAACCATCACAACCTACCAATGAAAACTCAACTCTTGCACTCACTCTCACATTATCACCATTAACACCTCTTGATGCACACTTCTCATCATCCCCAATCAATCCACCAACCTATAACCCCGTCCCATGCATGGAGCTTACTTGAAGCTCATGGAGACACTTGCCTTTGTTGCATCCACAACCGAACAATTGTGTTCGGACTAAGAGATGAAATGCAATACATGTTTTCTCAAATTGAAAACTTGTTGCAACAACCACCAACAACAAACACAACTCCTCCACCACCATCAACAAACACTCCTCCACCATCACCATCTCCATGTTCACCATCCATTCCTCCAAATTAAACATGCTTGGTGTCTTACAAATAAAATTGTATTAAACCATTTTGGATGACAAGCTCTAGCGAGGATTCTCATGTTTGAGCTTTGGTTTATTATTTAAGTGATGATTGTAAGCCTTTAAGGCTTTTGTTAGTTGCATCATTTGTTATGTTTGTTAATGTAATGCTTGATGTATCTATTTAACTTTATTAATGTTATGGTTATGTTTAGTCTCTACTCTTGTATGCTATATACATATATATGTTGCTTGTCCACTAAATATTTTTGCAAGATATCCATATCTCGGTTTCTTCTTGACCTCAAAACGAGGGGGAGTATACTTCAAGGGGGAGCTACTATACTATCGGGATAACCTTTTTGATGCTAACAAAAAGGGGGAGAATTGATATAAACTCACAATTATACTTGTATATATACTAATTTTCGATTAATGAGTTTAGATTTTGTAATCATCAAAAAGGGGGAGATTATTGACATAAATAATACATGAAAACGTTATTTATATTTTTCGATATCTCTATGTTTTGACGATCACAAAATCTAAAATTATCAAACGTAAGATTATTACGTAAACAAGTATTAAGCTAGTTTATATCACTATATCCAACTTAATCACTTAAGGTATGGATAAACAAGTGTTTAATACATCTCATGATCAAAGGGGTATTTAATTAACTAATACAAAGTTTATTTAATTATATAAACTTATTATATATTTTTGAAAAACACTTTTGATAATAAAGAAAAATGTTTTAATCATACTAAATATATGATTTCAATTTTTTAACCAAAATCAGTTAGTTTTTCACCAAATAAACTTTCCCCACTAAAAAATAAAATTTCTGGCCGTTACAGCTGGGCGGCCCCCTTAATTATAAGGGGCGGTCCCCTTAATTTTAAGGGGGCCGGCCTTGATTTAAGGGGACCGGCCACGCTCCTCTGTCAGAACTTGTTGCCTATAAATACCACCTTAATTCTGGAATTTTGGTTTACCTTTTGCACGAAATTTTCAGATCTCAAACTCTCTAAACATCCTCTAAAACCCTTTGATCATTTGTATATTAATCCTTGTTTCAAGTGATTCAATCCCTCATCATCCATCCTCATCCAAAGTGCAAAAGAAGAACACTCCTTCTACAACTAAGTTCAAGAAGTATTGAAGAGTAGTTGTGCATAGTGTATATATATATCATTTGTGAAGTTGTGTTGTGTTTGTAATAAGTAGTTTAGAAGAAATAGAAGTTGTGTAGGAAGTAGAAGTTGATTAGTAGTGAAGTAGTGTAGTTGTGAAGAAGATAGGTGTGAAGTAGATTGAAGTGAAGAAGATAGGTGTGAAGAAGAAAGGTGTGAAGAAGATAGGTGTGAAGTAAATAGGTGTGAAGAAGTTGTGTAGAAGTTGTGATCAAGTTGTGACGTAGTTGTGGTGTGTAAATTGGTGTGTAAGGTTTTCTCCCCCATAAGGGAGTTTGTTGACATAGTGAAGAAAACTCTCGAGTAGGTGACTCGGGGAGTGGAGTAGGAACAAGGAACGTAACCTTGTAGCCGAACCACTATAAATCCTTGTGTTGTGGTTTGATCTCTCCAACTCTTTTCGTTACTTACTTACTTACTTTTACTATATTAGCTTAGTTAGTTAGTTACTATATAATTGTTCATATAGTGCAAGTATTGAGATCACATAAACTAGAATCGAAGCTTTTAAAACAAACTTGTTTTTATAAATTTTAAAAGGACGTAAAACTATTCAACCCCCCTTCTAGTTTTCCACAAATAATATGAAAGCTCTTTGCTAATATCAATCTATATCATTCAGGAACTCAGAAAAGACCAGCTTGTAAGCATGCATATGTCACCAACAATGCTTGAGGAACCGGTATCTGATCCCCTGAAGTAAGTATCCACCTTAATCTATATCTGTTTTCCCAACATAATATATCTGAGATTTTACTCACATATCACACTGGCAGAGATAAAAAAACGACCGATTGGAATCTTGAATGTGAATTTTATAAGAACAACAAAGCTAAAAAGGATGACTTTTCTGGGTGCTTCTGATCCTTATGTGGAACTGAGACTAACTGAATCCAGGTCTAGGTTCCATAAAACGGATGTGAAACACAAGAGCTTGAATCCTGAATGGAATACAGACTTCAACATATACGTGATTGACCCTAATGTTCAAGTTCTTGAAATCTTGGTTCGCAACTGGAAAAAGGTAAGCACGTGAATGCCATTGACTTTTATAATTACTACTTGGTGATGGTTATTGTGAATAAGTATTATGCTTACAAAGGTAAATGCCTCTTTAAAATCGTCAAAAATGCGAAATCATGATATATTTGGATATCTGCAAGTAATATGATTGTTTAATGTCCAAGTAATAGATATAATAATGTCAAAAAAGCTAAGCAAAATGTAGATATATAGTTTGACTTTAAGGAATCAAAGGCATGATTGTTCTTTATTATGTAGTATGGGATCCATGATCGCATAGGGATGAGTTTCATACCATTGAAAGATCTTATTACTGAAGAGCGAAAGACAGTAACTCTTGATCTCCTAGCTTATATGGACTCAAGCAACTCGCAAAAAAAGAAGTCACAGGGCCAAATCACGGTTGAGATGTTGTACAGAATGCTCATTGATGACAAAATCCCAATTGATTTTCCAGTTCCATCTCGAAAGCCTCCTATAGGAACTCCTAAGGACGGGGGCTTGCTTATCATTGTAATCCATGAAGGTGAAAATCTTGAAGGAAAATATCACACCAATCCATCAGTTTCAGTCGTTTTTCAAGGCAAATTAAGAAAAACCAAGGTTGATTTTCTTTCATAGTGAATTTCACTTAAGAGTTTCATTAAACATTATCTGACGTTCTTTCATATATATGGATTCGGATATTTGCAGCCCGTAAAGAAGAATCAGGATCCAAGATGGGAAAAAGATTTTGAATTTACGTAAGCAAAATCACCAAAAAATGACATACTGCATTTGGAAGTTGTTAGTACTTCATGGAAAAAGCTAACTCATCCAAAGGTATAAAGGATTTGAACTTTTGCTATATGATTAAAGGTTCTAACACGACTATATTTCATTAGGAATCTCTGGGTTATGTCGATATAAGCCTTGCAGATGTCGTGAACAACAAGAGGACCAAAGAGAGATACAACCTTATTGACTCAAAGAACAGCCGGCTACAGGTGGAGTTGCTATGGACAAATGTGTAAACTTTAGCTAATGAACACCATCTTATTTCCGTAACATAACGAGATTTTTTGAAATGATTCCTATCGTCTCGTCATTACGGAAATTTCTTGGATTGATCATCACTTACACTTATTAACTTAATAAGAATTTAGACCTTTTTTTTTTTTTTTTTTTTTTTTTTTTTTTTTTTTTTTTTTTTTTATCATCATCATTTTTCTTTCGTAAACGAAGTTTATATGTAACCATGTGCGCAAAAATGCAGCTGAAAAGATAAATAAATTTAGGGTTTTGCAAACAACAGACCTTAGTGTTGTTGTTAATAACAGATTTCCGAAAATTAAGCATAAAATATTCACTATGTCCAAACAAAATCATATATAATAAAAAAACAATTTACTTGCTTTTCTCAAATACAAATACAATACATTTTTTTCATTGGTTATCAAATCGAAAAATAAGGAATAGTTGTCATCTTTGCCTTAATATTAGCAATATTTTTTAAAAAGTTGGTTGTTAAAAACAACCTTAAGGGATGCTGTTAGCATTTCCTATAAATTTAAACTATTATGCATTGTATAGATTTTTTTTTCTTTTTTCTTTTTTTTTTTCTTTTTTTCTTTTTTTTTTTTTTTTGCTTGCTTTAAGGATTCGCATTAGTTTAAAGTGAGCAGATTTAACAAAACGTGTTACATGACTAACGATTGTCACTACAAAGTCGTCACAATAGAATTCGGTCAAAGAAAGTCCAATTTTTCGTGACAACAGTTGTCGCTAAAAGGGTTGTCACAAAAAAGGATATGAGTCAACAAGTCAAACCTTTTATAGCGATAGGTGAAAAATGTTTTCACAGTAACTTATCGCGACAACGCTTTTTGTGGCAACATATTGTAACAAATATACTTTTAGTGACAACTTTCGCACTTTTAGCGACAACATTGCGTTGTTACTATAGGTCCAGAATGGTGTAGTGCGAATTTCAGTTTGTTTTTTTATTTTTTATTTTTTATTATTATTTTTTATTTTTGAAGAGCAATGTGTATTAAAATATCTTTATAGTAAGATGCTAGAAAAGATGGTTAATTTACAAGAAACAAGTTACAAGGAAGTGCCATTTTAGGATCCTTGATCCAATCAATCCACGTTGGATTGAGTTTTCTATTCCTATTAAGGATCCAAGAATGAGATAGAGAATTTTGACCTCATATTGGATTGATTTTTCTATTCCTATTAGGTCAAAGCAAAGCTTATTCCTATAATTCCATATGGTCCATAACGTATTTTGAATCACCCTGCTAGTGGATCAAGTCTCCAAGAACTTTAGGGAAGCCCGCGAACCCCCACCAAGTTGCTACCATGGACGACAAAGAGGAGGCGATGATGCATTTCACAAACTAGTGTTGAGATGTTTTGATGACCACAAAAGTTGCTTACTTGCCTTATAATAAGTTATTTCTTCTGTTAAACAACGAACTTACATTGCTTTTTGTTAACCTACAGATTTTTTAAATAAAATCTCTTGTGAGAATTTAAAAAAAAAAAAAAAAAAAGACTTTGGTTATTAAATTTGGAAAGTTTACATTATAACTATAAGGATATATACAATACCTAATTCTAAAATTCATACACACAATCGATAATATTATCATAAACTACTTATCATTTCTATAATGAATCATAAACTCGAAATTCTTAATGTAAACAACAGTTGAGGCTCATGGCTCAAAAGGAGACTATATAATTATAAAGGCTCGTTATATATGCATGGCATAGGTCTGAGACCTATGTTATGAAGTTAGGCAAAACTTCATGGACTTAGCTACCCATTTTTCGTTTTCTTGTCTACAATTCCTTGTTAAAAGTAGTTTAGTTTCTTGCTTTAAATTTAAAATCGATTAAATGCATAAGCTCTAAAACTACAAATTTTACTCAGGTTAATTCTTATAAGGACACTGGCAGTCATGCTTCCGAAAACATCCATACCTCTGAAATCCACCAATAATATCATTCCACCTCATTTCACCTCATTCATACTTTTTCCATACCTCCCAACCCCATTTTAGTGGCAACCATGCCTTTTTCATACCTCCCAACTTTTTTTTTTTAATAATAAATTAAATTAAACAATTTAAATAAAACATAAATATTTCATTAATAATTAAAATAACATTACATAATACTTGGAAAAAAAATACATTATTAAATCTAAAAATCCGTAGGCCATCCATATGTCTCCGCGTACCCACGTTTTTTGTTGATAATGAAATCTCGCATAACCTGATTGGTTATGTGTTCGTGCGGCTCGTTGTAGAATTTCAGTGCCCGAATCATAGCCTTTTCTTTAGCATTTTCGATTTGTGTCTGCAGCAACTGGTGGGACAATTGATCCTTTGCACGTTTATCTGTCATGGCCTCATCCAACGCTAGTGCTTTCTTTGACGTATACTGCCCAATAAACTCAGCAGCACTATTCTTTGTCGACGCCTCACTAGCGGTCTTTTTTCCTTTTCTTTTTGAAACAGGAGTTGTGTCGTCATTTAGATCCGGAATAACAGGATCAACATTGTCATTGCTTCCGGACCCATAGAAGCTAGATTCCGACGACTTTCTTCGTTTGTCGGAATGATCCAATGAAGATACTTTTTCAAAACATGGTTGCTCCAACCATTTCGATTCATCCTTAACAACCCTCCACGCTTCAATATGATTAAACGAAGCACCCTTATTCCTCTTACTATAATCAGACATGGCATTTTCCAAGACGTTGACATCGTCACACCCACTCTCACGAATGCGATTCTACACGTATATAAAAATTAACACAATTATATAAAAATTAACACAATTATATAAAAATTAACACAATTATATAAAAATTAACACAACTATATATAAATTAACACAAGTATATATAAATTAACACAAGTATATAAAAATTACTTGTTGGATATGAAGGCCGTTAAAGACTCCCATTGCTTGATTCAAATGTTTCCACTTTGTGTTTAACGCATGATGAGTTCGATTAGTATTTTTAATTGTGGCTTTGAAATGCTCCAAAATTCTTTCCCAAAACTTATCTCTTCCTTGTTCATTCCCGACTTTTTTACATGTCGAGATATGAATCCATGCTTTGGCCAAAGCAACCTCTTCGATCGACGTCCAACTCTTTTTATCCGCTTTAGTTTTCCCTTTAGCCACTTGAACATCTTCATCTAAAATATATATATATATATATATATATATATATATATATATATATATATATATATATATATATATATATATATATAACAAATAAATAACGAAAAAAAACATATAAAAAACATAACAAATAAATAACGAAAAAAAAAACATACAAAAAACATAACAAATAAATAACAAAAAATAAAACATATAAAAAACTATAAAAATTAAATAACGCGTATAAAAATATATATATACCAATTTGAGTTTGTTGTTGCGTTTCGGGAACAAAATCAACGTCATCATCATCGTCGTCACCATATAAAGGAAGTTCGCGTTCCACACTTGGTTCACGACGGGAAGGACCTTCACGGTAGTCAACAAACGGGTTGAAGTCACTCGTCATCGATATGTTATATTGGCTTGGGTTCATTGCGGGTGGAGGTTGGGGATAGTTAAAAGATTGAGGGTAATGTTGATGCATCGGTTGTGGAGGTTGGGGATAATATCCCGATTGAGGGTATTGTGGATACGCCGGTGGTGGACCTTGCGGACGAACACGAGGACGGTAGCCACGTCCACGACCTCTTTGTGTTGAACCACTTCTTGATTTCCCACTTTCCATGCTTCAAAAACTATATGTGTAAAAAGTGTTTGTGTTTATGTTATTGTTTGGAAATGAATTGTGTTTGAAAATGTATAAATGTGTAATATATATAGGAATTTTTTTTTTTTTTTTTTTTTTTTTTGGCCCAATGCACGCTCCGAATACAAACTCCAACGGCTCCAAATTAAATTCCAAACGGTCAAATATCACTTGCAACAAGAATGCCTCGGAGGCAAAAATTGCCGCTCAACTGTTGCCGCTGGCCATGCCGGTGGGGTGGCGGCGGTGTTTGCCGCCGGCATGGGCTTGCCGGTGAGGCATGCCGCCCCCATTGCCATTCTTATAAGGGTCCAATGGTTTACACCCCACTTCAACAACTTTGGACCTATTTTTTCAGCTCAAATTTTGTGAGCCTATTAATTTGCAAATATCAATGTTTTTCGACCGACTTTTCAACTCAAATGTCTAGGCTTTTTAATGTTATTTAATTTATAATATATTTGGTACATTAAATTGTTGCTAGATTCTAGTACATCTTGTTGGAATTATGTCCAAGTTCATAACGAATTGGTGAGACGAATCAAAAGTAGAGTCCTTTTTGGGTCGCCCTCGATGAACCATAAAAGAGAAAATCTATTCGAAGAATAAGTAACAAGGCATGGGTATTTTTTTGTGGTTATCCCACATCGCCCCAAAGGGTAAACCCATACCCCTTCCTTTCCTTATAAATAGAAGGGGCATGCCAAAGTTTCATTTGCTCATTCCAACTATCTAATTCTTACTCCTTATAAGAGTCTTTCGTATTGACGGGACCCTAGGAGTTCGAATAATAGTTTCTCTTTGGTTCGTGGGTGTGAGCTATTAGAGGTACTCTCGTTTGGGTACTCGCCTCCAAGTTCGACCAAGGTGGTCCGCGTGAGAAATTTGATTTTCTCAAAGGTTAGTAATTTTCTTATTACTTATTTAATTATTTATTTCTTTTAAGTTGCTTTTAGTTAATTAGGTTTAGATCTTTTAGGGTTTAGTTCCCTTCTTGCCCTAGATTATTATTATTTCCGCTGCGTATTAATCTTGTTAGGGAATAGAAAACCCATCAGTGGCATCAGAGCTTTAGCCTAATTCTATTAGCACTTAAAAAGTAAATTGTTAACATGTGATAAGTGTAAATAATAATTGTATATTATATTATTGTCTTATGATCATTGAATGTTAATATGAATTTACATTTTAAACCTTATATTTTAAAATGTTTAAAATAGAACCCTAAAGTTTAAAATGTTTTATTTTTAACCTTATATTTTAAAATGTTTAAAATAGAACCTTAAAGTTTAAAATGTTTAAAAAAGAACCTTAAAGTTTAAAATGTTTTATTTTGAACCTTATATTTTAAAATGTTTAAAATAGAGCAAAAGTTTAAAATGTTTAAAAGAAACCTTATATATATTATAATTGTTATATTATTTGAAACTACTAAAACAAAATTCCCGTTTTAGATATATAGAAAATGTGAATAGTATGCCAACCCATGAAAACCGCACATCTATCATATGGGCTATTAATGGAGCGTGTGTGGTTTACCGGCACATTAATAAGAGAACATAAGTGAAAGATGATTTGGGTCTCGCGATTCTCGGGCTGACTCGAGCCGGGTACCACGCGGGTTTTGCATGGTTAAATTCACTTTCTTATTCATGATCCTCGGCATCCCAGTCATGAATTGTAGATAAGCATATACGAGATTAACATGCCATTGATCAGAATCAATGAATCTCAAAAGAACTAGGAATTTCATAGAGAATGAAATTGACAAAGACATTGTCTACCTAAAATAATTTCGTGATGTGATTACGGCAACCCTCTTCATAAAACGAATCTAAAATATGGGTCCTAGCCTTAATATAAATTTGGGTAATTGATTAAGGAATATTCATTCTAAACTAAAATTATTTTATCTTATAGATGTCTACTGAAAATGGTGTCAATCCTCCCGTTCCCAATCCCTCACATAACCCAAACTTCTCATTACTCTCAGTTCTTGGGAGGGAAAGACTCACCGGTCCTAACTATATGGACTGGATGCGAAACCTTATGTTCACCCTAAGGTACGAGAACAAAGAGTATGTTCTCGATGAGCAAATTCCCAAAATTGATGATGATTCAACCCAAGAAGAGATTGAAGCTCACCGAAAGCACTATGATGATGCAAACAAAGTGTCATGCATCATGGCATCTTCCATGAGCCCTGAACTGCAAAAGACTTTTGAGAACACTTGGGCTTATGAGATGAACCAACAACTCATTGAAATGTTTCAGGCAAAGGCAAGCAAAGAACGCCTTGATGTTGTTAAATCCCTCATGGCTTGCAAACCGAAACCTGGAGCCTCTATTTGTGCTTTTGTCTTAGAGATGAAAGGGTACTTTGACAGATTGGGATCTCTGAACATGGTATTCGATACTGAGCTTTCTATCAACATAATCCTATCTGGTCTGCCAGCTGATTACAATCAGTTTGTGCTCTCGTATCAAATGAACGGGAAAGAGACCTCAATAATGGAACTCCATAGCTTGTTGCAAACCGCTGAGCAAGGGATCAAGAAGATTGATATGCCCTCTACTTCAGCGGCTCCTGTGTTGACTGTTGGTCATAATGCAAAGAAAAGAAAGACTTCTCATTCCAACTGGAAAGGAAAGGCCACAAAAGGAAAGTCCGATTATGGGTCTAAGAGAAAGGCTGAATCTGATATTGCACCGACAAGTGATCCAAAGGAAGTAGTGTGCTTCTACTGCAACACAAAGGGACATTGGAAGCGTAGCTGCCCAAAATATCTGAAGGACCTCAAAGACGGAAAGGTCGAAAAGGGCAGTCACTCAGGTATGTTTATGATCGAACTCCACAATACTACAACTTCTGATTCGTGGGTCTTGGATACAGGGTGTGGTACTCACATTTGCACTGTATTGCAGGGTCTAAAGGAAAGTAAGAAGTTGAAGCATGGAGAGCTCAACTTAGTCATGGGGAATAGGAAAATCACACCTGTGACGAAGATTGGAAAGTACGAGCTCATGCTAAAGTCTGGAGTTAGGATAAATTTAAATAATTGTTGTTATTCGTCAGAAATGACAAGAAACATTATTTGATTTCATGTTTTGTTTAAGGATGGTTATCAATTTTCATTTGACAATGAGAATGGAGATATTTTGGTTTATTCAAATGGTTGTTTTATATTTAAAGCTTCTCCTTGCAAAGGCATATATGAAACTGTTGAATGTATTAGTGATAATGGCAATGTGATTTTAAATGTTGGTTCGTCTAATGAGCTTGATAAATCAAAATTGTGGCATTCTCGTCTTGGGCACATAAACAAGAAACGCATCGCCCAACTCCAAAAGGATGGAGTGTTGGAATCATTTGACTTCAAATCGGATGATGTATGCGAGTCTTGCTTATTGGGAAAGATGACTAAATCACCATTCACAGGAACATGTGAAAGAGGTGAAGGATTATTGGACTTAGTACACACGGATGTGTGTGGACCATTCCGATCAACCACAAAAGATGGAAACCGCTACTACGTTACATTTACTGATGATTTCAGTAGATATGGATATGTTTATCTGATTAAACATAAGTCGGATACTTTTGAAGTATTCAAAAGGTTTCAAAACGAAGTAGAGAACCAACTGGGCAGAAAGATAAAGGTACTCCGGTCCGATAGGGGAGGAGAATACCTTAGTATCGAATTTTTCGATCATCTTAAAAACTGTAGTATAGTTTCACAGTTAACTCCTCCTAGAACACCACAACTAAATGGAGTTGCGGAGAGGAGAAATAGAACCCTGTTAGACATGGTTCGATCTATGATGTGTCGAGCAACACTTCCAATAAGCTTCTGGGGTTACGCATTAGAAACAGCCGCGCATATCTTAAATCTTGTACCCACTAAGAAGGTTTCGAAGACACCTTTTGAGATGTGGAAGGGAAAACGTCCTTCCCTTGGGCACATCAAAATCTGGGGTTGTGAGGTTTTCGTTAGACGAGAAGCTCAGGACAAACTAGAAGCCAGATCCGAAAAGTGTCTTTTCGTCGGTTATCCTAAAGAGTCATTTGGATATTTGTTTTACAGACCCAAGGATAATGTGGTGTTTGTAGCTCGAAGAGGAACGTTCCTCGAGAGAGAAATGATATCCAAAGAGGACAGTGGGAGTAAAATAGACCTTGAAGAAATTCAAGATTTTGCCGATGAAGAACCTATAATAAACACTGACACTCAACAAGAGGTGGTGACACCTGTTGAACCTGATGATATATCCTTACCCATTCGCAGAACAAGTAGTAGAGTAAGCAAGCCTTCTCAGGATCCTCAATTCTATTATGGTTTCCATATTGAAGAGGACAAGATTAGTGATAGTACACTAAGTGAGTTGGATGAGCCTGCCAACTACAAGGAAGCGATGGCAAGCCCTGAGGCTGCTAAGTGGAAGGAAGCTATGAAAAGCGAGATTCAGTCTATGTATGACAACCAAGTTTGGAATTTGGTTGACACTACTCTCGGTCTTAAGATAGTGGGATGTAAGTGGATCTTCAAGAAGAAGACAGACATGGATGGGAAAGTACACACTTATAAAGCTAGGTTGGTAGCGAAGGGTTATACTCAAACCCACGGGATTGATTATGAGGAAACCTTCTCACCAGTAGCTAAAATAAAGTCAATTAGGATAATGCTTGCCATAGCTGCGTTTCATGATTATGAAATATGGCAGATGGATGTCAAGACCGCTTTCCTTAACGGAAAACTAACAGAGGATGTGTTTATGGCACAACCAGAAGGTTTTGAAAATGCAAAGTATCCTAAAAGAGTGTGCAAGCTTCAAAAGGCCATTTATGGACTTAAACAGGCATCTCGTAGCTGGAATCTCTGCTTCCATGAGAAAGTCACACAGTTTGGATTTTCTAGAAGCGAAGATGAGTCCTGTATATATATCAAAGTCAGTGGGAGTATTGTAGTCTTCCTGGTATTATATGTGGATGATATACTACTCATAGGAAACGATATCCCAACATTACAAAGTGTAAAAGAATGGTTGGGAAAATGTTTCTCTATGAAAGATTTGGGAGATGCAGCATATATTCTCGGTATAAAGATTTACAGAGATAGGTCAAAGCGTCTTATAGGACTTAGCCAGGACACGTACTTAGATAAAATTTTGAAAAGATTCAAAATGGAGAATTCTAAGAAAGGGAATCTACCCTTACATCATGGCATAAAGATTAGTAAGGATCTATGTCCGAAAACTAATGAAGAACTGGACAGAATGAGTCGAGTCCCATATGCCTCGGCTGTAGGATCGATCATGTATGCCATGACGTGCACAAGGCCTGATGTCTCCTTTGCTTTGAGCATGGTGAGTCGACATCAGCAGAATCCTGGTGAAGGTCATTGGACAGCAGTAAAGAACATTCTTAAGTATTTAAGAAATACTAAAGACAGGTTCTTAGTTTATGGTGGAGAAGAAGAACTCAGAGTGACCGGTTATAGTGATGCAAGTTTCCAAACAGATAAAGATGATAGTCGTTCACAGTCTGGTTGGGTATTTTTGCTTAATGGGGGAGCGGTGACGTGGAAAAGTTCAAAGCAAGATACAGTGGCAGAATCCACATGCGAGTCCGAGTATATTGCAGCTTCTGAGGCTTCAAAGGAAGCTATCTGGATGAAGAATTTCATTGGCGATCTTGGAGTTGTTTCAACAGTACAAGACCCCATTGAAATATTCTGTGATAATGAGAGTGCAGTCGCCTTGACTAAAGAACCCAAGGATCACGGAAAGTCAAAACACATTGAAAGGAAATACCATTTTGTTCGAAGAAAGGTAGAAGAAGGACACGTGATTGTGAAAGACATACGATCAGAGGATAATCTAGCTTATCCATTCACAAAGGCATTGGCTAAGTCCAAACACGATGAACATGCTTGGAGCATAGGATTGAAAGATAAAATAAAGTTTTAGTTGTTAGTTTGAGTTTGAAACATTATAAACAATGATTGAAATCGTAATAGATTTGGTGATTAAATAATGGAGATTTGTTTATTTGCAAGTGTGCTACCATTTACTATTATTTATCATTGTGTTTCATTTTTTGCATGTTTAGAATCCACTTCCTGAGTACTTATTTTACTCAAACCTCCTCAGTTGTTCAAACTACTGGAAGTAAGTTTTGATTTAAGACTGTCATGGAGTGTTAGTAGATTGTCTATAGAGATTAGACATAGCATAGAGAATGCTGCAACACTCATGAGTACTTAATGGGAATTAAGTATAGGACAAACCCGTACTTATAGAGATTACTTCATGGATTGAGATCACGAGTAATTCTAAGATGATAATATCCTCTATTCTTAAAATGGAGATACATCGAGTATCTAGTTTTCAAGTCTGTTATACTTTAGTTTATTCAAACGCTGTGCGTAAATGCCAGTTATAAAGGGTATACTAGGTATGACATGATAAGTTGACTAGTTCTATGTATTCAAAGTTTATTTGTTCCTTTCGCCTAAAAGGGAAAGCGATATCAGTGGGCCCCTCGATGATTAAATGTTGACTTAAATGTGCTAGGCCTAGTCGGGACTAAATTGATGTGTTCAATTCAGTAGTCTCATATAGTCAAATAATCGGAAATCGAGAAACATAATGTTGAACCTGGAGATTGATTAAAATCCATGTCTTAGGTTCATACGATATCAGTAGAACAAAGGAATAGTTGATCGCTTATCTAAGGGCTGACTCTAAGATATGATTCAGAGTTCGGCAGTTGCATTGGATGGCACTCTCTGCTTAGTTGATCGGAATAAGCTTAGACCAATTATAGTTGATGAATTGTCCAAGTGGGAGACTGTTGGAATTATGTCCAAGTTCATAACGAATTGGTGAGACGAATCAAAAGTAGAGTCCTTTTTGGGTCGCCCTCGATGAACCATAAAAGAGAAAATCTATTCGAAGAATAAGTAACAAGGCATGGGTATTTTTTTGTGGTTATCCCACATCGCCCCAAAGGGTAAACCCATACCCCTTCCTTTCCTTATAAATAGAAGGGGCATGCCAAAGTTTCATTTGCTCATTCCAACTATCTAATTCTTACTCCTTATAAGAGTCTTTCGTATTGACGGGACCCTAGGAGTTCGAATAATAGTTTCTCTTTGGTTTGTGGGTGTGAGCTATTAGAGGTACTCTCGTTTGGGTACTCGCCTCCAAGTTCGACCAAGGTGGTCCGCGTGAGAAATTTGATTTTCTCAAAGGTTAGTAATTTTCTTATTACTTATTTAATTATTTATTTCTTTTAAGTTGCTTTTAGTTAATTAGGTTTAGATCTTTTAGGGTTTAGTTCCCTTCTTGCCCTAGATTATTATTATTTCCGCTGCGTATTAATCTAGTTAGGGAATAGAAAGCCCATCACATTTTGCATAATCTTCATCTAGCTAGTGATTATCCCTCCAATAGAGTTTATTAATTGGTCAAAATATGTGTTAAGAGAAGATGTGCTAATGTTAACGGTCGAACCATCAAATTTATAAACATGAGGGTTAATAAATGTCAAGGGTAGAAGTGTAAAATTATATTCATGTGCCGTGGATGGATCAATTTTCTCCGTAGATAAATCACTACCCATCCTAGAAAGACTAATGATTTTTCTTTGTGGAAAAGTAGGATTTTGTTTCATGATTGATACCAAACATTAACTACATGCATTTATTGTGTTGACATGTCAAGTATAATTGTCAGCGACAATCATTCAAGCTTTTTAATATTTAGGGTCCGTTTGGTAGAGGGGTATAGGAATGAGGGTATGAGTTTGATACCATTTGTGGTCATTTGGTTGAGGGATTTTGCCAAATAATTCTTGCGGGTCCTACGAATGAAACCCATAGATCCATACCACTTGGACTTGGTGGATTTTGCCAAACCATTCATGTGGGTCATATTTCACTATTAATTTCACTCACCCCACTTTTTTTCTTCATATTTATCAAACAATATTCAAACCCAAATATATAAACCAAACAACATTTTTTGAACTCTCAAACTCAATCCCATACCACCATATTATCATACCAATATCTATTGTGATTCCTATAAGCAAACCAAACGCACCCTTAAAAATACAAATTGCGGAATTTTGATTCGGTCAAATCATAGAATTTACTGCGTAATTTCTTTCTTGTCGCTTCATCCTGTCGTATTATAGTATTTTCAAATATTCAAAGTTATTATGATGACGCTCATACATTATTCAAAATGATGGAAAATACTGTAAAACTTCACGATAAGAAAAATATGGTTTCATCATGAATTTGTGTATATAATTTCACTAGAAATCTAATAAAGTTGACTTTGAACTTGTTAACGTGAGACGTGAAAGATAAATATCTTATTGACATACATTGTTGTTACATGGTTTTACTGAAATAAATAAAAGGAAAAAATAAAAGTCTCAAACACGCTTGAAAAAGCATTTCGATGCTCGGCGTGAAATGATCAAATACTTTTACTATCTTCTATTTAATTCGTTGCCATTTCATGCTCTTCAACTACAAATTCTTTCACGTTTTAAAGTATTGTTTCCTATCTTTGTTAAACCATATATTAAAACGATGATGCCGCACATAAAACAATTCGAACACCTGAAAATAAACTTAGAAGCTATAAAACTAGCAACGAACAACTTCGCCGCTAAGAATTGCATTGACTTATTGAAACTGTTATATCACTCACATATAATTAGATAACCAAATATAGAACACTCGAAACTAATTATCCGTTTATGAAATATGGCTTATTCAAACGTATATGGATGAAAACTTTTAATGTACGTACCTCCATTTTTAGTGATGATGATCGGGATGAAATATGGATGCAAATTTTTTGATTCTAATGATTGATGATATGTTAGTGTTTGGTTTTCGGGAGGGTTTATGAGGGAGCAATAGTTGTTAGGCAAGACTTGTCAGCCTTTTTTCCCCTAGATTAACTCTAAAAATAAACCTTTTAAATTCCGGTACCAAACCGGGATTCCCGAATTAGTCCCGTACCGAATCCCGAAAGGTACCAAATTTTTTTTGCCTTATTTCTTGGTACGGGTACCGTACCGTATATCGGGAGTCGGTACCGTTTTGGTACGGTTTCGGTTCGATTCCGGGATTCGGTTCAAAATGCTAATCGAAAGTTTATAGTTTATAAATTAATGATTTGACTTGTTATAAACATATTTAAAAGGTCCACAATTGTGGATGCTATTAGCTACCCATTTTTCATTTTCTTATTCACTAAAAATAGTTTAGTTTCTTGCTTTAAATTTAAAATCGATTAAATACTTAAACTCTAAACTACAAATTTTACTCAAATTAACTATTGAATGCATAATCTTCATCTAGTGATTAGCTCTCCAATACCAAGTCAAGTCATATGTTATCTAGGGGTGGCAATTTGGGTCTGGTTCGGGTTGGCCGATTCGGGTTGTCAGGTTGGCGGGTCAGATAACCGCAACCCAAACCTGACCCATTTAAATCATCAGGTCAGCTACGTCAACCCTAACCTGTTTACATGTAACCCAAACCTGACCCATTTAACCCGTATATATATTTGAGTTGACAGGTTAAATAGGTTACACGGGTTGAATATGTTAAACGGGTTTCGAGTTGACCCATTTAACCATTTTATATATAAAAGTTAGTACATTACACGAGTTAAATAGGTTAAACAGTTTAGTGGTTGACCCTTTTAACCCATTTAACCAGTATAATTAAATATAAATAATTTTTAACTTAAGAAAAAAAAATCTTAAACGGGTTGGCGCGTCGACCTGTTTATTTTATTCATAACCCGAACCTGACCTGTTTAATAAACGAGTTAGATATGTCGACTCAAACCTAACCCGAAATCTATTTAGCTCAACCCAAACCTGTTAATTTTCGTGTCAGTTTCAAGTCGGGTTTTATATCGGTTCAGAAATTGCCGCCCTAATGTTATCCAATAGTAATTTCAGAGTTTATTAATTGGTCAAAATATGTGTTGACCTAGAATCCTAGAAAGACTAATGATTTTTCTTTGTGGAAAAAGTAGGATTTTGTTTCATGATTCATACCAACATTAACTACATGCATTTATTGTCAGCCACAATCATTCAAGCTTTTTAATATTTAAAAATACAAATAGCGAGAAATTTGCGACGAGGCTCATAGACATATAAATGTATTTTACTTGTAATTTTATCTTTTTATATGTCTCGAATTATTATTATTAGTATTATTATTATTGCTATTATAAATATGAGTGTTAATAATTTGAGAGCCAAAAAAAAATCACAATATACACATAAGTGACGCAAAAAGTAAGTTTAGTACATAGGATAGTATAAAAAAATAATTTGAAACATACAAAAAGATAAAGTGACTAATAAGTTACATTTATAAGCCATTATCCCTATTCAAAATGATGGAAAAATACCGTAATAACTTCAAGATAAGAAAATATGGTTTCATCATGAATTTGAGTATATAATTTCACTAGAAATCTAATTAAGAAAGATGACTTTTGAACTTTTTAACGTGAGACGTGCAAGATAAATATCTTATTGAAATACATTATTGTTACATCGTTTTACTGAAATAAATGAAAGGAAAAAAGAAAAGTCTCAAACACGCTTGAAAAAGCATTTCGATGCTCGGCGTGAAGTGATCAAATACTTTTACTATCTTCTATTTAATCCGTTGCCATTTCATGCTCTTCAACTACAAATTCTTTCAAGCTTTAAAGTTTTGTTTCCTATCTTTGTTAAACCATACATTAAAACGATGACGCCACACATAAAACAATTCGAAATCCTGAAAATAAACTTAGAAGCTATAATACAAGCAACGAACAACTTCGCCGATGAGAATTGCATTGGAAAAGGAGGATTCGGAAAAGTGTACAAGGGAGAAATCCGCCTTTATGAAGAGCACATGATGGTCGCTTTCAAGCGTTTAAATTGTGCGTCTGGTTCTGGACAAGGAGATCAGCAGTTTTGGAATGAGATTACTATACTTTCCTCCCACAAACATGAAAATATTGTCTCTCTCTTAGGGTATTGCAACGAATGTGGTGAGAGAATCCTCATGTATGAGTATGCTCATAACGGAAGCCTTAACCAACACGTCAAAAATGATAAGCTAACATGGGTTCAACGGCTTACGATATCCATTGGAGTGGCTCGTGGACTTGTGTACCTTCATAGAGAAAATGGGACCGGACAAAGAGTAGTGCACCGTGATATCAAAAGTTACAACATACTAATAGATGAAAACTGGGACGCCAAGATTTCAGATTTTGGCCTTTCAAAATTTTGTCTGGCTGATAAACAAAGTTCAACTGTTGTTACCAATCCTGTAGGCACAGCTGGGTATTGTGATCCACTCTATACCCACGCTGGGGAATTGGCGAAAGAATCCGATGTTTATTCCTTCGGAGTCGTATTGTTTGAGCTATTGTGTGGGAGGTTGTGTTTGGACCCCAACGACCATAACCATCAGCCTTTTATAGGAATGGTGAGGCAGTCCTACAATCACAACACGATAGACGAACTTATTTATGGTAACATAAAAGATGAAATAATTCCTAGTTCTTTAAAGATGTTCACTTCAATTGCTTTTCAATGTTTGGAGATACCCCGTAAGGAACGTCCATCAGCTATCGAAATCTTGCGGGCACTAGAAACTGCACTACATATTCAAGTAATTGAGCTATATACTTTTTATCTGCTAAAACTATGCATTTTCAGTCGAATTTATTAATCATACTAGAAGAAAATTTTCAGATTAAAGGCATTGAAATTAAATGGCAGCCTGTTGGAATAGTGAATCTGAGAGTTATAAAAGCAATGAAGCTCAAAAGGGTATTCAAGATGTTTTCTCCCAGTACCTACGTGAAATTGAGACTAATAACCAAAGACGACGACAAGATTCCATTCAATGAATCTAAGGTGGTAAAGCGCAACGTGAATCCTGTATGGAATGAAGAATTCGATCTGCTTGTGAGAGATCTACATCTGCAAGATCTAGAAATTGTCGTTAGCCGGGACAAAGGGGTACGGTTTCAAGAACTCAAACTACTAAAATTAAAATCTAATTAATTTTTATGTGGCAACAAATCAAATTTTATGATATCAAAGCATACTTTAAGAACGACCTAGCCAGAAATATATTTATTTCGAAAGATTCAACCTAATCATGTTGGTCAGAATTATATGGTTACTTTGAGACCAATGTTAAGTATTATATTGTGAAAGCTAATTAATATGTTACTGGTTTCGCTTTAATTATTCTTTGTTGTGTAGGACAAGAGTACTAATCGCAAGTGGAAAAATGTTGTGCCATTAAAACAACTTATCCCTAAAGAGGAAAATGTTGAATTATGATATCATGACAATCATATAAAATAAACTAAACACATCAAGAGAGCATAGCGGAAACGTTATAACAAGATCATATAACATGTAATTAATTAATCAATAATAAATAGTAAACATACTTTTGTGATTCTAGCCCGAACAAAAATCAATTGCAATCTTTAATTCAAGAACCCTAATTAGGGTTTATGTGGATTATAAGAATTACCCCTTACCTTTTTGTAATTCAATCCAAGATGTAATCAATAATGTGATTGGATCACGTTCTTGTACACACGTACTAAAACAAGTTAAAGTAATGCTAGTTATTGAATCATAAAAACAACCAAACTATTTGTTTTGGAAAACCAAACCAAACGAAACCCTTATGGTGTTTGTTTGGATCGATTACAAGAAGAAGAAAAGAAAAAGAAAATGATTAGGGATTTGTGTGTGTGCACAAGAGTACCCAAAACCTAAAACATGGACATGTATTTATACACATAGAAAACTTGGAGCTCAAGCAAGGTGTGGGTTGGGCTTCCCCATACCCCACCACGACCGACCACCTCTTTAGGGAGGGATCTGGAACCTTCTTGATGTCCAATTTTTCTTTACAAGTCCTTTTCTTTTCTCGTTTAGTCAATTATCATAATTACTTAACGATCCTTGTATATTTTGTGATAATTAATAAATAACTATAACTTTATATTTATTTATTAATCTTTAACTCTCATACGTAAAGTGTGCAATCCCGTGATCTCAAGTTCGATCCTAACATACAACTACTAAGATAATGTCCATAATCTAACATCTCCCACTTGGACATATTTTAATAGTGTAATCACATCGGTTAGCGTCTAGCAACACTTCGATGCCTCTAGTACGATCTCGAGTAAGGCTCCTGGAAAAACCTTTTAATGATTTCTCATTATTATTATCCTTTTGTTTCTAATACCACGTTAATAAGGATATGGATAAAAGTCATTCCTTAATTAACCATTCTGTTTCTCGTTGTTTATGATTGATCAAGATTACCAAATCTTCTGAACATATTCAGGGGAGATCTTGGGTGCGGCCGCACATGCATCTTACCAACCCTACGAGGGGCCCAGCAGTATTAAACTTCAAAAATAAATTTGAATGAACAAATTCTATCTTGACTACAAGCAAAACCCACAAACTTTGTAACACTTTCGAAAACAACCCTTATGATTACCAGTTACGTATAGCGTTAAGTTGTTCCACAAAAATGTACTACATTCATGACACTTATCTTGCATCTCAAGTCTGAGGATAACTTCTCATGGTTAATTAAGTTGTTCGCAATGCGTGGTCTAAGTATGGTTTACAAAAGGTTATGATGAATGCTAAGGGGTTCTTTTTCTTCAAGTTTAACTCGAAGAAAGGTGTCGATGATGTTCTTGATAATGGCCCTTGGTTGATTCGTAATGTTCCTATTATTCTTAAACCATGGACGTTGAACACAAACTTGCTTAAAGAGGATTTAACTAACATTCCTGTGTGGGTTAAATTCCATGATGTTCCTTTAGCTATGTTTTCGGATGACGGGCTTAGTCTTCTTGCTACTTTGATTGGGACGCCCAAAAGGTTAGATGCTTTTACCAGCCAAATGTGCAAGGAATCTTGGGGCCGTAGTAGCTTTGCTAGATGCATGATTGAAGTAAAGTCGGATGAGATGCTTAGGGATAACATTACTGTTGAGATACCTTTTCTTGATGGTACGGGGTCGACTATTGAGAAGATTCGGGTTGAATATGAGTGGAAACCTCCGCGTTGTGATAAGTGTAAGGTTTTTGGTCATACTATTATTGACTGTCCGAAAGTTGTTGTTCCTCCAGTTCAACCTAGTAAGCCGGTTAATGATGGTTTCACGGCTGTCAATAACAAAAAGAAGGGTAAACAAGGTGGCTCTACTAATCAGGGTAAAGGAGGCTTTACTAAACCTGTTGTGGGTAAGCAATTTCATTACCAACCCAAAAAGAACCCTCCTGAACCAAAGAAGGTGGATGGAACTAAGAATAAGGCTTCTGATGTGGCTAGTACGAGTGGAACCAAGATCACTACTTCTAATCAGTTTGACGCTCTTAATATGGATGATACAGATGGTTTTGGGATTCCTCAGGTTGTTACTAACATGGATGTGGATACTGGCAGTATAATGGAAGTTAATAAGGATGAGTCGGTTAAGACTGGTACTACATCACAAGTCCCTCTTGTGAGTGATATGCAACAACCGTTTGTGAGTGATTCTATGGGAACAAGGGAAGCTGGTTCTACTCCTATTGTTGAGAAAATTAGTAAGCTTAAAAAGCTAATAATCGATGGGAAAGCTACTCTTGTGGATGATGCTGGTCATCCTATTCCGTCTACCTCTACCACTAAGAGGTCTAACCCATTTTCAAAGGTGGGTGAGGTTGTAGTTTCTGATAGTGATAAGGAAGAGGTTCTTAACACGTTTAACGAATCAGCAAATCTTTTTGGTGGTGGTCATGAGCGTGAAGATGAGTATGACTATGATGATTATTCGAAGCAAATTTATGATCTTCCTGGGGAATTGGATGCTCTTAATGCCATTTATGGTCTTAATCTCCATGGTCGTAGGAAGTAGTTTATCTTTTGTCAGAGTCACTACTATCATGTGAGTAATGGTTTGTTTTCTTGTTTTGAAAATAGGAAGTATCTTGTTATGTAAGCTTTTCGCCTATGTAACGGGCTGAGATATGGGATTCACCCATATCCGTTGTACTTAAAAGTTTTTTGGAGTAATATATTTACCGGGTCGTTGACCTTTTACCCAAAAAAATCATGTAGTTGGGATAAGTCCTATATTCGGTATCATTGAATATCATCTGAAATGGCATGATTACGCATCAATATACTTTAAGTATATTATACCAACATTCAGATTTGTCTTGATTTAATAATATTCCCATATTATTAACTGACAACGGACAATTTAGAATAACATTTATTCATTGATTAAACATACAAATATAGGATACAATATATTATAAATTAAACATACCATGTATTTTAATTTATTATAATAATTGTTTAACATCCCTTATCCAAATACTAAATAGATCAATGCATGATAACTCTTGTTGATGAATTATGTCTCAAGTAATGACATTCATACTTGTTGATAAGTCATAAATCATCCAACTTTCATCTATCGGAATTTTAAGAATATTTATTTCAAGAATTCAACTATTGAAATTCTTGTATGTGTATACTCAACTATTTTGATAATGCCATATAATATTTTATAAAATGTATGACATCCTTAACCACCAATTTATGATAAATAAACTTCGAAACATTTTAAAGTTTAAAGTATTCTTATTCTCTTAATGTATTATGCAACAATGCTTTTAGTAAGCACAACTAGTAATAGCCAAGAATGAAATCCTTACCATAACTAGTATTGAGTGTTATCTCAATTTTATTAGCATCATTGTATGCAACAACAATATGCTATAAAAACTTCTCGTAAACATTAATATCTATTATGTAATGTTTGATGCCCTTCAAACTTTCAAGTTTATTGGCTATGACAATTTTCACAACAATTGAAAAATTGTTCATCTATAGAATTTGGAAGCTATTCCAGATTTAGGATGTGATTCTATAACCAAACATATTCCTTTAGAATATTACACAAATTATCTAATAGCTTTTTAATTAAATATTAATATTGCCAAATCATCTTGTAATCAAGCATGATACAACAAAACATGATGTTCATGAAAAATCTTTGAGTCATACTTAGATTTTTATTCATGTCATACATATCTATTTAGACTTTCTAAATAATATATCATGTTATATTAGATTCATTTACCGCTCATGTTTCAACAATAAACATTCATTCCAAGGTTGTATGTCTTATTTTCTAAATCTTTCAAGTAAAGTTTCATTCCAAACTAAGACTTAACTTTTAACTTATATGTAATGTTACTTTTTATATGTTCTACAGCATATATGATTTAAGAAATTAAACATAATACTCCCACTAGCTTTTAGGAATACTTAGAAATTATCTTATTTCAATTATAAATCAAAACATGAATTTAATAATTAAACATAAGAGTAATCTTCTAGATGCATGCATTTATCCATTCATGGATTATTGCACCTTGTACACTTTCAAAGATTTATTTGAATTCATAAACTCCTTTTGATTACTTATCGTCTTCGCTCAAGTAATCACTCAAGAAAGAGTTTTGATATTCCATTGTCAATTTCATAAATATGACAATCATAATCTTTATATATATTTAATGTATTTAGAAAAGAATATTCAATCACAGTTAATTGATTAAGTGTGATTAATAATCTTGTCATAAAACATACATTAAATAGGTGTACAACATTGTCCATATGATTTCTATACAAAGATTTAAACAACAATGGTTACCTTATCTTTAAAGAAACTCATCTTCATTTTCTAGTCTAACTATTAAGATAAACCAAGTTTTTAAAATTGATTATCTTCATCGACAACATCTTAATCATTCATAGCATGTGTACTTTACCCAATTTCGTATTTGGTAATGTATCATGATGATTATCAGGTTTACAATAATCCTGTAAATCATAGCCCTCAGCATATTAATCAAATATCTGACATATATTACTATTCTATGAATGATAATTCCATCATCTTGAGATTTAACATTTAAATGTCAAACTTTATTATTATGTTGAGATTTAACATTCAAATGTCAAACTTTATCATGATATTTACTAGTGTATTTTAGAAGATTATGTATCTTGTAATTTTATCTTTTAAAGATCAAAAATCCCACTCGCTTTTAGCAATTTAAAGAATATATTTAAATACTTAGAAAATAAAGCAACAATACAATGTTCTCTTTTGGGATATTACAAATACGTATTGACTGTTCCTGACTTTACTTTGTTAATAACCTCTTCATAAGCAGTTAAACAAATTTAGAACTTCAATTTAATACTTAATGTAATTCATCACATTCATCACATTCCATCATATGATGATGTCTTATTAATCTTCTAGGTTGGAGTTTTATTAAATATGTCCAAGTCATACTCAATATTCTAACATTGATAACTTTTGGAAGAAAAGAAGTCATAATTATCTTTAATCAAACAATATAACTAGAGTTTGATTTTCCTAACTGAACATACCATAAACATTTGGCATTTTATTAAGATTAATATTGTAAGACTATCTAACAAAATTTAAGATAACCATATTCCTTTTGACTTGTCTATTTACCAACTAATTCATTTTAATGGTATAATAATTTTCAAGCCAATTACATGCTTTATAACGCAAGTACGTTTTACAAAGTCACTTCATGTCTATGTCTTTACAAGAAAACATAAACTGTTATAACCCACTATACGTTATAAGTTATTTAATAATTTAATAACTTCATGTATATATCTTAATTAAAAAACATAACAAGATAACGTCTTATTTTATTATAAGTCTTGTAACAATTAAAAGACTTTATGTTTATATCTTTACAATGAAACATATATAAACATGTTTAACTAAAGTAATTATGAACACCATCTTTTGGTTTCAATCGTAATTTCAAGTTAATTTATTACTTCACAATAATGTAAATAACATTATTTTTTCATTTATTTATGTCATTACAAGAAAACATAAATATTCAGATTGAAGTAGCATTAGATTACTTAATTAATTTATGTCATTCTATGAATTCATAAATACACTAATTAAAGTAGTCTTGATATCATATTGACACATGTTCTAATAGGTATCTAATTTAGAAACTGCAAATTCTCATAGTTCAATTACATCAGTTGATCTGCTAGTAATGAAAATATGAAAATCACCTTGTTGTTGCAATCTAGCTAAGCTCTCACATAACATAAATTGTAACACCAAGTGTTTCTTGAATTAGATTAGTATAATTCATATTAGAACTTTATTCTCTTACTTTACAGTCAAGAGAATCCATTAAATAATATCTTTATGAGTTGTTTCTTGCACACATTAAAGATAACATTTCTCCCACTTGTGCATGAAACAACCTCTTATAGTTGATAAACAACACGCCATGCATTTGTTTATGTAGTCAATATGATTGTGTCATAGATTTTAGCATAACAAGTAGATGTAGAACAACAATGTCTAGTAAGAAAACGTACAAGACTATCCTTAAAAGTATGAGTGTCTACACTTGGAAAGTAATTATCTTTAGCTACCAAGATGTCAAAGCTTGTAACTCCCACTGAATTAAAGATCATTACAATAATTCCTTATTCAGTAATAAGTAAACAATACTCCCACTGAATTTGACAACATTTAAAATGTTTCATATCCAGTGAAAGAAAATAGGGTGCTTTTAACTTTCCTACACCTTTGAATGTCCATACGTAACAATTACTTATGTACTAACGAGTGTATTCTACTACGTAAATGATGGACTATCCACCAAATGATATTAACTTAAAAAATTGGGCATGCAATTTCTTCCTTAATAGGTCTACCATCCTAAAATGTATGTAGTACATTTAAAATAGTCAAAACAACTAGTTTGTTTTTAAACATTTTGCGGTAATTAGTCTAGCTTCTAATTATAATAACTCATAAAATGTCATACATAATTTTATGTTAACCAAATATCATATTTGTTACTAAGAATTTAATCACCGAATGAGGATGATGAAATCCCTATGGAAAATATTCGCAATTTTCTTAACTATTAAAAATTTGCTATGAGTTATATATTAGAATTTAGACATATCTAATATTCCTATTATCCTTTTTCATTCATGAAAAGAAATAGGATTGTATCTCACTCTTCTTTCATAGAAAGAAGACTTCTTTTGTCTTTTAAGTAAATTATTCTTAATCAAACATTTGTTTGAAAACAGAACGATATCAATTTACTAAAGCCCAAAATACGTTTACGGTTTGAACGTTGCATTAATACATTAAAACGAATTACAAAATTCAATTTCACTATTTTCGATAATTAGATCTTTAAGAAAATAAAATACCCATTGGTAAATATTCTTATAAACCATAGTATTTTCTTAAAGCTAAGATCCTAATTGACATAGTACCATTACATCAGTTGATCTGCTAGTAATGATAGTATTCATCAAGGTAATTGTCGAACAATAATTGCCAATATCGTATTGCAATTCCTAGATCATTATGGGATTTACATTCACAAAACCTTTGTAATGTAATCATGTTTCATCCCCATCTTAATGTCTTGAGTCCAAGTTCTCACTTCCTACTCAATTTAAGTCGTCTAACTTAAAAACTGCAAACTCATAAATCACTCACATCAGTTGATCTGCTAGCAATGAATTTATGAAATTTACCTCTCCATTGCAATCTCGCCAAGTTCTCACATGATGTAAATTACAACTTCAAGTGTTCTTAATTAGATGGCATTCGACTTAATTTTATAAGGGTATTAAATTTTGACGTGTAATCAAAATAATGTATGAAGAAGCATGCATACAACTTCATAACATTGGTTTTATAAAACATTTTTATTACCAATTTACTAAGAGTAAAATAACAAAGTTTTGATTGAGGTATCGGGTTCACCAATTAAAGAATTACCAACAATTATCGTCCACTATATCGTACTTTTGCATAAGCCCTAAGGCTTAGTGTTTCGGATAATCATTGTGGAATTGTGGGAATTCACCCTTAAGATGACAATGTACGTAATATAGTGATATAGGTAAGTCTAGAGTCGGCACACAAGCACTTGTAGAGAACCGGTAGGTGCATGAGCTTTAAAAACCCCTCTCTACAAGTACATTGGATGGCAACCTTCGGTCCGCCTTTCGCACACTATGTACAAAAACATCAATCAACCAATCCTTTGAAATTTAAACTCTTTAAAACCAAAACAATTTCGCCATTTATTTTGTCCATATTATTTTTCTATTAAAAAATTACCCTTTTTCGTTTATAAACATGTCTAACATAATAATAAACAAAAAACAAGTAATACATAATAAAAAATAAAATAACCAAATAAACATATACATAATCATAACAATTAAATATGTATAAACATGTAGCCACATGCAAATCTTATTCAATAGTCCTATTAATAATCAAGTCTTTATTCAATTAATGCTTTCTTCTTCTAGGAAAAAGAGCCACATACATTGATAAATCAATTGCGTAAGCCAAAACTAAACAAATACCACATAGCACATAATTGATTACTTAATATTGGAGTCTTCCCCAATTCGACATCTATTAATAAATTTACATGTTTCGATATAACTTAACAATTAATTCATATATCCAATTCAAACCATTTAAATTATCACACAATAAAATCCATGCAAATATGCACTTTTTCATGGATTAAGCTTAACAATTAACATATTGCACCAAGATCGTTTACTAAAACGCATAACAAATTACATGACATCCTAGGGTTTCTGGGTAAAAGGTCAACGACCCGGTAAATATATTACTCCAAAAAACATTTAAGTACAACAGATATGAGTGAGTCCCATATCTCAGCCCGTTACATAGGCAAAAAGCTTACATAACAAGATACTTCCTATTTTCTAGACAAGAAAACAAAACCACTACCACATAATATTAAAAAACTCGGACAAAAATATAAACTACTTCCTACGACCTTGGAGATTAAAGCCATAAATGGCATTAAGAGCATCCAATTCCCCTGGAAGATCATAAATTTGCTTCGAGTAATCATCATAGTCATCAAACTCATCTTCACGCTCATGACCTCCACCAAAAAGATTTGCAGATTCGTCGAACGTGTTAAGAACCTCATCCTCATCACTATCAGAAACCACAATATCACCCACCTTGGAAAATGGGTTAGCCCTCTTAGTGACAGAGGCAGACGGAATAGGATGACCTTCATCATCCACAAGAGTAGCTTTCCCATCAATTAGTAGCTTTTCAAGCTTACTAATCTTCTCAACTATTGGAGTAGAACCAACTTCCTTAGTTCCCATTGAATCACTCACAATCGGTTCTTGTGATGTAGTACCAGTCGTAACCGACTCATCCTCATTAACTTCCATTGTACGGCCAGCATCCACATCCATGTTGGTGTCAGAAGTAGGAATACCAAACGCATCCGTATCATCCATATTAAGAGCATCAAATTGGTTAGATGTAGAAATCTTCGTACCACTAGAACTAGCCACATCAGAAGTCGTCTTCTTAGTGCTACCAGCATTCTTAGTCGTCTTCTTAGGTTCAGGAGGAGTCTTTTTGGGTTGATACTGAAACTGCTTACCCACAACAGGTTTAGTAAACCCCCCTTGACCCGGAATTGAAGGACCACCTTGCTTTCCTTTCTTCTTGTGATTGACAGTCTTGAAACTATCATTAACAGGCTTAGTAGACTGAACATGAGGAATAACAACCATAGGACAATCAGTCAGAGTATGACCAAATATCTTACACTTGTCACAACGAGGTGGTTGCCACTTGTATTCAACCCGTATCTTCTCAATGGTCGAACCCGAACCATCAAGTAATGGTATCTCAACAGTGAGGCTGTCCCGGAGCACCTCATCCGATCTCACTTCTATCATGTATCTAGCAAAACTACTACGGCCCCACGATTCCTTGCACATTTGGCTTGTAAAAGCATCTAACCTTTTGGGCGTGCCAATCAGTGTGGCAAGAAGACTAAGGCCATCATCAGAAAACATAGCAAGGGGAACATCATGGAATTTAACCCACACCGGGATATTAGTCAAATCCTCTTTAAGTAGGTTTGTGTTCAAAGTCCATATGGTTTAAGAATAATAGGAACATTTCTGATCAACCAAGGACCGTTTTCAAGCACATCATCAACACCTTTCTTCGAGTTGAATTTAAAGAAGAAGAACCCCTTAGCATTCATCATTACCTTTTGCACACCAAACTTAGCCCATGCATTGTGAACATAGTAATCAACAACCGGAAAAGCAAGGCGTTGGCCAAGAAAGTAACCGTAGAGAGTATTCTCAAACCGCGTGTTCACCTCTTCCACTACTTTCATTGGAACTGAAAGGTCAACATCAGCCTTCTTCTTGCTACATTCCAACCTACGAAAGTTTGAAACATGTTTCATAGGTTCATTAGAAGTAGCACCCGCGTAAGAAACCAACTTCACTCCCGTACCATTAGTAGTATCAACCTTGTGAACATTAGGACCAGAAGTTACACTCCTATTCATATTCACATTTATCCCACGCGAAGGAGGAGTACATGTAATATTAAATTTATTAGCTCCAATCTCACTTTGAATTTTATTCATGGCATCATCAAAATTCTGATGCGCATTATCAATCAAGTGCTTAACAGTATCAGCACTTGTAATCCGTTCCAAGTCGTCACCATGAAATGTATCTTTCGTAAGTGGAATCAGATCCACTTTCTGAGTACCATACATAGAACATTCAGGTGCATCATCCTCATTCAAACTAACACTACTAGGGTTCATCATTGAGGGTGTACTCAACTCACCAAGGCTAGTAGTGGCCTTTTGAATATTACCAAGTGAAACCGGCTCCACCAGGTCATGTTTGCTCCCAACCAAGTTATTATCAATCATACCAGATGACGAATCAACACCCTCAACATTAACGTTATCATTCCCACAAGGCATGGACACATTAGTTGCAATTTTGGAATTCAAGAAACCCTTGTTAATCATCTCTCAACACCCACGACCACAAAATCCAGAAAAACAGCACGCATGCAAACAAGAGGAAAAGTTAAACCCTAATCGCTTAGGGTTTTGATAATATTTGCCCAAATCACTAACCTGCTTCCATAATAATAGACCAATGAATTACAAGGAAGATCACTAAATCGTTAAGGAATAAGAATGAAGCACCACGACCTGCTTCCACAAGATCGATTCAAGAACACGATTTAGGGATTCGTTAAATCTAATGATATCCACAAAAACACGATTCAAGAAAAAACCCTACGAGATCAATCAATCAGAGATCATGAAACAGATGCAAGATCGTTTGAGAGATCAAGAATCAGGCTCAAGATCGATTGAGATAAGTCGATAGGATGTTAGGGTTTTTTTTGAGTCGCCACCAGAGAGAGTCGACTTTAGGGTTTTTTTTTACAAAAATTTGTGACATCCTAGGGTTTCTAATCATATTAAAAAATCAAAACCAAAATCCTAAAACCCTAAAAGGTCTAAATCGACCGAATTAAAAAATTAGGGTTAGGAATCAAAAAACCCTAAAAACATGTAACTAAACGAATCAAGATTCAATTTTCATGCGTTTCGATAATTAATTACACATTATAACGGCTCTAGATGCCACTGTTGAATTATGATATCATGACAATCATATAAAATAAACCAAACACATCAAGAGAGCATAGCGGAAGCGTTATAACAAGATCATATAACATGTAATTAATTAATCAATAATAAATAGTAAACATACCTTTGTGATTCTAGCCCGAACAAGAATCAATTGCAATCTTCAATTCAAGAACCTTAATTAGGGTTTATGTGGATTATAAGAATTACCCCTTACCTTTTTGTAATTCAATCCAAGATGTAATCAATAATGTGATTGGATCACGTTCTTGTACACACGTACTAAAACAAGTTAAAGTAATGCTAGTTATTGAATCACAAAAACAACCAAACTATTTGTTTTGGAAAACCAAACCAAACGAAACCCTTATGGTGTTTGTTTGGATCGATTACAAGAAGAAGAAAAGAAAAAGAAAAAGAAAAGGATTAGGGATTTGTGTGTGTGCACAAGAGTACCCAAAACCTAAAACATGGACATGTATTTATACACATAGAAAACTTGGAGCTCAAGCAAGGTGTGGGTTGGGCTTCCCCATACCCCACGACCGGCCACCCCTCTAGGGAGGGATCCGGAACCTTCTTGATGTCCAATTTTTCTTTACAAGTCATTTTCTTTTCTCGTTTAGTCAATTATCATAATTACTTAAAGATCCTTGTATATTTTGTGATAATTAATAAATAACTATAACTTTATATTTATTTATTAATCTTTAACTCTCATACGTAAAGTGTGCAATCCTGTGATCTCAAGTTCAATCCTAACATACAACTACTAAAATAATGTCCATAATCTAACAGAAAAGACTCATACTCTTGATCTCTTCAAAAACACGGACTCGAATGTTTCACGAAAGAAGAAGCCCTTTGGCAAAATCATGGTTGAGATAATGTACAAACAAATACGAAAAACTAAAGAAGGTGGAGGTTTACTTGTTGTCACAATCCATGAAGGCCAACATCTTGAAATACAAAATCCAATTATTTATTTGAATCTGCGCGGTGATATGAACACATCTGACGTTACAAGACAAACCGTGGTTCGTCTTTGTGATTATAGTGTTGGTTTTATAGACAAAATAATAATGGTCGTGTGTTAGGATCGAACTTGAGATTACGGGATTGCACACAATACGTATGAAGAGGAAATGTAATAATTATTTATAAAATGTTATACTTAATTATTAAACACAAAACAAATAAATAATAATTAGTATTATTGATTAATGACTAATTAATTATTAAACGAAGATTAGGAAACTAATTGCTAGACTTTACATGGAAACAAAAGAAGGTTCCGGATTCCCTTGTGGGCTTCACAAACCGATCGGCCAAGGGAGGGATCCACCTCCTTTGTGCCTTGAGCTCCAAGTAATGTTTAGTATAAAGGTTAAGAGTTTTCTCATAACTTGTACACACACAAATTGGTGTTTTGCTCTCCTTCTTCTTCTTGGGTCGATTCAAAACCGAACACCCCTCAAGGGTTTCGATTTTTATTGTCTCAAAATTGTTTTGTGGTATTTACTTGCATAATCGTTTTCTTGAATTAGTACGTGTGTACAAGAACGTAAATCAAACACACTATTGTTTGATTCTTGGATTGAATTACAAAACGGTAAGGGGTAATTCATATAATCCTCATAAACCCTAATTAGGGTTCATTGGTTCCGGAAGATTGCATTGATTCTTGTTCGGGCTAGAATCACTACGGTATGTTTACTATTTAAATTAATGATTAATTAATTACATGTTATTCGATCTATTATAATTGCTTCCGCTCATGCTCACTTTGATGTTATTGGTTTATTTATATGATAGTCATGATATAATAATTCCAACAGTGGCATCTAGAGCCGTTATAATGTGTAATTAATTATCGCAACGCATAAAATTGGATTTGATTCGAATAGTTACATGTTTTTTAGGGTTTGTGTTTTTATTTTTCCCTAACCCTAATTTTTTGGTCGAATGACCTTTTAGGGTTTTTAGGGTTTAGTTTTTTTTATTTTATAAAATTGACTAGAAACCCTAAGATGTCATGTAATTTTTATGCGTTTTAGTAAACGATCTTGGTGCAATTTGTTAATTGTTAAGCTAAATCCATGAAAAGTGCATGTTTGCATGGATTTTTTTATTGTGTTATTTAAATGGTTTAAATTGCTTATATATATTAATGGTTAAGTTATATATTAGAACATGTAAATTTTTAATAGATGTCGAATTGGGGAAGACTCCAATATTAAGTAATCAATTATGTGCTATGTGGTATTTATTTAATTTTGGCTTACGCAATCGATTTATCGATGTATGTGGCTCTTTTTCTAAGAAAAAGAAAGCCCTAATTGAATTAATACGTTTATACGCCTAGATTTGATTATTAATAGGATCTTTTAATAAGATTTGCATGTGGCTACATGTTTTATACATATTTAATTGTTATGATTATGTATATGTGTTTATTTAGTTGTTTTATTTTTTATTGCAAATTACTTGTTTTGTTTATTTATTGTGTTAGACATGTTTATATAAACGAAAAGGGTGATTTTTTGAATAGAAAAATTAATACGGACTAAATAATGGCGAAATTGTTTTGGTTTTTTAAGAGTTAAAATTTCAAAGGATTGGTTGATTGATGTTTTTGTACGTAATGGTTAAATAGGCTCGACCGAAGTTTACACACTGTGTGATGGGTATAAGGATGGCAACGCATTAAATTGTGGCCTTAGAGAGACAACATTCATGTCTTAACGCTCGTTTGTGTGTAAATTAGACTTACCGAACAACCATTACATGTACATTGTCATCTTAAGGGTGAATAATCCACAATTCCACAATGATTATCCGAAACACTATGCCTTCGGGCGTATGCAAAAGTACGATATAGTGGACGATAATTGATGGTTATTCTTTAATTGGTGAACCCGATACCTCAATCAAAACTTTGTTATTTTACTCTTAGCAAATTGGTAATAAAAATGTTTTGTAAAACCAATGTTATGAAGTTGTATGCATGCTTCTTCATACATTATTTTGAACACATCAAAATAATTATACCCTTATAAATTAAGTTGAATGCCATCTAATTAAGAACACTTGAAGTTGTAATTTACGTCATAGTGAGACTTGGCGAGATTGCAATGGAAAGGTAAATTTCATAAATTCATTGCTAGCAGATCAACTGATGTAATGGATTTATGAGTTTACAGTTTTTAAGTTAGACGACTTAAATTGAGTAGGAAGTGAGACTTGGACTCAAGGCATTAAGATGGGGACTAAACATGCTTACAATACAAATGTTTTGTGATTGTAAATCCCATAAATCTAGGAATTGGACAAATGTTATGCCAATTACTTGTACGACAAGTTACCTCATATTATACTTTCATTACTAGCAGATCAACTGAATGTGATGGAACTATGTTTATGGAGGATCCTAGTTTTCAAGATTATTCTATGGATTTATTTTCCTTGGGTATTTTAATTTTCTTGAAAAATTGTATTTTCAAAAATACTAATGTTTTGAACTTTCTTTATCTGTAGAAATGGCTCAAACTGATAACACCAACCTACGTTCTGTGTTCAAAACTTATTTTGAACGAGAAAAATTGACTGGCTCGGAAAATTTCAATGATTGGTACCGTTCACTAAGGATTGTCCTGCGAGTGACTGGTCAACTCGAAATCTTGAAAACGCCTTGCCCTGCTGAACCTGAAGGTGCGGCAGCTACTGAAGCTGCTAAAGCCAAATGGAATCTTGATAGCAAGGAACATATTGATGTGGCCGCAATGATGTTAGGGGGAATGTCCACATCTCTTCAAAGACAGTTTGAGGAGTATTTTCCCAAAGACATGATTGATGAACTCAAGAAACTCTATGAGAAACCATCAAATGTAGAGATTTACGATTTGATGGAAGCTCTACATGGTTGTAAGCAAGGTCCTGGTGAACCTGTGAGTGCTCATGTGTTGAAAATGAAAAGTTACATGGATCAACTACAAACACTTGGGAAACCCTATGACAATGATATGGCTGTGCACTTAATCAATAGATCCCTTGACAAGGAATTTAGTGGTTTTGTGAGGAACTTCAATATGCATTGCGTGGGGAAGACTGTAAGTGAATTGCACGCACTGCTCATTGATTATGAGAAAGGTACACCACAAAAGGCTCCTACGCCCCAAGTACTTGCAATACAAGGGGGTAGAATTAACAAGCCAAATGCGAACAAGAAGAAGGGTAAAGGAAAGAAGAAGGATGATAAGAATAAGCAAGTTATGGCTTATCAACCACCTCAACCAAAGAAGAACCCTCCTATCAAGAATAATCCAAAGAAGGATCAAGGATGCCATTACTGCAAGGTGATGGGCCACTGGAAGAGGAATTGTCCTCTTTATCTCGATGACTTGCGAAACAACAAGGTTAAGAAGACTGGGCACATGGGCGCCAGCACTTCAGGTAACTTATTTGTCATTGAATTATTTACTTTATCTCGTGAAATAAATTCCTGGGTATATGATACTGGATGTGGTATTAATATTTGTAATACACTGCAGGGGTTTAGAGAGGAAAGGAGACTAGCTTATGGGGAACAATTTCTGCATGTGGGAAATGGAGCACAAGCAGCAGTTGAAGCCATAGGAATGTTTGATTTAGTTTTACCTTCGGGTTTAGTACTTTGTTTAAACAATTGTCATTATGCACCTTCTATAATTAGAGGTGTTGTTTCCTTTTCATGTTTGTTGGATCTTGGTTTTTCTCATACTATTGATGGCAATAAAATTTCTGTTTCTTTAAATGGTGTATTTTATTTTAATGCTGTTGCTGTGAATGGTGTGTTTGAAATTGATATGAATAATTGTGTGACTTCCAACAATAATAATAATTCAATATACAGCATAAGTAAGAGAATAAAGTATGACTTGAATTCGTCTTACCTTTGGCACTGTAGACTTGCCCATATAGGCAAGACTCGCATGCAAAAGCTGCAACGTGAAGGGCTTTTGAATAATATCAATGATGAGTCATTTGATAAATGCGAATCTTGTATTTCTGGGAAGATGACGAAGAAACCTTTTCATAGTAATATGGAAAGAGCTTCAGATCTACTTGGTTTAATACACACGGATGTATGTGGACCACTTAGACATGTGTCAAGGAGAGGTGCTGTCTACTTCTTAACTTTTACGGATGATTTCAGCCGTTATGGTTATGTTTATTTACTTAAACATAAACATGAAGTGTTTGAAACATTTAAAGTTTTCAAAGCAGAAGTAGAATTGCAATTGGGAAAGAAGATTAAAGCTCTTCGTTCTGATCGAGGTGGTGAATACCTTAGTCAAGATTTTAAAGATTTCTTAACTGAGAATGGAATTGTCCAGAATCTCACATCTCCATATACTCCACAACAAAATGGTGTATCTGAGAGAAGGAATCGTACATTGTTGGACATGGTTCGATCAATGTATAATCTTACTAAACTTCCTTTGTCTTTTTGGGATTATGCTCTTGAATCAGCTGTTCGTATTTTGAATATGGTTCCCACCAAGAAGGTTGATAAGACACCATATGAGATATGGACAGGAAAAGCTCCGAACTTGTCTTATTTAAAGGTCTGGGGTTGTGAGGCGTATGTTAAACGTGACTCACAAGATAAACTCCAACAAAGATCTGTAAAATGCATTTTCGTAGGATACCCTAAGGAAACTATGGGTTACTACTTTTACTACCCACCTGAGAACAAAGTGTTTGTTGCAAGATACGGTGATTTTCTTGAAAGTGAATTTGTGATTCAAGAAATCAGTGGGAGAGTATATGATTTAGAAGATGATCTAAATAATGCATTGCCTTCAGAAAACACTAGCACACTTCCTATAGAACCGGAAAGTCTGGGTCCTCCACCGGAAGTTGAAGTAATTCCCATTCGCAGATCTTCGAGATCTGTGAAAGCTCCTGACCGTCTATGTCTTAATGTAGAGGTCGATCAGCATACACTAGGGGATCTTGATGAACCTACTAGTTATAGAGCTGCCATTAAAAGTCCTCAAAAGGCTAAATGGAAAGCTGCTATGGATGGGGAAATACAATCCATGCATGACAATGAAGTCTGGGAAGAAGTTGACTTACCTCCTGGTGCCAAGGTAGTTGGGAGTAAGTGGCTTTACAAAATCAAGACTGACATGAATGGATATGCACACATTTATAAGGCTCGTCTGGTTGCTAAAGGTTTTACTCAAACTTTTGGAATAGATTACGAGGAGACGTTTTCTCCTGTAGCAGACATAAGAGCTATAAGAATTCTCATAGCTATAGCAGCGTTCTATGACTATGAAATTTGGCAAATGGATGTGAAAACCGCTTTCTTAAATGGTTATCTAGATGAAGACATCTATATGGAACAACCAGAAGGGTTTGAAAATCCAAAATTTCCAAAGCGTGTTTGCAAGCTTAAGAGATCCATTTATGGATTAAAGCAAGCATCACGACAATGGAACAAGAGGTTTGATGCTGAAATTAAAAAGTTTGGATTCACTCAAAATCTTGATGAGCCATGTGTGTATCACAAAGCTAGTGGGAGTGATAATGTAACTTTCCTAATTCTATATGTTGATGACATATTGATCATGGGAAAAGACATTCCAAGTTTGCAAGCAGTAAAGGCATATCTTGGAAAGTGCTTTTCTATGAAAGATTTAGGAGAAGCTGCATATATTCTGGGAATCAAAATCTATAGAGATAGATCAAGGCGGTTAATTGGATTAAGTCAAAGTGCTTACATTGACAAAATATTGAAGAGATTCAATATGCAAAATTCCAAGAAAGGATATTTGCCGATGGAAGTAAAACATGGCTTATGTAATGAGTATTGTGCTTCAACACCTGAAGAGGTGACTCGCATGAGTAAAGTTCCTTATGCTTCGGCTGTAGGATCTATTATGTATGCGGTTAAGTGCACAAGGCCAGATGTGGCGTTTGCTCAAAATATTACCAGTCAATTTCAACAGAATCCAGGTGAAAAACATTGGATTGCTGTTAAACATATTCTTAAGTATTTAAGGAATACAAAAGATATGTTTTTGGTTTATGGTGGAAATCCATCTGCAGATCTTTGTGTTACAGGTTTCTGTGATGCATCCTTCCAAAGTAATAAAGATGATTCGAAGTCTCAGACGGGTTATGTCTTTGTTATCAATGGAGGAGCTGTAGATTGGAGGAGCAAGAAGCAGAGTACAATTGCGATGTCTGCAACAGAAGCTGAATACATTGCTGCTTCGGAAGCTGCTATGGAGGCTGTTTGGATTAGGAAATTCGTTTCTGGGCTTGGTGTTATGCCTTCAATTGAATTACCTATTAATATGTATTGTGACAATTCTGCTGCGATCATATTTGCCAATGAACCTGGAGTCATGAGAGGCACCAGACATTTTCTACGGAAGTATCACTTTGTTCGTGAAAAGGTTGACGAAGGTGAAATAAATCTGTTGAAGGTTCACACAGATGATAACTTAGCTGATCCATTCACTAAGGCTTTGGCGAAAGAGAAGCTTAATGAATTAGCCAATGAAATTGGACTTAAATTAGCTAGTAGTTTCATGCATAACTGTGATTAGTATTTGGATAAAGGATATTGTAAACAATTATTATTTTAATGAAATAAAGTATGTTGGTATGTTTATTTCTGTTATTAATTATTGTTGTCCTATTTTTGCATGTTTAAATCCATGAATAAGAGTTATTCTAAATTGTCCATTGTCAGTTAATAATATGGGAATATTATTAAATTAAGACAAATCTGAAGTTGATATAATATACTTAAGTATATTGATGCGTAGTCATGTCATTTCAGATGATATTCGATGATACTGAATATAGGACTTATCCCAACTATATGATGTTACTTTATGGATCTTGTCATTAAGTAAATCATAAGAAGTTATCCTTAGACTTGAGATGCAAGATAACAGTCATGAATGTAGTACATTTTTGTGAAACAACTTAACGCTATACGTAAATGGTAGTAATAAGGGTTGTTTTCGGAAGTGTTACAAAGTTTGTGTGCTTTGCTTGTAGTCAATAAAGAATTTGTTCCTTCAAATTAATTTTGGAGTTTAATACTGCTGGGCCCCTCGTAGGGTTGTCAAGGTGTTTGCGTGGCCACGCCCAAGGTCTTTTATGAAAGGTTCAAAAGATTTGGTAATCTTGTCAATTTCAAAGAACGAGAAACAGAATGGTTAATTAAAGGAATGACCTAGATCCATATCCTTATTAACGTAGTATTAGAGACAAAGGGATAATAATAATGAGAAATCATTAAAAGGTTTTCCAGGAGCCTTACTCAAGTTGTACTAGAGGCATCGACGTGTTGCAAGACGCTAATCGATGTGATCACACTATTATGATATGTCTAAGTGGGAGCTGTTGGTTTTATAGACAAAATAATAATGGTCGTGTGTTAGGATCGAACTTGAGATTACGGGATTGCACACAATACGTATGAAGAGGAAATGTAATAATTATTTATAAAATGTTATACTTAATTATTAAACACAAAACAAATAAATAATAATTAGTATTATTGATTAATGACTAATTAATTATTAAACGAAGATTAGGAAACTAATTGCTAGACTTTACATGGAAACAAAAGAAGGTTCCGGATTCCCTTGTGGGCTTCACAAACCGATCGGCCAAGGGAGGGATCCACCTCCTTTGTGCCTTGAGCTCCAAGTAATGTTTAGTATAAAAGCAAACCCAAGGTTAAGAGTTTTCTCATAACTTGTACACACACAAATTGGTGTTTTGCTCTCCTTCTTCTTCTTGGGTCGATTCAAAACCGAACACCCCTCAAGGGTTTCGATTTTTATTGTCTCAAAATTGTTTTGTGGTATTTACTTGCATAATCGTTTTCTTGAATTAGTACGTGTGTACAAGAACGTAAATCAAACACACTATTGTTTGATTCTTGGATTGAATTACAAAACGGTAAGGGGTAATTCATATAATCCTCATAAACCCTAATTAGGGTTCATTGGTTCCGGAAGATTGCATTGATTCTTGTTCGGGCTAGAATCACTACGGTATGTTTACTATTTAAATTAATGATTAATTAATTACATGTTATTCGATCTATTATAATTGCTTCCGCTCATGCTCACTTTGATGTTATTGGTTTATTTATATGATAGTCATGATATAATAATTCCAACATATAGTAGTTAGTTCAATGGTATTATTGTTGCATAAGCCTCTTAAATTAAACCAAGTTTTTAACACTAATTTGGATTTTTGATTTTGCAGCAAGCAAAGAATAACAAAAGTCCTGTATGGAATGAAAATTTTGTGTTCTATTTTGACAAACAACCAACGGATAGGATTTTGTCTTTGCACGTCCTTGGTTCATCGTGGTTTCGATCCCAATTTGGCAGGAAAAACATTCGGGGAAGGTATGTTAAATCGGATCCGTAACTTTTTATATAGTATTTAATGTTTTTTATTAGGGATAATTATATGACTAGATCGTTGCCCTATGCTTTGTCACTTTTCAGACCAGGGGTAATTTTAATTCGAAAATAGACCGGGCTACTTGTACAACAGGACACTTGTCAGCTTATGAAATTCGACAAGTGTCCCATTGTACAAGTTGTCCGGTCGCCCGATCTATCGAAAAAGTTGCCCGGGCGACTGGTCTATTTTGATAATTTTCCCTTTTTATTATCTCTAAATATGATGTTTGTATTTGACTAGTATGAAGAATTACATCTATATAAGCCTTGTTTACGTCGTGAACAAGGAACATATTGTCGAGAATTACAAGCTTATCAACGCAAAGAATTTGACTGCTAGTCTTCGTGTGGAGTTAAATTGGCGTAGCTTTAGCTATAATTAATGCACTAACAGAAAATCCTTGGTGTGAAAATTTGTCGCGTTCCGAGTTTAGATTACATACAGTTTCATGGGATTTTAGTCTCTAATATTGTATAGGATTGAGGGTGTGTTTGTTTCATTTATATGTTTTAAGTCTGAATCTGACTACCAAATCTTACTAGTAAGAGGTGGCTAAAACGTTTAAATCTAAACGAAATAATGTTGTTTGTTTTTGTATAATTGTCCGAATGATTTTAAGTGATCGTTTCTGCAATTTATTCAAGTAACTTGTGTAAATATGAAATAAGTCTTTTTATTATAAATATAAGATAGTTAATAAACTATCAAATATATTATATTAACACGAGTCTTCAATCTCTCTTATCGAGTAAAAGTCAGTAAGACAAGTCACCACCTCTTACTGAGTAAGATGTTATATGTCTAACTGGGTCTGACTTAAAAGAAAAAAACAAACAAGCAAAATGTCTGCCCACCTCTTACTGGTAAGAGTAAGAGGGAGTAAGATGGCTAGTAATACTTTTTAAAAAAAAAACAAACACAACCTTATATATCTTCTCCCCTTTTCCTCATTTAACTTTGTGTCGGAATATATATTTTTGGGGAAAACTTGCCTGCTGCAACAAGCAGACTTCTTGCCTGCTTTTCCTTTGAAAAAATCTAAAATTTTTACAATTAAGTCCCTAAATTCAGGTTACTGATACACTTTCCACCCTGAGCTCTCTCTTTTTTACATAGGAAAGCAGGTAATTGCCTGCTGTGGAAAGCAGGCATCATTTTCCCTATATTTTTTTAGTGAGCAGTTATACCGACATGGTTTGTCTTTTCAGAATACATACTTGCTTATGTCTCCTTTCTTTTCTTTTCAACTTGGCAACTCAAAATTGAAAACAAATTTTTCCCTGTCCTCTTCATTTCTCTTTCTCTACCCCTACATTTCTTTTCTTTCCGTCTTAAACTCGGTAACAAAGTTTAAGTGTTTCTTCATCCATGGCTAAATGATAGAGCTAATTAAATTGGCTCCAAAATAATTAGCTACTGAATGCTTGGGCTGTTGGTTTAAAAATTTGTCATAAATTTTTTTAATAGCATGTTAAATGAAGATCATCACTTATATAAACTCAAGCTTTGTTATATTGATGAACCAGGAAGTAGAAAAGTTCTAGTGGTATAAAACACTGAGACCAGTTTTAACACTTACTTTTATTTAAGTAAATATTTACTAAGTTACAACTTTAGAGGTTTAGGAACCGCATTTACTTTGACAACAAACCCTCGAAGAAAGACACAATTGGAGACAACATCTTAATCCAGTCTCACGCTTGGATTTCAAAAGGAATATGATCAAATTACACCCGGTTTGGTTGGATTGGATTGTTAATCCTAGCTAAGCTTGTAATACTACTTTGTAATTCTTGTTCTTTTCTAGCCCAATTGTTATTTTTAATACGATATGGCCGTCCAAAAATATCAAAACTCATTAAGCTATATGATTTAAATAATATTTTATTTCGAAAAAATTTATTAATAAAAATTATTTGGAAAAATATACAATGATATAATCCAAAGTTGGTTTGGTCGACCATATATATATGTCCCACCCGACGACATGTCCTCCCCGAGTACACCCCACCCGACGCGTCGCTTAAGCCAAAAAGGGAGGACCCAATCTTCCCATCAACCGAGTCTTGTGGTTTGCTTGGCACAAAAAAAACATACCCCCAACGTCTAAAAATATGACCGTTTGGTCATTTAATGAAAAATCTTAATTTCTTTCAAAATTTAGTACAAAAAACCTTGTAAATACTTCAATAATTCTCTATTTTTATTCACACTTTCAAACCTAATCTTTATTTTGTAACACCCCCAAAATTTGATACAGCGGAAGACTCAACAAGCTTTCGGGGTGCTACGGGGATTGGTATCCAACACAAGACAAAATAACGCAACCAAAACGGAAAGAAAAGAAATGTAGGGGGATTGGTATCCAAAATTTAGCCCATGCTACGGGGATTGGTATCCAAAATTTAGCCCATGCTACGGGGATTGGTATCCAAAATGTAGGGGGATTGTAACACCCCCAAAATGTGCTGCGGGGATTGGTATCCAAAATTTGATACAGCGGAAGACTAAACATAATAAAAACGCAACCAAAACGGGGTTTTAACGTTTACATTTATCCCAACATCATTCAGAGTCAGGCCCAAAATAACATAACAGTAGGTCCAAAATTAATTATCAGAGTTTAGAAAAATAGATCCATGATCCATGAGCCTTAGCCAAGCCTTCCATTCCAAGCATCCATATCATCACTTAATTACCTGAGAAAACGTGCTAAAAGTCAGCTTTCGCTGGTGAGATCATAGGTTTAAATTCAACTAACAATATAGTGGACATATACGCAAAACGCTTGCTAGCTAGACTAAGGATTCACCAAAAGTCTGCGGATACCCTCCGCTCCAATCCTAACACACGGATACCCTCCGTTCCAATATAGATATTCGGGTAACCCCCGCAATACCAATAAATACTCGGATAACCTCCAAAGTATCAATAACCTATAGGTGCACGCTACAGTATCTAAATAAGCCAACCTTGAATAGTACACACGAACCGTGTGGCTAAAGCTGACAATAACAAATAAGCCAACCTTGAATAGTACACATAAAATGTGACTAAAGCTGACAATACATCCTAGTACATACGCATAGCAAGTTTTAGAAAGAATATAGAAGCGATAAATAGTCCACATAAAATAATTTGCACGTTTCTCACCCCAAGTATTGAAAACATAGTTCAAGAGTAAAAGTGGGGCTATGACTCACCTCAAGTCCAGAAAATAGCAAGAAGAAGTCGGTAGAAATAAGATGTATAGTAACTCACGAAACAGCAACTACGGACTCGGCACGACTTAACAATATTAACTCGTTCAGAAATCATTTCCTGAAATTCAAAATATTCCCAAACCCGGACGAAATCCGTTTTATTTCCGAAAATCCATTTCGTATTAGTTTGGTGTATTTACGTTTGGTATCAATACGGGTGGTGGGTCGACACAAAACAAACCAAAAAGTCACACAAAGAATAATAAAATGAACTATAGATCTAATATTAGCCCAATATATTATTTAAATAAATCGCCGAAGTTTATTAAATCCGTCGATTTAATAATCCTCATATTTATTTACGTAACATACCGTTCCAAGATTACACCCAATCCTAAAGCACATAGCACATAAATACTATATGGTATATATCATAGTTTAATAAATTCCTCATATACATCGTCAAATTGGCCAGATTTCCCGATATATATATATTCGCAATTTATTACACTTTACGTATACCACAACCTACGGGAGTCGTAGGATACGATGCCCATTAATATATTCATTTCATATAGCCAAATAACCCGGTTCAACCCTACGGTTAAGTGGTTATTTAGTTATAGAAAACGTTTATATTAATCGTCATATATCCGTGACAACACGAAAGTCACAAATAAAACTTACCTGAACTCGAGTGACAACGACTCCGCATAACTCGATAAGTTTACTCGTTATATATATATAAAAATGACATTTTATTTAATATTTAATAATTGTCGAGAGCTTCTCGTTTTATAACACATTTTTATAATAATAATACGTTCAATAATATTACGCCACTTTCGTAGCCTAATATATATCTAGTCGTATTATTTATAATATGACTCGTGATTATTATTATTATTATTAATATACGCGCTTATATAGTTATATATCCGTTATTCACGTCTATATATTCATATAAGCGTTTATATTATCAATAACTATTATTACGAGTTTTATTATTTACGTTTTAATTGTAAATAGTTATCGAGTCATACGAAATGGTCACATGTCCGAGTCATGACTCTCGGCTCATTGTCCAAGTCCAAAGTAATAAGCAAATGTCATAAAAACAATACATCTCCGTCCAACACAATCCCAATCCACGTGCTACAACAATAGGGTCCGACTACGGCACCCGACTAACCTATCTCCGTCAATCTAAGTGACCGTCTCACAATCGGTCCCCAATATCACAATTCGACAACACTTCTCAATACCAAAACTCAATATCCAATGTCGAGACCCAAACATGGTCTCGACCCACATGTATTCGGCCAATGAACAAGTAAACAACCAATTAATAACAATTAATCCAAACCAAGTTATAATCCAAGAACAAAGTTATCAAAGTCATACTCGGGTGGGTTTACCAAGTCACACCCAAGTCCACATGACTCGACCGAGTCGTGACAAATACCACGAGCCAAGAGGGCTCGACCAAGTATCAAGGGTCACCAAAAAGGCTCCAACGAGCACTCCAAAATAACCATTCGACCCATAAGGGTCTCGGCAACAACAACAATAATACGGCTTCGAGCTGCGACTCCAATGAGTCGAACCAATATTCCAATGAGAGCAAAAATACCAAGAGCCAAACCACGGCTCATAACTAACAAGAAAACGAGCACTACGGCTCGAATCAATATCCAAGCCGTGAGTCGAGGACTCACGGTTCGAACCAAACCCACGGATAACAACCCGGATACCAAACCATTTTATAAAATCGAGTTTCCAATCAAAACCCATAAGTATTAATCCCGTTTTTGGGTGAAAACCCGTTCGGATCAAAACCCATCGTGACCAAGGGTCACGTTTTTAATAAAAACGCGAGTCACACTCGCCTCACCTTCGATCAAAGCTCCAAGTCGTGTAATACTTCGAAAATAATCGATTGGTGGTAAAAGTGGTGGTGATTCGTGATGAAAAATGGGGTTATAGGGCGCGTGTAGAGGTGGATCTAAAAGATTAGATGATGGGGATTAAGAAAACGGTGGTGGTGTTGAGCGGTGGCCGGCGGTGGCTGTGGTGGTGGCCGGTTTTGATAGGGGCGGCTAGGGTTTTGTCAAGAAGACAAATGAGAGAGAGAGAGATGTGTGAGGGTGTTGGGGTTTGTGTGAGAACCGAACCAAACAAGACCCTTTGTAGTTACTCTTTTATATATTTATTATTATTTTTTTTAAAAAGTTTTAGGTAATAATAATAATAATAGTAATAATAATAATATTACTAATAATCATGAGTGGGTAAAAATGGGTAAGTGTAAAACATGTGGCCCGAAACCCGAACTCATTTCAAACTTTAATATCTCCCGAAAAACATCTCGTAATTACTCAAATATCGTCGGACTCGTAAAACGAATCATAAAATTTTTCGTTAGGTAAACCTAGTGCCAGAGTCAACGTAGTACCAGTGAGAATTTAAGAATACATCACCGAGCATAATATCAAAAATGAATTATTAAAATAATTCACGAATTCCATAACATCATAAAAACATAATTATCCATAAAATAGGTCTTACAAGTTCGTTGTGAATAAAAATTCCAAATAAAAATTATAAACAAACTTTAACGTAATGCGGGTTTTCAAAATAACTCCCTAAATTGCCGGTTGTCACATCCTCCCAGTCTAAGAAGAAACCCGTCCCGGGTTTCACTCGGAAAAATTCATCTACGAAGTGAAAAGCTTCGGATACCTCTTCCGGAACTCGTCCTCACGTTCCCACGTAAATTCTGGTCCGTGTCGGGAATTCCAACGAACCTTGACGAGTGGAATGCGACTTCGCTTGAGTCGTTTAACTTCACGATCTAAAATCTCAATTGGCTCTTCCACGAAATTCAATTTCTCATCGACACGAATATCCTTCATTGGAATAATAGGCATCTCATCAGAAAGACATTTCTTCAAATTACTAACGTGAAACACGTCGTGAACTTTACTCAGTTCATGTGGTAATTCCAACCTATAAGCCACGGGCCCAATTCTTTCTAAGATAAGAAATGGTCCAATGTAGCGTGGGTTGAGTTTTCCACGTTTCCCGAAACGTATCACACCCTTCCAAGGCGAGACCTTCAGCATCACTTTGTCTCCAACCTGGAACTCTAGGGGTTTACGTCTCTGATCAGCGTAACTTTTCTGCCTATCTCTGGCTGCTTGCAACCGATCACGAATCTGAGCCACTTTCTCTGTAGTTTCCAAGATAAGTTCAGGGCCTGTGAGTTGGCTATCTCCAACTTCTGCCCAACCAATAGGCGAACGACACTTTCTGCCATACAAAGCTTCGAATGGTGCAGCTTTAAGACTTGTGTGGTAGCTATTATTATAGGAGAATTCCGCAAGGGGCAAGTACTTCTCCCAGCCTTTACCAAAGTCTATGATGCATGCACGAAGCATATCCTCTAACGTCTGAATGGTCCTCTTACTTTGACCATCGGTTTGGGGATTATACGCAGTACTCATATCAAGTCTCGTCCCCAAAGCCGTTTGAAGTGATCGCCACAAAGCTGACGTAAAACGGCTATCGCGATCCGAAATAATAGATATCGGGACTCCATGACGAGAAATAATTTCCTTCACGTACAACCTCGCAAGTTTATCAACGCTATCATCTTCACTAATTGCTAGGAAATGAGCAGACTTTGTCAGACGATCCACAATTACCTAGATAGCGTCACAACCGCTAGCTGTTCTCGGTAATTTGGTAATGAAGTCCATAGTAATCCGCTCCCATTTCCAGACTGGAAATTCTGGTTGCGTTAGTAATCCTGACGGTCTCTGATGTTCGGCTTTAACCTTAGAACATGTCAAGCACTTACTAACGTACGATGCTATATCTGCCTTCATGTTTGGCCACCAATATAACTTCTTAAGATCCTGGTACATCTTGTCGGACCCAGGATGAATAGAGTACCTTGACTTATGCGACTCATGCATAATTAACTCCCGAATTCCTCCATATAAAGGTACCCAAATCCGATCTCCAAAACATAGCAATCCATCAGAACGCTCAACAAATCTTTTCTCATTCTCAGCCATCCCAAATATATTCTCAGCAGATCTGTTTTCTGCTTTCAACGCTTCCGTTTGAGTTTCAAGTATTTGAGACGGTAATGGCGATACGATAGTCATTCCCAATGACCTAACTCGTAACGGTGGTATTCTTTCTTTTCGACTAAGAGCATCAGCAACAACGTTTGCTTTACCAGGATGGTAGCGAATTTCACAATCATAATCGCTTAGCAACTCAATCCAACGTCGCTGTCTCATATTGAGCTCTTTTTGATTCAAGATGTGTTGTAGACTTTTATGGTCAGTGAACACAACACACTTTGTTCCATACAAGTAATGTCTCCATATCCTTAAGGCGAAAACCACAGCACCTAACTCCAAATCATGGGTGGTGTAGTTTTTCTCATGCGTTTTGAGCTGTCGGGAAGAATAAGCTATCACCTTCTCTCGTTGCATTAACACGGCTCCCAATCCTTTATGCGAGGCGTCACATTAGACGACGAAATCCTCGTTACCTTCAGGTAATGCTAAGATAGGAGCACTACACAACATCTTCTTAAGCAATTTAAATGTTTCCTCTTCTTTATCTCCCCATTCATACGTAACACTCTTTTGAGTCAATTTGGTTAATGGTTTAGCTATCTTCGAAAATCCCTCAATGAATCTTCGGTAATAACCAGCTAAACCCAAAAATTGACGAACTTCGGTTGGGGTCGTAGGTGCAGCCCAATCTTTTATTGCCTCAATCTTAGCAGGATCCACATGGACTCCTTGTCTATCAATCACATGACTCAAAAATTGTACCGTCGGAATCCAAAATTCGCACTTCGAAAACTTGGCATAGAGTTTCTCCTTCCTGAGCAATTCTAAGATAAGTCTTAGATGTTCCTCATGCTCCTTCTCACTCTTCGAATAAATCAGAATGTCATCGATGAACACAATCACAAACTTATCTAAGTAAGGCTTACACACCCGATTCATGAGATCCATGAATATTGCCAGTGCGTTAGTCAACCCAAACGGCATCACCTGAAACTCGTAATGCCCGTAACGGGTTCTGAAAGCCGTTTTCGGAATATCTTCCTCGCGAACTCGAAGTTGATGATATCCCGATCTCAAATCGATCTTCGAATACACACTCGATCCTTGGAGTTGATCGAACAAGTCGTCGATCCTAGGTAACGGGTATCTATTCTTCACCGTTAACTTGTTCAACTCTCGGTAATCAATGCACATACGGAACGATCCATCCTTCTTCTTCACAAATAAGACTGGGGCTCCCCAAGGTGAAGAACTTGGTCTTATGAATCCTTTTTCGGCTAACTCCGCCAATTGTTTTGACAACTCTTCTAGCTCGGTAGGTGCAAGACGATAAGGCGCTCGTGCTACAGGTGCAGCACTAGGTATCAACTCAATCTAAAACTCCACTTGTCTAGTCGGCGGGATTCCCGGCAAATCATCGGGAAACACATCAGGAAAATCACGAACTATAGGCACATCTCCAATGCACCTTTCCTTTTTCTTCGTCCCTCCTTTCTCAGAAATTTGAGCTAAGAAAAGGTAACATCCCTTCTCCATTAGCTTTGGTAACTTAGTGCAAGAAATAACTGCTAATCGGGATGGGCCCCTAGAATCCTTTCGATCTCCTAATATATTTAGGATTTCCTTTCCGTATGGTACACGCACGATCTTCTCGTCGCAAAGTATGTGAGCACGATACTTCGACAACCAATCCATACCAATGATGACATCGAAACTTCCTAACGTGACGGGTAGAAGATCTATGTTGAAAGGGTGGTTCAAGAAATTTAACGTGCAACCTCGAATGATGGTATTAATCCTTTCTATATTCCCATTTGCTAACTCAATATCATATCCAATTCCTAAGGCCATCGGGGGTTTCTCTAGTAAGGGTGCAAACGTAGTGGACACAAAACTCCTATCGGCACCAGTATCAAATAGTATGGAAGCATAACGATTATTGAGAAGGAACGTACCAGTAACGACGTTCGGATCTTCTCCTCTCTCGTTCCCGAGTCCATACACTCTTCCCTGAGCAGCTCCAGCTTCCACACGTTGGTCCCCATTATCTTGTCGTCCACGGTTTCCTCCAGCTCCACGGTTCCACGATTCTCTACACTCATTCCTATAGTGTCCCTTCTTTCCACACCCATAACAAGTAACATCTGCCTTGTTTCTCATCTCAGGAGCAGCCTGAACCATAGCAAGAGGTCGAGCTCTACAGTCCTTAGCTGTGTGTCCTTTCTTTGAGCAGTTCTGGCATTTCACACTACACCATCCAGTATGATGCTGGTGGCAACGACCACACTTGGGTGCATCACCGTTCTGATTCTTCTTATCTCCATTCCCAATAGCATAAGCCTTAGCTTGTCTCTTGCTTCGGTGATCATTACCCTTAGAGTGACGGTCTCTCTTTCTCTTTCCATTCTTCTCCTTATCAGCTCCTTCTACTTCCAACGAATCCATAAGTTGTTGAGCAATAGTGATTGCCTCATGGATGTTTGCAGGCCTAGCAGAAATCACATCATTCCTTGTAGCTACAGGCAACCCATCGGTATACCTCTCGATCTTTTGAGTCTCGGTTTTCACCATATCTGGGCAAAGCAAGGCTAATTCCTGGTAACGACGATTGTAAGTCGTCATATCATTACCTTTCACCTTGTGGTTCCAAAACTCAATCTCTAGCTTCTTGACCTCATTCCTTGGGCAATAAGTCTGAATCAGCAGAGACTTAAATTGCTCCCAAGTCATGGCATAAGCTACATCACTCCCAACTGAATTTCGGTAATTGTTCCACCAAGTTAAAGCTTCATCCTTGAAAGTAAAAGAAGCAAACTTTACTTTCGCATTCTCCGCACAACCACTGACATTGAACACTGACTCAGTCTTCTCAATCCATCTGACTAAGTAAACCACTCCTTCAGTTCCACCAAACTCAATGGGTCCACAAATCTTGAACTCCTTGTATTGACATCCATTAGCACGAACAGGTGGAAAAGTTCCAGCCGAATTGTTGGAATGATTTGACTCAGCTAGTAGTTCAGCAACTCTTTGTTCCACAAGTTGGTTGATCATTGCTTGATCCACAGTAGGTGCATTAAGTGGAACATGATCATTGTCTCCCTGAACATCAACATTTTGATTCCTGTTGTTGCGGTTAGTAGTGTCCAGGTTGTCAGGAGTAGGGGTTTCAACATTTTGAGTAGGTCGGCGTCCTCGGCGACCAGGAGTAGTCACTGCAGGACCAGTTCTGGTAGCTCTAACAGGGTTTCGTCGTGTGGCCATTGATCTAAAACATCACACAAGTTCACGAGTCTCCAATAAAACTTATCAATATGCTCAACAAAAGAAATTCAACGAAGCCAAGTCATGGAAAGAATAGCAACAATACACCATGAAACATCAATAAAACGGATAGGGACTCAATTTCCATAACACCCAAAATCACATAATATCATATACTAATAAGCATCAACCATACAATAGCGATCTAACATCGTTCCAACTACCGGATAACACAAAACGTACTAATCATTCCAAAAGAGACGAATACTGAACAAAATACATCAAAATATGATAACTAGCTTTTCTAACCGAACACTCCTCGGTTAAGAAAGCAACAAGACAACATAACCCGAGCAACTAGCCACGCTGCTGGCGGAGGCTCCTCAACTCCTGCCTCAAGCCATCAAGATCCCTCCATAACGATCCTAGCTCCACGCTATGGGTGTCTCGGTCTCTCTTGAGGTCAGCCACCTCCTTCTCTAGCTCGGCATTCCTTTGCCATAGCTTGCGGTCGGCCTCTCGAGCAGTAACAAAACCTCGCTGCAAACTATCGATATGCTCGTGGACCTCCATCAAAACTCTCCTCATCTCAGTAGTCCTGCCCACAACCACAGTCATATCAACTCTCAGATCCGCTATGAACTCTCCAATAACCCTCTCAAGTCGATCAGATACACGTGCAACTCTCTCACCAAGCTCAGTAATCTGAGCCCATAACCTGCCAATCTCACCTAACTCTGCATGCTCAGCAGAAACCTCAGAAGATGCATCCGACCCATCGGGACTACCAGGTGGCAACTCAACCAAAAACGGATGATCAGGTGAATCAGGCTCAATCGGATGTATAGGTGAATCAAGCTCCTCAGCCTGAGCTGGTGGTACTAACACATCATCATTATCAGGCATCTCATCCTCCTGAGGGTCATCCTCCTCCTCAGGGTCATCATCATCACCCTGCTCAGCCTCCTGAGGGTCATCCTCCTGCTCAGGGTCATCAGCCTCATCCTCACCCTTGTACTCCTCCTCCTCCTCATCGGAAGAGTACCTCATCAATCGTCGTCTCCTACTAGGTGAACCATGTGGAGATGTGGTAGGTGATCTAGGACGAAGACTCAATGATGTGGGTGGCGCCTCAGACAGAAGAGTGTGAGCATCAATCTGTAAAGGTGATGGAGTAGGGCGTACCGACATGCGTGCCATAGCTCTGTGGGCAAAGCGTGGGGCCACACGAGCCAAAGCCTGATGAAGAGTAAGCTGCCTCGATGTACCAGGGAGCCCTAAAGAAGATGAGGGTCCCTGCGTAGATGCAGCAGGTAGTGCTGAAGTAGAAGCTGTCTGCGGCACAGTAGCTGAAAGCATGGCCATCTGGTAAGGATCATCAGATGCCATAGTGAACTGTGCAGGTAAAACCGGTGCAGTAAGAATATCCTCGACAACATCGGGTATATGGGAGGCCATGGTCTGTGACAACGACGTAGGGTAGGTGTAAGTGTTTCAAAACAACTAAATCACAACTCAAAATACCATACTAAAAATCCTCATCAAATAATTCAATCATATAATCTCAATAAAAAGAGTTTCAAACACCGCATTACTAAAATGTTTATAAACATTTAGAACATATAATTCCTCGAAACGCCATCTTATTACTAAAATCCATAAACCTCAAATCATCTCAAGAATCCCAAATCTAACAATCATCTCAAATATCTCATAATACCTCAAAATAATAGAAGATGCTTCGGCTTGGCGGGCTGGCGGGCAGTGGTCAAGGATCATTTTCTATAAAAATTCGGTTATAGTTTAGGCGTTTGTTTACCTAGTTCTCTATAACCTTGGCTCTGATACCAATCTGTAACATCCCGAAAATTTGATACAGCGGAAGACTCAACAAGCTTTCGGGGTGCTACGGGGATTGGTATCCAACACAAGACAATGTAGAACGAGATAAAGTAAACATAATAAAAACGCAACCAAAACGGGGTTTTAACGTTTACATTTATCCCAACATCATTCAGAGTCAGGCCCAAAATAACATAACAGTAGGTCCAAAATTAATTATCAGAGTTTAGAAAAATAGATCCATGAACCATGAGCCTTAGCCAAGCCTTCCATTCCAAACATCCATATCATCACTTAATTACCTGAGAAAACGTGCTAAAAGTCAGCTTTCGCTGGTGAGATCATAGGTTTAAATTCAACTAACAATATAGTGGACATATACATAAAACGCTTGCTAGCTAGACTAAGGATTCACTAAAAGCCTGCGGATACCCTCCGCTCCAATCCTAACACACGGATACCCTCCGTTCCAATATAGATATTCGGGTAACCCCCGCAATACCAATAAATACTCGGATAACCTCCAAAGTATCAATAACCTATAAGTGCACGCTACAGTATCTAAATAAGCCAACCTTGAATAGTACACACGAACCGTGTGGCTAAAGCTGACAATAACAAATAAGCCAACCTTGAATAGTACACATAAAATGTGACTAAAGCTGACAATACATCCTAGTCCATACGCATAGCAAGTTTTAGAAAGAATATAGAAGCGATAAATAGTCCACATAAAATAATTTGCACGTTTCTCACCACAAGTATTGAAAACATAGTTCAAGAGTAAAAGTGGGGCTATGACTCACCTCAAGTCCAGAAAATAGCAAGAAGAAGTCGGTAGAAATAAGATGTATAGTAACTCACGAAACAACAACTACGGACTCGGCACGACCTAACAATATTAACTCGTTCAGAAATCATTTCCTGAAATTCAAAATATTCCCAAACCCGGACGAAATCCGTTTTATTTCCGAAAATCCATTTCGTATTAGTTTGGTGTATTTACGTTTGGTATCCATACGGGTGGTGGGTCGACACAAAACAAACCAAAAAGTCACACAAAGAATAATAAAATGAACTATAGATCTAATATTAGCCCAATATATTATTTAAATAAATCGCCGAAGTTTATTAAATCCGTCGATTTAATAATCCTCATATTTATTTACGTAACGTACCGTTCCAAGATTACACCCAATCCTAAAGCACATAGCACATAAATACTATATGGTATATATCATAGTTTAATAAATTCCTCATATACATCGTCAAATTGGCCAGATTTCCCGATATATATATTCGCAATTTATTACACTTTACATATACCACAACCTATGGGCATCGTAGGATACGATGCCCATTAATATATTCATTTCATATAGCCAAATAACCCGGTTCAACCCTACGGTTAAGTGGTTATTTAGTTATAGAAAACGTTTATATTAATCGTCATATATCCGTGACAACACGAAAGTCACAAATAAAACTTACCTGAACTCGAGTGACAATGACTCCGCATAACTCGATAAGTTTACTCGTTATATATATATATATATATATATATATATATATATATATATATATATATATATATATATATATATAAATGACATTTTATTTAATATTTAATAATTGTCGAGAGCTTCTCGTTTTATAACACGTATTATAATAATAATAATACGTTCAATAATATTACGCCACTTTCGTAGCCTAATATATATCTAGTCGTATTATTTATAATATGAAACGTGATTATTATTATTATTAATATACGCGCTTATATAGTTATATATCCGTTATTCACGTCTATATATTCATATAAGCGTTTATATTATCAATAACTATTATTACGAGTTTTATTATTTACGTTTTAATTGTAAATAGTTATCGAGTCATACGAAATGGTCACATGTCCGAGTCATGACTCTCGGCTCATTGTCCAAGTCCAAAGTAATAAGCAAATGTCATAAAAACAATACATCTCCGTCCAACACAATCCCAATCCACGTGCTACAACAATAGGGTCCGACTACGGCACCCGACTAACCAATCTCCGTCAATCTAAGTGACCGTCTCACAATCGGTCCCCAATATCACAATTCGACAACACTTCTCAATACCAAAACTCAATATCCAATGTCGAGACCCAAACATGGTCTCGACCCACATGTATTCGGCCAATGAACAAGTAAACAACCAATTAATAACAATTAATCCAAACCAAGTTATAATCCAAGAACAAAGTTATCAAAGTCATACTCGGGTGGGTTTACCAAGTCACACCCAAGTCCACATGACTCGACTGAGTCGTGACAAATACCACGAGCCAAGAGGGCTAGACTAAGTATCAAGGGTCACCAAAAAGTCTCCAACGAGCACTCCAAAATAACCATTCGACCCATAAGGGTCTCGGCAACAACAACAATAATACGGCTTCGAGCCGCGACTCCAATGAGTCGAACCAATATTCCAACGAGAGCAAAAATACCAAGAGCCAAACCACGGCTCATAATTGTTGATACAAAAGTTGGACGTTCCTGGTTATGGCTCTTGCTCTCGTACCAATTCGCTCCTTAGTACTTGTTGCCTGCGTACTAAGAAAATAAACAACACCGTTAGGCTTATCGAGGGATTGTCTCCCCCGATTAGACTCCGACGTGAGAGTAAGTAATCGATTTAAGGTTCTCGTAGAGAGTTAGGGTTTGTATATCGTACCTTGAATGAGAGATGTCATTCCTTATATAGGGGCTGAAACCGTGTAGGTTTCTTGCTCCTTAATCTTCGCACTCGTGGTGCTTATCCGAGGAAAGGATATCTATTCTATGAATATATAATCCTTATCGTGTACCCAATGGGTTTAGTTGGGCTTTGGGCCTCGTGGGCCCAAGCTAATGATACTATGGCCCAAACCATTGTCATGGCAGCCCACTCGTGGTGGACTTAGGCGCTAGTAATGTATATTATTTGGACTCGTGGCCCAAATATAGACTATACGTCATCATGTCCCCCCAGTCTAGTGTGCGTGGCTCGTAGCCGTGGATACTAGACTAATATTATCAGCGGTAAGCGTGGCGGGAGATCAAGGAGATATTACCGCCTATTTTTAAATGCAATGTATCTAGCCACAAGTGTTTTAAACGGATACCTCGAAAATCGGGGGTAGTGTCCACGTGGCCCTCGTAAATCGGAAAAAGTGCCTGTACCCGTTCAGTTCCAGCCATACGTTTTTTGTGAGTGGATTCCACGTGGAGATAAACTAGGGTTTTTTCACTCCCTATATAAGAGTCACCACCCCACTTTTTACGATCACACAGTAAAACACACACTTATCACTATTCACTTTCTTTGAAAGCTTTTTTGCAAAGAAAATACTACATTGTCGTAGGTAATTTGTGTGCGTTTCACTTCGTAATTTAATGAAGATGGTTGCACAGTTAGAGGATTTTCGCTCTGCGATGTCCATTGAGGATGTTACTGAATTTACGTCTGACTATTTCGTGCCTCTGGATGTCCATCCCGAGGCTCCAGATGTGGGCGCGTGCCCCGAAGGGAAAATAGGGCTATACACGAAATTCTTTGAGTATGTGAATTACCGCGTGCCCATATCTATTTTTCTGAACGATTTGCTCAATCATTATCGCCTTCACATCTCTCAGCTGCACTGTATAGGTGCGACTAAGGTGTCGAATTTTGAAGTAAACTGCCGTTTACTTGCGATAGAACCGACCGTGGCCTTGTTCCGCTCCTTTTACCACACGACGTGGTCAAATGGTTGGGTTTCTTTTGCGAAGCGCCAGGGGGCGCTTCAGTGTTATACTGAGAAAGTAGACGCCCTAAAGAATTGGAGGGAGTACTTTTTCTGGGTTGATGATGTAGTCTTTCCTTTTTCCTATGAGTTTTATACTCAGGATACATTACCAAGGGATGGTCGCCCCGCACCCGGTTCCTACAGGCTGGCTGACGCGCAGATTCTGGATGCCAACCGACTGGCCATTAACCCCTATCCGGAGGAGTTTTTGGTGCATATGGGGTTGAGCCGCGCTTATTTTGGCGCTGTGGATGAGGTGCCTACTTTCTTAAGTGAGGATGGCCGGGGTGGGTGTTCATCCCTTCTACTTCAAGCTTTGTAAGTCTTTTTTGTGTATGAGCGCTGTTAATAACTAATCCGTTATTCTTTCTTGCTTTGTTGATGTACGCAGAGATGGATTTGTTTGCTGTTGTTAAGCTGGACAAGCCGAAGCTGGTAACTATAGGGGTGCGCCCTCTAAGGGAAGGTGAGCAGCCCCTACTGGAGGTGACTGAGGGTCATTTGACCGTCCTGCCCGAGGCGGTCCCTGAGAACACGCCACCGCTCCAAGTGACGCCCTTTCAGAGCGTGGCGCCCGATGCGGGGGCGGCGCCCACTGTGGAGGTGGTGCCTAACGTGGAGGTGGCGCACAAGGAGGCGCAATCGGGGTCGTCTGACAGCATAAAGATCCTTAATCCTGAAGAGGTGCTGAAGGAGGAAGTTGCGCAGAATGTTAAGCGCAAGGGAGAGGCTGGAGGCAGTGGCACCAGGAAGAGGCGTCGACACGTCATTGGGGACGCGGAGTCTAATGCGGAAGAGACATCTACTTCTGGCGCGCGGTTGAAAGTTGCTGAGGCTTCTTCGTTTCTGTAAGTGTCTGCGTCTTTATCATCTATTTTTTTTTATTATTATTATATTACTTGTTGTAATATTTACTAACTTTTTTTGTTGCGTAGGGATGATGTTGCGAAGAATGATGGAGTCTTCGTTGATGAGGTTTCCTCTCCACAGAATGAAAACAGGGAGGGGAAAGCCAAGGTTGCTGATGGTGGAGAGGCGCAGCAGCTGATGGATGAGCTGGCTGCGACTTCGGCGCGCCAAGCTGAGCTGGTGGCTCAGTTAAAAGAGAAGTATGTCGGGGAGAGCAGTGCTCTTACCCAGAAGGATGAGGATTTGGCGAAGCTCCGTGCGCAGTTGTCTGATGCGCAAGCGGAGTTGGAGGCCTCGCGGGTGCATGCTGAAAAGATCACCCACGAGAAGCTGTCCGCCATGGCTGAGGTGGTGAAGGCGCGTGGAGAGCTGCACCATTATAAGTCTGACTTGACTTTTGCTGTGCGCTTTTTGGAGGAGAAGAAGGTGGAGCACTACGCTAGCCTCACCAAGTTTAGGGAGGATATGGTGAAGATCATCCAGGCGTAGGTGGACAAGCTGCGTAGCCTTAGCATTGAGTACGACGAGGAATTATATCCTCATTTGATGTCGACCATTGCTGAGCGCAGGTATTCTTTTTATTTTATTCTTCTTTGGAATAACGTTATCGCCATGCTTTTTACTTACACAAATTGTCTTTGTGAATGTAGGTGGTTGATTAGCCATGGGCTGCGCCTGGCAGCCATGGGCACGCTAGAGTCCCAAGAGGTGGTGAACGCCTTTGGGAAGGTGGTGCATTGTGCGATGGCGCGTGGGAGATCACAGGCGATGGAGGATCTCCACGAGGCCAAGCTGCTGAAGAAGGACTTGGCGGAAGTCCCTGGGTACAGCCCTACTGCTTATGATGAGTTGCTGCAGGCAATGGCGGGGTTGAAGGTTCTTGAGCTGCCGCACATTGGGAGGCTGGAGCGCGATCAAGATGACCCCATAGGTGTTCTAATGGCGGGGTTGACATTGCAGCGCCATCTTGGAGAGAATGGGGAAGGGGAATCAGATTACTATCTGAAACCTGACGTTTTGCAGCTGCAGGTTCCGGTATTCGCGCAGCCTCGCGACATCCTCAAACCCTTTGCTCTTGAGAGGGAGATTCCCTTGAAAGAGGTGCTGGAGCGACATGAGCAGAGGGCTGCCCAGAAGAAGGGCATCAAGGGTAAAGAAGTGATGTGCGGCATTGGTGCTGCGCACATCCCCAGATCTGATGGTGTGCCCGTGAGTGTTCCCACGGTATCTCCCCATGATGCCTTGCTTCTCAGAAAGCTTCAGGAGGCGGGGAGTTCTTCTGCTCCGCAGGATAGCCCTGAGCATCGCCATAGCGTGTAGATTTTGTTTGTATATTTATGTATCTTTTCTTTGTAATTTTTATGAATAAATGTGGAATAAGATACCTTTTTGCTTAAGTTCGTGACTTAAATATACTTGCATTGTTTGCGAAGTTTTGACTAAGTGTCTTAGTTTGTTAAGTGCGTGACTTTAAAAATTATACTTGCATTGTTTGCGAAGTTTTATTATTTGACCAAATGTTTTGGCTCATTATGTTGCTAAGCTTGTACAGTGTACTTAGTATGTGCGCATCCGTCGTGGGGTGCGAACACAAAACTTACCTTGAAGTCTCAAGAGTAAGGCGCTTAGCAAGGATACGTGATCCTATGTTGATGGGTTTGCAACCCTCTTACTCAACGAGTGAATTAGTAGGTTAACTTATCCTTTATGCCTTCGTGGGTCTTTAAGTGGTGCATGCACGCCATGTAGGCAATAAAAATGTAAGATAACAATATTGACATTTATTAGGTATGCAATAAAGTAAAATACGCTATGGAGTTAGCTAAAAACCATAACATTTTATTGATACTTGCAAGTTTTTAAAGAAAATAAGAAAGATACGATTCCTAGGAAAGAAAAAGAACAAACACTTATTGGGCATCACGTAGGATGCGGGGGTGTCTGTGTAAGGGCCGTAGCCTAGAAGTAACATTTTTTAAGATTGCAGATGTTCCAGGTGCGCGCTAGGTCTTGACCTTCCATATCGCGCAGTCTGTATGCGCCATTGCCGAGCGCGTCTGTGACCTCGTAAGGTCCTTCCCATTTAGGTCCGACCTTGCCTGTGTCTTCTGCGTGGCTCGCGTCGTTGGCGCGGTAAACAAAGTCTCCTGGTCTGAATGAAGTGTGTTTGACCTTTGCATCATAATACTTCTTCATTTTTGCCTTAGCCTTTGCTTCGCATATAGCTGCGCGTTCGCGTCTTTCTTCCAGTACGTCTAAGTCTATGCGCCGTTCCTCATCGTTTGTTGTGACGTTGACCTCTGCTGTGCGTATAGTTGGCATTCCTATCTCAGCTGGTATGACGGCTTCTGTTCCATAGACTAGGGAAAATGGCGTGTCGCCAGTACTGGCTTTGATTGTTGTGCGATGCGCCCACAAGACATGCGAGAGCTCATCTACCCACCTTCCTTTGTGTCTGTCAAGGCGCGCTTTTATTCTTTCGCCTAGACTGCGGTTTGCGCGCTCAACTAGGCCATTGGTTTGTGGGTGTTTGACTGAAGCAAAGTGTTGTGTGATGTTCAATTGTGCGCACCAATCTTTGAATGGATTATCACAAAATTGTTTTCCGTTGTCTGATATGATCGCACCCGGTAGTCCGAAGCGACAGACAATGTTGTCCCAGACAAAGCGTTTGACTTGGTTTCCCGTGATGTTCACCACCGCCTTTGCTTCGATCCACTTCGTAAAGTAGTCTATGGCTACGATGAGGAACTTTACTCCTCCAGCTGCGACAGGGAAAGGTCCTGCGATGTCAATACCCCATTTGTAAAATGGCCATGGTGAGGTAATTGGTGTTAGCTCTTGTTGTGGTCGGCGTGGAATTGGCCTATGTATTTGGCAATTACTGCATTTTCTTATCAGATCGCGTGCGTCGCGATGCATTGTTGGCCAATAGTATCCTGACCTTAGAGCGCTTGCCACCACGGATCGCGGCCCTGAGTGCATACTACATGATCCAGCGTGAATTTCGCGGAGTACGTAGTCTGCTTGAAGAGGTCCAACACATCTGAGCCATGGCTGTACGAAAGACCATCGATAGAGTACGTTGTCGCGTAATTCAAATCGTTGCGCTGTGCGCCGTATTCTTCGAGCGTCTTTATGATCTTGGGGTAGGGTTCCCTTGCTAATAAATTCAATGATAGGTGTCATCCATGTAGGATCTTGTTCCTCTATCACCGTTGATATCTCCATTTCCAAGATTGACTTGTTTTTTAGGGTTTCTACCAATACCTGTTTTGAGAGGTGTGCGAAACTTGTGGATGCGATCTTGCTGAGTGCGTCCGCCTTCCTGTTATCTCCTCTAGGTACCTGTTTTATTGTGAACCTATCAAAGTTCTTGATCAAGGATTTTGTCTTTTCCAGGTATTGGATCATGTGCCCGTCCTTGGCTTCATATTCACCCAGCACGTGGTTAGCGACTAGTCGCGAATCTACATTTGCTTCTAGGTTGCGAACACCCATTTGGATTACGATGCGTAGTCCGGCTAACAGGGCTTCGTATTCTGCCTCATTGTTTGTGGCTGTGAATTCAAAGCGTAGCGCATAGGTGAATTCCGTACCTTCTGGATTTGTAAGAATAAGGCCTGCGCCTGATCCATCTACACATGAAGATCCATCTGTGAACAGAATCCAGGGTTCCTGCAAATCTGTTTTAGTTGCAGATGTCGGGCTGTCGCTGTCTGGCTTTTCCACGATGAAATCGGCTAAGACTTGTCCTTTGATTGCAGTGCGCGGTCTGTATGAGATGTTTTACTCACTTAGCAGTACACTCCATTTTTGTAAGCGTCCTGATGCGTCAGGTTTAGAGATAACTTGTTTGATTGGCTGATCAGTGATTACAGCTATTGGGTGCGCTTGGAAGTATCTGCGCAGCCTTTTGGCTGCGAATACTAGGGCCAAGACAAGCTTTTCCATAGCGCTGTAGTTAGTCTCTGTTTTCTTTAGGGCTTTGCTTACAAAGTATATGGGTGTCTGGACGAAGTTTCTGTCTGTTAATAGTACTGCGCTGACTGCTCCATGGGTTGCCGATAAGTACATTATTAGTTCTTCCCCTGGTCGTGGTGCGACAAGTTTGGGAAGAGATGCCAGATGAGTTTTTAGTTGTTGGAAAGCTTCCTCCGCTTCGTTAGTCCAGCGAAAGTCTCCCTTTTTAGTACACTTCGTGAGTGTTTTAAAGAGGGGAAGAGATTTGTCTGCTGACTTAGATAAGAAACGGTTTAGGCCTGCTAGCTTCCCATTTAATGACTGGACTTCTTTGAGTGTGCGCGGAGAGGGGAGATCAATAACAGCCTTTGTCTTTTCTGGGCAAGGCTTGATTCCATCGGGTTCTATCAAGTATCCAAGGAACATGCCTTCAGTTGCGCCAAAGGTGCACTTCTTGGGATTCAACTTCATGTTTATTCGCCCCAATGTTCTGAATGTTTCCTCGATGTCGCGCACCAATTCGTCCTCTGTATGGCTTTTGATGACAAGGTCGTCAACATAGACTTCTAAGTTGCGGCCTACTTGTTTTTCGAAAGCTGTGTCCACCAGTCGTTGGTATGTCGCGCCTGCGTTCTTCAGGCCAAAAGGCATTTTTGTGTAGCAGTACACTCCTTGACTGGTGTGGAAAGCTGTTTTTTCTTCATCCTCAACTGCCATCTGGATCTGGTGATACCCTTTATATGCATCTAGGAAGCATTTGAAAGGGTATCCGCACAAGGACTCGACCTTCCAGTCTATCTCTGGCAGTGGATAGCAGTCCTGCGGACATGCTTTGTTGAGGTCCGTGAAGTCCACGCACATCCTCCAACTGCCATCGCTCTTCTTTACCATAACTGGGTTGGAAAGCCAGTCGTGATAGTATACTTCGCGCATGATGCCTGCATCTACGAGCTTATGTACTTCTTCCAGAACAACCTTTGCACGGTCTGGGGCCTGGCCGCGTTTCTTTTGTCGTATTGGAGGGTATCCTTGTCGGATTTGTAGCTTATGCTCTGTGATAGAGCGCGGTACTCCCGTCATATGCTTTGGTTCCCATGCAAAGATGTCTAGGTTCTTTTGCAAGAGTGCGCATACAGCTGCTTTACCTTTGTCAGATAAAGATCCTCCAATCGAAACTTGTTGTTCCGGGTAATCTGGATGAATAGCGACTTTTAAATTTGGCGTTTTTTCCGTGCGCTGTTCTGGAATAGTCTCTGCTTCAGTTGTTACTGCGAGGCATTCTCTTGGTGGTACTGTTGTATTATAGAGAGTGACAACTCCTCCTTCCACTGGAAATTTAAGCATTCCGTGCGCTGTGGATGGTACTGCGCGCATGGATGATATTCCCGGTCTTCCAATGATACCATTGTATGGTGAAGGAGACTTTATTACCATAAAGTTTATCCATGTTGCGGTTGAGTGTTGTTCATCTCCTACGACCACCAACAAGCGTAACTGCCCCATGGTCCAAATCTTTTCTCCTGTGAATCCTGTTAATGACGTTGTAGCTGGTATCAATTGACTTTGGATTTCAGGTCGCAGTCTTTTGAAACAGTGATCGTACAGGATATCTGCGGATGCTCCTCCATCAATGTACATGCGGTGGATGTCATGTCCCCCTGTATGTATTTCAATGGTTAGAGGCTCCACGACTGCGTTGTCCGAAGCTATGGTAGGGAAGGATATCTCTTGTCCTGGAGAGATTTTTTGGCTGACTTTTTGCTTTATCTTGCGTTGCCATGATTGTATCATGTATATAGTATCAACTTTTTCCTTTGGGGGTTCTTTCTTACCCCCGTTTCTCTGTTTATCTTTTCCCTCTTTGATGTTCTTTACGAGGTGGTCCATCCTGCCTTCTCTCACTAGCTTTTCAATTAGTTGTTTTAGTTGGACGCACTCGTTAGTTGTATGGCCTTTTTGGCCGTGATACTCGCAGTATCCGCTACCTAGGCGCTTTTCTTCTGCAGTGCGCATTGGTGGTGGTTTTGGAAAGTTCGCACCTTCTGTTACAAATATTTCTCTCGGAGTTTTTGTGAGAGGGGTATATTTGTCATTGTCTCTTCCACTGCGATAATTCCTGCTGCGGTTGTTATTTTGATCATTGGATTGTCTCCGCGGCTGCTCTTGCTGCCTATAGTTTGAATAACCTTTTTTGCTATCCGCAACAGCTGCTTCTCCTTGTATAAAGGATCTAGTGCGCTTTGTTAGCTCATCAAAAGTTTGTGGAACCTTGTCGTTCAATTTTCGGATGAGTTCTGGGTTGTTAATCCCATTCATGAACCCTGAAATTTTTAGGATTTCAGGACATGCTTTGACTTGTATGCACTCATCTTTGAAACGTTCCATAAAAGCGCTGGTTGATTCGCCTTGACGCTGTTTCACTCTTGCTAGTTCCACAGGGTTTTTAGCGCACTTCTTTCGTTGGGTGAAATTGAGGCGGAATGCTTTTCGTAATTCCTCAAATCCACCAATGCTCCTACGTGGGAGTTTGCTAAACCATGTGCGCGCGTTTCCTACTAACGTTGAATTAAACATGTGGCACCATACAGGTTGTGGCCAGTTTTCGATAGTGGCGGCTAATTCGAAAATTTTTAGGTGATCATCCGGATCACCTGTTCCATCATATGTTTTCACATTAGTGGGCATGCGCCTGCGTTTGCGGTCTGAGTAATCGCTGATGCGCCGTGTAAACGCATCGATCTTCTGGCGTCGCCATGGGAGAGACATATCTTCATTCTCTTCCTCTTGACGTTTTCCTCTTGACTTCCAGTGTCCTGTTTCTTTATCCTCGTTGTCCGAGGAGTCACTAGAAGAAGGGTAGTCTCTTTTTCGGCGCTTGCGCCGGCTTCTTTCAGAAGAAGAGTTTGAGGGATCTCTGCTTGGGGATCTTCTTCTTCCCAATCTATCTTGAATCCTCCTACTCCCAGGTTTGGAAGATCCTTGGCTTGGCGAATGTTGAGGCCTTAATCGATCTTGTATTCCCCGACTGCCAAGCCTGGAGTGAACATTGGTGCGCCTTTCGCTGTCTTCTGAGTATTGTGAATCAGATATCGTACCCAACCTATCATGGATAGTGGTACGTTCTGCGCGTCTTCCTCGTGGGTGACGCAATGGTGATGGTTCGCGTTCATGACCAAAATTGAGTCGGGCTTGTAGGCTCGCGCTTGCCCTTCTTGTTGCTTCTTCTTGCATGAGGGCGGTTAGGGTTTCATAATTTTGGGATACAAAGTTTCCCAAAGTTAGATCGGGTGCGTCCTCAGTTGTTGCAAGAATTTCTGCCTCAGTATTAGGCGCCCTGTTTCGGTCAGGCGCGCCTGGCGGCGCAGTGTTGTTCACTGCGGGTGTAGCTTGATGAGGAGTGGTGAAGAGGGTGCGCTGGAGTTCCTCAACGCTTGGGACCACTGGGTGATTTGGGTAGTCCTTATAGGTAGTTCTACTGCTAGAAGAGGTGGGGTTGCCCCTGCCTCATGGTGACCAGGTGCGCTGGTTGTACCAGCAACTTGTCTGGAGGTCGGATCTTGTTGATTCTTCCTCTGATGGTCACGCTTTTCTGACTGCGGAGTCCGCTGGCTTGAATTCTTATGTTTCGTCATTCTAGTTCTTAGTAGGGTCCCACGGATGGCGCCACTTGTTGATACAAAAGTTGGACGTTCCTGGTTATGGGCTATTGCTCTCGTACCAATTCGCTCCTTAGTACTTGTTGCCTGCGTACTAAGAAAATAAACAACACCGTTAGGCTTATCGAGGGATTCTCGTAGAGAGTTAGGGTTTGTATATCGTACCTTGAATGAGAGATGTCATTCCTTATATAGGGGCTGAAACCGTGTAGGTTTCTTGCTCCTTAATCTTCGCACTCGTGGTGCTTATCCGAGGAAAGGATATCTATTCTATGAATAGATAATCCTTATCGTGTACCCAATGGGTTTAGTTGGGCTTTGGGCCTCGTGGGCCCAAGCTAATGATACTACGGCCCAAACCATTGTCATGGCAGCCCACTCGTGGTGGACTTAGGCGCTAGTAATGTATATTATTTGGACTCGTGGCCCAAATATAGACTATACGTCATCAATAACTAACAAGAAAATGAGCACTACGGCTCGAATCAATATCCAAGCCGTGAGTCGAGGACTCACGGTTCGAACCAAACCCACGGATAACAACCCGAATACCAAACCATTTTATAAAATCGAGTTTCCAATCAAAACCCATAAGTATTAATCCCGTTTTTGGGTGAAAACCCGTTCGGATCAAAACCCATCGTGACCAAGGGTCACGTTTTTAATAAAAACGCGAGTCACACTCGCCTCACCTTCGATCAAAGCTCCAAGTCGTGTAATACTTCGAAAATAATCGATTGGTTGTAAAAGTGGTGGTGATTCGTGATGAAAAATGGGGTTATAGGGCGCGTGTAGAGGTGGATCTAAAAGATTAGATGATGGGGATTAAGAAAACGGTGGTGGTGTTGAGCGGTGGCCGGCGGTGGCTGTGGTGGTGGCCGGTTTTGATAGGGGCGGCTAGGGTTTTGTCAAGAAGACAAATGAGAGAGAGAGATGTGTGAGGGTGTTGGTGTTTGTGTGAGAACCGAACCAAACAAGACCCTTTGTAGTTACTCTTTTATATATATATATATATATATATATATATATATATATATATATATATATATATTTTAAAGTTTTAGGTAATAATAATAATAATAGTAATAATAATAATAATATTACTAATAATCATGAGTGGGTAAAAATGGGTAAGTGTAAAACATGTGGCCCGAAGCCCGAACTCATTTCAAACTTTAATATCTCCCGAAAAACATCTCGTAATTACTCAAATATCGTCGGACTCGTAAAACGAATCATAAAATTTTTCGTTAGGTAAACCTAGTGCCAGAGTCAACGTAGTACCAGTGAGAATTTAAGAATACATCACCGAGCATAATATCCAAAATGAATTATTAAAATAATTCACGAATTCCATAACGTCATAAAAACATAATTATCCATAAAATAGGTCTTACAAGTTCGTTGTGAATAAAAATTCCAAATAAAAATTATAAACGAACTTTAACGTAATGCGGGTTTTCAAAATAACTCCCTAAATTGCCGGTTGTCACATATTTAGATACTCTAGAGGGTGTTTGACTAAGCTTATAAAACGGACGTATGCTTATGTTATATAAGCAATTTACGTTAAATCAACTAAGCCCATGTTGAGTGTTTGACTTAGTTTATGTTAAATCAACTAATAACCTCAAGTGTTTGGTTTAGCATAAATTGGTAAACGACCAAAAAGGACATGTGTTGAATTATAGTATATAATTAAGAATAAAATTGTAATTTGTAATAGAGCATGTTATATAAGCACAAACACTCTTTAATAAAACACACTTTTGAGGCTTATCAAAAACTCTTTATTTAAACTCATAAGTTCACTTATATAAACTTGGCCAAACACTAGTCTAGGCTTATTTAACACGTTTAAGCTAATAAGATTATAAGTCTATCATATAAGCTTAGACAAACACCCACGAATCTTCTCGACTCATACATTGTCTCAAAAAAACTCTTAAAATTCAAACACCAAAAACTCGATGCCTTTATAATATATGAAAGCTATGAATGATTTAAAAGATGAGGAAATGAGTAAGAAATGCTTTTTTTTTTTTTTTTTTTTTTTTTTTTTTTTTTAATGAGTACTAGGTCACCTACTACTTTTCTTATAGAGTTTAGTTGGGAATGTACTTATTATAATACGTTTAAAATTAGTCAAACAAGACTTATGGAACATTTTTAAACGATGATATATATCAATCACACCACCTAACATAAACGTTACTATCAAAATAACTACTATTTACTAATTCACACTACCTTCATAATTAAGATTCTCTCGTTCCACATATAAGAAAGATAAAGTGATGAGCGCGGTTGTCTTATTAAACTAATTTAGTTGTGAAGTTAATTGTACAAAGAGAAAGTTAAGTTATCGCTGATGCGTCAGTGATAACCGCGATCATAAGACTTCCTTATTACACTTAGTCTAACATATTGAGCCGAGGTTAAAAAATGTATTATTTATAAATACAATGTAATTAATAAAGTATATTTTATGAGTCCTCTCAAGTTTTGAATGGATCAAAAGTATCTTTTATTCATAAATACAATGTAATTAATAAAGTATATTTTATGAGTCGTCATCCGACAACTGCTTGTCAATAGTCATTTTTAATCTCTTCAAGTGTAATGCTTTTGAGCTCTTACACAATCACAAAATGGCACCTCCCTTAAAACAGTTTGAACACCTCAAAATACAGCTAGAAGCTATTATATCTGCTACAAACAACTTTGCTAATGAGAATTGCATCGGGAGAGGAGGCTTTGGGAAAGTTTATAAAGGCGAAATTGACAAAACCATGGTTGCATTAAAGCGTTTAGATCGTGAGTTCGGGCAAGGAGATCCCGAGTTTTGGAAGGAGATCATGATGCTTTCTGTTTACAGACATGAAAATATTGTCTCTCTATTGGGTTATTGTGACGATTATGGCGAGAAGATCCTCATGTATGAGTATCTACCTAAGAAAAGTCTGGACCGATATCTCAAGAGCAGTGAACTAACATGGGTTCGACGCCTCAAGATATGCATTGGTGCGGCTCATGGATTAGCGTTCTTACATAATCCAGCGGGGACCCAACAAAGAGTATTGCATCGCGATATAAAAAGTTCAAATATATTATTAGATGAAAACTGGAATGCCAAGATCTCAGATTTTGGACTTTCCAAATTTGGCCCTGCCAATCAAAAAAATACATTTCTCATATCCCACCCTGTTGGAACGCATGGGTATTGTGACCCACTATACGTAGAGACCGGGATTTTATCAAAAGAGTCGGATATTTATTCTTTTGGCGTTGTCCTTGGTGAAGTATTGTGTGGGAGGTTGTGTTTTGTCGATGATAAGCTTCAGCCTTTAGTACGATTAATTCGACAATCCTTTCAACAAAATACGGTTAATCAAATTGTTTTAACGAATATAAGGGATGAAATAAATCCGAATTCTTTGGATGTGTTTTCGAAAGTTGCATATCAATGCTTGAAGCTAGAACATGATCAACGTCCATCAATTGCGGAGATTGTAAGGGGGCTTGAAGCAGCACTTCAATGTCAAGTAAGCTGATCGTTTCTCAAAATTGAATAAAAATGTCTTTCTAATTAATTCTCAGTCATAATTAGAATTAACCTATATATATATATTTGTCACTGGTTACATGATTATTCTAGGAAAAATTATTTTGCACATACAAATTTTGGACAGAGGATAAATTAGAGATGCAGTTTTACTTACAATAAAAAAAATTGCATTTTTTTGTTACAACCATTTGTTGATGATTTATTATTTTTTATTGTTTGCAATTGATAGGTATCTGAATCATCTACCCCCTTCTCATTCTCCTTACCCTCGCCCTCGGATTCCTCATCCTACACCTCCATAAAAAGGTCACAACCATGCCGTCGTTTCCAATTTCATGAGATTCAGTTAGCAACAAAAAACTTTGACGAAACATTAGTAGTTGGGATGGGAAGTTTTGGGAAAGTCTACAAAGGTGAGATTTTTGATGGATCGAGTCTTGTGGTTGCTGCAATTAAGCGGTTTTCCTCCTCGTCGTCCTATCAAGGAGCATCTGAGTTTTGGCACGAAGTTGAGAGGATTTCTACGTTTCGGCACAGTAATATTGTATCTTTGATTGGTTATTGTAATCAGGATGAGATGATCCTTGTATATGAATATATACCAAATGGATCACTATATGATCATCTACATAAACTTGATACCCCTCTTTCTTGGCTTCAGCGACTCAATATCTGCATAGATGCCGGTCGTGGGTTGCACTACCTTCACACAGGGGTTGAGGTTGGGGTAGTACATCGCGATATTAAGACTTCAAATGTTTTGTTAGATGAAAGCTGGAACGCCAAAATTGCAGACCTCGGGTTGGCGAAAATAATTCCGAGGAACCAGACTTATGTAATGACAGGTGGTGCTTGGGGCACTATTGGGTATATGGATCCTGATTATTTCCGCACAAAAATGGTGACAAGGAAGAGTGATGTGTATTCTTTTGGGGTGGTATTATTTGAGGTGCTATGTAGGGAGCGAGCTTGGGATACTAGTTTTGAATCTATCAAAAAGGGAAAATTAAAGCAGATACTAGATTATGATATTAGCGATCAAATAGCCCCCCAAAGTTTAAAGGAGTTTGTTCGAACTGCAAAGGCATGTTTGCGTAGAGATCCAGAGCAACGCCCTACCATGGCTGAGGTTTTGGTCAGTCTGGAGTCTGTGCTGACTTTGCAAGAGAAATTCGATAGTTCGTTGCAACCAACATCAAAACCAACACGCAGAACAATACTTGATAGAATATTTGGTGGAAAGGTACGAAATTTGCCATGATGCAAAGTTAAAGTAAGAAGCTGCGTAATTGGTTTTAAAGCAAAAAGAGCAGTTTCAAATGCATGATCCGGTAGTTAAGTGGTTGGTTTAACATGAAAATTAAATCGATAGTCAAAATTCATAATTGTGTATATATCTAGTCCCTAATTCATTATACAAAAAAAATTGGTCGGCTAACCTAATTGGATTCAGTCATAACAAAAATTAGAAATAAGATTAGCTTAGAATAAGATAATTAGGACAATATCTCTGATCGATAGATGATATAACCGGATTTGTGTGTGTGATTATTCGAATCTCTCAAAAAAATTCATTCGAATGTGTCAATGATTTTTGTTTTAAGTGATTTCGAATTTTGTTAAGAAAACATATTAAATCGGTTTTTGATTGAACAAAGATTTAGAGGATTACTAATTATAGATTGAGGGGATTGAGGATTTTTGTGACAAATGTATTAAATCACACGTTTTATATTGTATAGAGGTTGATTTGTTGGTAATTATTTTTTTATTTTATTTTAATTTTGTTGCAATTGATAGGTATCTGAACCATCTACATCCTTACCCACCCCCTCGGATTCCTCATCTTACTCCTCCATAAAAAAGTCACAACCATGCCGTCGTTTGCAGTTTCACGAGATTAAGTTAGCAACAAAAAACTTTGACAAAACATTAATAGTTGGCCGAGGAAGTTCTTGGAAAGTTTACAAAGGTAAGATTTTTGATGGATTGAGTGTTGTGGTTGCTGCCATTAAACGGATGGCTAACAGAGACGATGAAAGGGAAGATCAATTTTGGGTCGAAGTTAAAGTGCTTTCCACGTTTTGGCACAGTAATATTGTATCTTTAATTGGATATTGTAATCAGGGAGAAGAGATGATCCTTGTATATGAATATATACCCAATGGATCACTATATGATCATCTACATAAACTTGGTACCCTTCTTTCTTGGCTTCAGCGACTCAATATCTGCATAGATGCCGGTCGTGGGTTGCACTACCTTCACACAGGGGTTGAGCTTGGGGTAATACATCGCGATATTAAGTCTTCAAATATTTTGTTAGATGAAAGCTGGGGCGCCAAAATTGCAGACCTTGGGTTGGCGAAAATAGTTCCCAGGAACCAGACTTATGTAGAGACATTGGTTGCTGGCACTTTAGGGTATTTAGATCCTCATTATTTCCATACAAGTATGGTGACAAGGAAGAGTGACGTGTATGCTTTTGGGGTGGTATTATTTGAGGTGCTATGTAGAAGGAAACCTGTCTGTCTTGATTTAGAGCAACGTCATTTATCAACCTGGGCTCTTGAATCTATCAAAAAGGGGAGACTAGAGCAGATACTAGATTTTGATATAAGAGATCAAATAGCACCCCAATGTTTAAAGGAGTTTGTTCGAACTGCAGAGGCATGTTTACTTACAGATCCAGAGCAACGCCCTACCATGGCTGAGGTTTTGGTAAGTCTGGAATCTGTGCTGACTTTGCAAGAGAAATTCGATAGTTCATTGCAATAACCAACATCAAAACCAGCACACAGAACAATAATTGATAGAATATTTTGTGGAAAGGTAAGAAATTTGCCGTGATGTAATTATCCTATGACTCATATTAACCAGACGTGGTTTTTTCTTTCGTTATTACAAAGGAAAGATTGTGTAAGAACGAAATAACATTTCATATTGGTGTTGATTACTATTTGGTATGAATGTGTTGTTGTCCTGCTTTTTGGTGTTTCTTGGTGTTTTTTTATATTTTAGTTTATCGCTTATTCTAATATAAGATTTATTTATATCTGAGAAAAAAATTAAATGACAAAAACGAATTGAACTTGAAGTTTCAAATATATGAAGTTTGCTACGAACTGAACCAGGTGAATGTAAAACTAAAACGTGAAAGAATGTAATTTTCCATAAGATATATATGTGACTATGTATAAATTTTTAATCTATTTGACGAGAAAGAGGTTACGAGTGAGTGTGTCCTAATGGTACCTCATGTTTTGTGAGAAGCTCCATAGCCAAATAATTGTGGGTTCAAGTGTTGCTTAACACATGTAAGATACATTTGTGGTATAAATATTGTGAGATAGTTACAATTGTCGTTCTAAAAAAAACTCTTTGAATCATAATTTTGATAACCTTAATCCAAGCAACAGTTTAGGATGAATGGCTGAAGGCTAGGAATTAGTGGCTGGGCCTTATAATAATATTCAATTGTTTCACTTGGGAAGGTAACTATTCTTTTTTATCCTATATATAGTTTTGAATGTTTGATTAAGTATTTATGTGAACGCATCATAATATTCAGTGAAAATAATGTTGGTTCTAGGAAATTAGTGTTATGATTGGACAGTGTTGTTCAATTCAATAGTTTAGTGGAAATTACATGTGATTTTTGGAAGTTAATTCAACTATTTATAATTTATTTAAGCAGAGCTCTCAAGCCTAGAGAGGGCATACTAGAAAACAAGCAAAAAATGTAATGATTTATTAGGTGTTTCATACTCAGCAAGAAAAAAAGAGGAAAGAATGCTAACGGTCTTGGAATGATCCAGTTTAAATGTATTTTGTGGATAAAAGAAGAATGGTTAGTAGTTTGTGGATAAAAGAAGAATGGTTAGTGGTTATTTAGAATGGAAGATAAGATGTTTTGAAGCAAGTTATTAGAGGGTTCTAATGGATCAATTTATGCAAAATTCGGCTTTTAGTTTGGAGTTGATTACTATATCCAACTAAGTATTATCCTTACTTAAGTGTTGATTTCATTGAGCAATACATGTTCACGAGAGTTTCTTTGAATTTCTTGACATGAGATTATAGACCTCCTCATAACTTCATACAACACTACAGTCTAGAAAATTGCAAAACTTTGACTTGGTGTGTAGTTTCAAAAAAAAAAAAAAAAAAAAACTTGAGTTTGTATATGCAGGATATACCCATTCAGAGGGGTATTATCATGGATTCCGTAACATTCAATTGGTAATGAATCTTCAACAATCCTGTTTTACCATGATGGTATACAGTGGCGGAGCCAGGAGCCAAGTTTAGGGGTAGCGAAATACGAAAATTTGTTTAGGGGTAGCGAAAATTTGTTTCAGGGGTAGCGAAATCACCAAAAAATGGCCAAAAATCGCCAAAAATCGCTAAAATTACACTACCGGGTAAAAGTTCAGGGGTAGCGACCGCTACCCCTGGCTTACACATGCCTCCGCCCCTGATGGTATAATTCCCCTAACTCTCAAAGATACTAATCTCTTAGGTTGGGCACAGTGGGTTGTAAAATCTCGCTCGAGTGTCTCATACAATCGATACCCAAATCGGTCGTCACCTCTGTGGGGAGTTGGGCAATAATCGGTCGAGCATAACCAAAAGACACCATCGGTTGAAAATACAACCGATATTATACACCTTTTTTTTTTTTTTTTCCTTTTTTTTCTTTTTTGTCTAAAGAAACCGTATGGCTGGCTTGGAAGTTGGAGACAAAGATGGTCTGAGTAAAGAAAAATGGTCTGAGTAACCATTGAACCAAGTCCCAGTAGCTATAACCATTGGCTTGCAAGTTGGAGACAAGATTGTTTGTGTATTTGATAGTTTGGTACACATATATGATTGAGCAAGATTGTTTTCTTGCAACAATGAACTAGATACAAACTTATAAAGTCATGTACTGAGCTTAGTTCATGTTGTAGTCTGAGCAAGATTGTTTTCTTGCAACATGTATTGTGAGGAGTGTGACATTTGCATGAAATGACCAACAAACTTATATAGTTACCACGTGTACGTAGTAGACATGCATGGAAAGTAAATACGTATTTCTACAAAAGTTAGTCATCATCACAGTAAGAATTTATTAAAAAATAAATAAATAAATAAAGAAAAAATAATATATATATATATATATATATATATATATATATATATATATATATATATATATATATATATATATATATATATATATATATATATATATATATGGTGGGGTTATTCTAAAAAGGGCCTTATAATAAAAAGTGTAGGAAGGATTGTGGGAATGACATGTGTCACCCCCTTGCCACATCATATGACATATGTCACCCCCCTCCCCCGCCGAAAAAAACTTTTTTCCCGCCAAAAAATTTTTTTTTTCCCGCCAAAAAATTTTACTGCATCACTGTTATAAATTTACTGCATCACGGTTATAAAGTTACTGCATCACGTTTACTGCATCACAATTATGATTTTACTGCATCACGGTTACTGCATTCATGGTTTTAATGTTACTGCATCATGGTTATAAAGTTATTGCATCATGGTTATAAAGAAACTGAATTATCATAAGTTTTCTGCATCATATATGTATGTAACTGCATCAAAATTAAAATACGATTCTTTTTTAAGTTTTGGTGCATCTTTATTATAAGATACTGCATCATAATTAATAATTTAGTGCAACAACTATGTTGCAGTAACTTATAACCTCAATGCACTAAAATTTAAAACTGTGATGCAGTAACTTTTATAATTGTGATGCAGTAACTTTATAACTGTGATGCACTAAAAAATTTTGGCGGGAAAAAAAAATTTTTTTGCCCCAAAAGAAATTTTTTTTTTTTTTTGCGGAAATTTTTTTTTTTTTTGCGGGGGTGGGTGGGATGGAGGGTGGGGGGGGGGGTGACATGTGTCATATGATGTGGCATAGGGGTGACACATGTCGCCCTCACAATCCTTCCTACACTTTTTATTATAAGGTCTTTTTTATTTTAACCCATACATATATATATATATATATATATATATATATATATATATATATATATATATATATATATATATATATATATATAGTGAGACTTTCTTACGAGAATCATCTTATCTGCGAGAACTGAGAGAACTACCAAAAACATATATGCACGCCTTCAATAATTATAGTTTTGCACATATGTTTTAGAAACAACATATATGTTTTTAAAAAAACATAGTTGTTCTAAAGAATTTGATAAGAAATTAGAAATACAAAAATTTTCTTTGTAGGTGTGCATGTATGTTCTTACAAGGTGTGCAACGATAATATTGCGGCCGTGTATAAGGTTTTTTGTGGAAAAAGAGGATGAATTCATGATGATATTGAAGAACATAGGTGGATACTTACGATTATTGATGATTTGCATGTATTTTAATTTTATTTTAAAAGGCGTGCATGAATGTTTTTGGTGGTTCTCTCAGTTCTCTTAGATAAGATGGTTCTTGTAAGAAAGTCTCTCTCTCTCTCTCTCTCTCTCTCTATATATATATATATAAATATATATATATATATATATATATATATATATATATATATATATATATATATATATATATATATATATATAGTGAGACTTTCTTGCGAGAACCATCTTATCTGCGAGAACTGAGAGAACCACCAAAAACATACATGCACGACTTCAATAATTGTATTTTTGCACTTATGTTCTAAAAACAACATACATGTTTTAAGAAAACATAATTGTTCTAAAGAATTTGATAAGAAATTGGAAATACAAAATTTTTCTTCGAAGGTGTGCATGTATGTTCTTATAAGGCGTGCAACGACAATATTGCGGCCATGTGTAAGGTTTTTGTGAAAAAAGAGGATAAGTTCATGATGATATTGAAGAACATTGGTAGATACTTACGATTATTGATGATTTACATGTATTTTTATTTTATTTTAAAAGGCGTGCATGTATGTTTTTGATGGTTCTCTCGGTTCTCGCAGATAAAATGGTTCTCGTAAGAAAGTCCCCATATATATATATATATATATATATATATATATATATATATATATATATATATATATATATATATATATATATATATATATATATATATATATATATATCACCACTGTAGCACATGGATCGTGTCTCGTGACTGGAGAGAGAAAACTGACGTGACAGCCGCAAAATTAAGTGAATATAGGTAACCACTGTGACCAGCCTTATTACTACTTGCTCTTTTGCAGACGTGAGAAATCATCTTATTTGAAACATTGCAAAAGTAGAATGGTATCTACTAAAACATATATCTTTCTCTCTCCACACTCATATAGTCATATATACTAAGATACTCTGATAGTGCTTTTAGGTGGTTTTATAATGTTTTTTTATGTAAAAGATTATTGCAATTTGAAGCACATCCAAACAATTTTAATGAAATGTTAGTTGCAACCGTTTATTCTTTTTCCATGTATAGTCAGTTTTTAAATGCAGATCTGCCCATCAACTTATTGGATTTTAAATATTTCTAGCATTTGATCTTAGCTCAATTAAATTCCGTGATTGCAGCATCGAACAGGTTGTCTGGTTTGGTTGTCTAAGGAAGCTGCATAATTGGTCTGTGTATCCTGTTTGGAGGAATGCAAGGTTTACGCAGGCAAGAAATCAAGGGAAATGGATTAATAATTTCTAGAGACGTATGACATTACCTACCAAAATAGTGTATTCACAACATTTTTATCAATACAATGGATATGGTTCCAAGAAGAGGCGCTTTCTCTACAATGAAGCAACACAAACTACAGATAAGTTCCATTTAGATCCAATCAAATCAGCCTTCTTATATATGCATTTAACGCAATTTACCTGTCATTAAGGTCTACAATAGTGGGATTTCAACCAGTTTGCTCATGAATGGGTTTATTTGAGTCGGGTTCTTTCTCAAAACTTGTCATACTGGTTACTGCTTTTATAATCATATTCAACAATGCATTCTTTATAACTTAATTTTATTTTATATGTCGCAGAATAATGGTCACGGCAATGGCCAGCATGAGTTTGATCAACGGAGCCTGAGAGGTCGTTTATAAAATGAATATGCCTTTTAATTAACTCAGGTTTCATCCGGCCAAAAAGGATGTACATATTCTAATTATACAAGTTCATGTTATCATAAACAAATGGATGACTGCAATTGGTAGAATCTTTTTCTTGTTTTTTATGGTAATTGCTATTTATGAAAAGCAAGATATTTTGGATTTTATGCTGAGGAATATGATTATGTGGTTCTTGATGTTGTGTGGAATGATCAGAACCTATTTTATACTTTACGCATATGTGGAGGAATAAGATTGCCTATAGTTAGAGAGATCCTGCATATTTATGCATTTATAGTTCTTAAACTGTTCTTTACCTTCTAAAATGGTTTTGAGCTTTGTTCATACGATACTTTATACTTATCAATTATTTTGAAGGCTACTTAATCTTGGGACAACAGTCTAGACGTGGGTTTGTGTCGCTTTGGCTAGGTTGAGGTAAAGGAACGGTCGTGTGGTAGCAATTGTAAGGTATGATTATGGTGTTGCAAGATATATTATTTTTAGTTGTCTTAATTGGCTATTGCTCACTCTTTATGTATGTTACGTTCATCACTTTTATCTAGCTTTGGTGGAAGTTCAGTATGATCATAGATTGTTTAGGTTGTGATCACTACTGGGATAGTCGTGAGTTTAAATGTTGTGTTTCCCCCAAAGTCTATTAATTATCAAAATAGTCTTAATTGTGTTTAGATGCTTAGTGGTTGGATATCTTTTTGAAGATTTATAGCTATGAGATTGCCTCATAATTTTAACTTTATTACCGTAAGCCCAAGTTTTCAGTTAAATTTTTCTTACAAGGTGATTTTAGGAGCCGTTTTTTTTTTTTTTTTTTTTTTTTTTTTTTTTTTAAATTACACGGATGATCCTTGTGGTTTACACAGATTTCATGTTTAGTCTCTATTTCATTTTAATTACACCAGAGATACGTATTTTTGAAACTTGTCACACATTTAGTCCCTAGTTTGGATGATCCGTTATTTTATCCGTTAAGTTATTTGCATTTTTAGTCCTCCATTGATATTTTTTGCATCGTTAATCGTCATTTTCTGCACCATTAGTCCCTCCGTTAATATTTTGCATCGTTGTCAATCACTTTACGTTTTCATCCACTTTTTAACGTTCTCGTCTGTTTTTTTAACGTTTTCGTTCATTTTTTTTACGTTTTTGTCCATCTTTTTTACATTTTCGTTCATTTTTTTTTTACGTTTTTGTCAATCTTTTTGCATTTTCGTCCATTTTTTTACGTCCTCGTCCGTTTTTTTAACGTTTTGTCAATATTTTTACGTTTCCATCCATTTTATTTATGTTCTCATCCTTTTTTAATGTTTTAGTCCATATTTTACGTTTTAGTCAATCTTTTTACGTTTTCGTCCGTTTTTTTTATGTTTTCTTATGTTTTTATCGGTTTTCGCCCTTTTTTTTACGTTTTCGCCTATCCTTTTGTGATTAAGTAAGTATACTAAAAGAGAATTTGACATTTGATAAAAATGTTGTGTCGATTTTAAATCACGATTTTGACCCCTTTCTGGTTTGAATCATCAAAAGTGTAAACCACGAAAGTTGTCTAGAATAATGTTTTACATCAGGACTCGCGAGATTTTAACAAGAAAATGAAAAATAAGGGTTGTTTACAACAAAAATTTAAGCCATTTTTTTTACCAAATTTATAACTTATAAACTTATAAACTTTTGTAAATTTTGTACTTGTGTAAATCATCAAACTTATCGAAAAAATGTGCGAAAACGGATAAAAACGGATTAAAGTGTGTGAAAATATGAAAAAAAAAAACTAACGAAACATGTAAAAATGAACAAAAATAGATAAAAACGTGAGAAAAACGGACGAAAATGTAAAGATGTTCATATAGTTTTCTCCTCTAAGACATACACACTGGCCGGTGAGCCCAATTTGATATATAATGAACGAATGATAACGAACGAAAATGGCTTAAGTTTTGGTAGTAAACAGCCCTTGTTTTGCATTTTTCAGGTTAAAATCACATGAGCCATGATGTAAAACATCATTCCGGACAACTTTCGTGTTTTATACTTTTGATGATTCGAACAAATAGGGGGTCAAAATTGTGATTTAAAATTGATACAGAAACATTTTTATCAAATGTCAAGTTTTCTTTTAGTATAGTTACCTAATCACAAAAAAAACGGCGCGAAAACGTAAAAAAATGGCGAAAATAGATAAAAACAAAAGAAAACAGACAAAAACGTAAAAAAGCGGACGAAAACAAAAAAAATAGACGAAAACGTAAAAAGATTGACAAAAACGTAAAAAATGGACGAAGATGTTAAAAAAACGGACGAAAACATAAAAAAGACGGACGAAAATGTAAAAAGATTGACTAAAACGTAAAAAATTTGGACAAAAACGTTAAAAACGGACGAAAACGTAAAAGATTGACTAAAACATAAAAAAAAATGGACAAAAACGTTAAAAAAATGGACGAGAACGTAAAAAATGGACGAAAACGTAAAAAGATGGACAAAAACGTAAAAAAGTGGATGAAAACGTTACAAAAATAGACGAGAAAGTTAAAAAATGGACGAAAACGCAAAAAGATTGACAACGGTGCAAAATATTAAAGGAGGGACAAACGGTACAAAAAATGAGGACTTTTTTAGAAAATGAGGACTAACGGTGCAAAAAATATTAACGGAGGACTAATGGTGCAAATAACTTAATGGATAAACTAACGGCCCATCCAAATTAGGGACTAAATGCGTGACAAGTTTCAAAAATAGGTATCTCTGGTGTAATTAAAATGAAATAAGGACTAAACATGAAATCTGTGTAAACCACAAGGACCATCCGTGTAATTTTATTTATTTATTTATTTTTATTTTTTTTTTTTATTTTTTTTTAACTTAGAGCCGGTTTATGTTAAGACGAAGCTGTTTCAAGTACCTGACTATCTTCAACGGCGTCTACAACTTACAGTTAGTAAATCCAAACTCTGGCTGCGGAAAAAGTCAACTGTAAGGATATATATGTTTCATTTGTGTAGTTATGGAGTCTCAAATTCATAATCAAACATTATCTGGCTATCACAAGTTATGTAACTATCTTCAAGGGCGTCTACAACTGACGGTTTGTAAATCCAAACTCTAGCTGCGAAAAAAGTCAACTGTAAGGATATATATGTTTCATTTGTGTAGTTAAGGAGTCTCAAATTCATAATCAAACACTATCTGACTATCCCAAGTTATGTATTAATTCTCCTTAAATTTGAAAATTTTGTGATGAAGTATACTTATAAAACTCATTACCTTTAGATACAACTGCATTAACAGATAAATCGTAGGATCATATGTTTATAAGACAATGTTATTAATAATCTATCACAACTCAATCTCTCATTAAAATATTATTGGTTTTATTCATCTACTTATACAACCAAACATACAATCAATCTCAGCTTTTTTACTCCCTCAGTCTCATATTAAATATTCAGTTTTACATTTGAAGTATTTCTTTTTCAACTTTGACCTTAAAATTTTTTATTTGTGTTATATAATATTTGATGTAAAATATATGAATAGATTAGGTTTTAAGTGTATTTCACTGTTATAATTTTCATCAAATATTATATAACATAAAAAAAATATTTAAAGTCAAAGTTGAAAAAGAAATACTTTAAAGTCAAAACTGGATATTTAATATGAGACGGAGATAGTACCATTTATCACAACCCAACCTAAAATATTATATTATTTCATTTATATTATATTTAATTTTTTTCTTTTATATTTAATTTAATTACTTAAAATTTCATATAAAATTATATATTAAATAAATTATTTACTTTATAAGTGTTTTTTAGAATGACAATTTTAACGATCTCACAACATTTAAACAAATGGTTTTAATAAAAATGACCCACTTGCATCCGTTTTCACTAAGTCGTTTAAAACGACCTTTAATCTCTGATTTTCATTCCGAGACCTGATATTATCAGGTCTGTTCTGAACATACATTTGACAAACTCTTGACCACATCAAACTTTTTCTTTGGTAATTTCCACGGGTTGAATCACACTAACATGACACAATGCTGCCATCAGTGCTATATCTTCTTTCGTTTCCCATTTTGCAATTTTTTCTGTATTTCTGCTTGGTATTTGAGAATCTTCAAACAAAGGGCTTGTGTCCCAATGATATCCCCTGTTGTGTGAAAAGCTTTCCATCCAAATGGTTGTGAGCTAAAGTCCTGGTTAGGACATGTGACATAATATGTGATGTGTATATTGTGTGATACAGTGATAGTTACCGTTAAAAAAAAAAAAAAAAAAAAAAAAAGCTTTTATTTAGTGGTAGTCGCATAAATTTTTGACTAAGTTGAAGAGAATATATATATTTTTTTAAATTCAAAAAAAAAAAAAAAAAAAAAAAAAAAAATTGCAGACAAATAATTGGCGGAATTGAGTAGGATATGTTTTTTTTTTTTTTTTTATCTTTTTTTTTTGAGCAAAAGGATATGTAGTTATTGGACTCGAAGAGAATTTCGACCAAGCTACAATGGTATCTTTAGTATAGGTGGTCCATGTTAAATAAATTAGAGGTAGATAGGGAATGTTGTGGAACATGTTAAACGGGTACAACAAACATCTAGGTTCTATTAACCACCAAAGAAACTACAAGAAGCCCAAATGTTTTGTGTTTATTACTAATTTTTGATAAAATGCTAGAATAACAAGTTAACATGATTAAAATTAGGGAATATATTAACTACAATTTGTTGTAGCTAATTGGCTACAATTTTATGCTAAAAATATGAGTCCTTGAATCCTATTCAGTAGGTCCCTGAGTCTTTTTGTAGCCAATTGGCTACAATAATTGTAGTCAAGATATCCCCTTCAAATTAAACACAACTTTAGCCAACTTATAAAAATTGATTTTGTTTTGAGGCACGGTAAGATGCTTTTGTGCAATGTTTTAAAAATTGGGTCTCGAATTGACCCGGCCGAGTTATCGGTTTGACTGCCGGGTCTACCCATTTTTACATTAAAATACATAGCAATATTTCGGCTCACTTAACACCTATAAACCTTTAATTTATTACCAAACATGCCGAAAGTCTAAACCTTTAATTTATAACCAAACATACAGAAAGTCTAAAAGGTTCAATACTATTCGCATTATAGGTTTATAAAACGTATATTATTCAATGCCAAACACATATAATTCAACGACGATACAAGTTTTAAACTAAAAAACAAAAAAAAAAATCATCCATCATCACGTTCAATCCAAGCTTATCATATACATTTTCTAAAATATAAAGAAAAGAAAAATATGAAAAAAGACCGACTTTGGAGCACTGAGTTGCTCGGGTCACATGAAGCTCGGCGAGTCAAACTGGATTTTCAAGCCTCGCAAAACCGATTCATTTTAGCCCTTTTTACGGCAATAAACGGTTCAACCGGCCGGGTCGAACTGGGTTCAAAACATTGCTTTTATGTTTACAATTCTTATTACTAGGACGCATAAGTTATCAACTCAATTTTGGTCAAACTTAAATGGGCAGAAATATATCGAATGCTAAATATATGTTTATAATTTTTATAAATGTTAAATAAGTCATATATGATTAAATACTACCCAGAGGTAAATAATGTGTTGAGGAACCACAACATTAGACATCATAAGAGCCTCGCAAAGGACCACGTCCTTAATGTCGATCATAACAGTCGTTGGTTTTGAATACCCCGTTTTTACGTTGACGAGAATGAGGTTGAAAGTCTACGTAAGATATTAATTAGTAATATAACTATTTAATTTTTTTCACATACGCTTATAACATTCCATAAGAAGTCTACAATAACAATTTTTACATGTCGAATGCAACGTCATGGTAAGTATCAATTATCTTGTTTTTTAAAGTGTAAACATAAGAGCATCTGCAGTCGTAAAAGTCTTTAATGACTTTTTACCTCTAAACATTAATATATCTCATTAATATTCAATAAATTTTGTCTTTCAAAAAGTTATTTCCATAAAACATCTCCAATGCAACAAACCTTTTTAAAAGCTTTTCACAAAGTATACCATTAATGAAAATAGCTTCTTGATTTTCTATGAACCGCTCGGTGTATAGAAAGTCTTTCTCCAAAAAGTTGTTTGCAAAGCTTTTGTTGCAATGGTATAAGTCTTCTAATAGGTTTTCTAAATAGTAAAAAGTCATCTATAAACCATTGCATTGCAGATGCTCTAAGATCACTTATTTTTAGTCATTATCTTTAACAAACATAAAAAAGATCGTGCCTAAAAATATATTTATTTTATTCCAACAAGTATGATGAAACAACGTTTTTAGGCACGACTGACGATAGTGAAACGGCATTGTAAATATCAAAATGCAAGCACTAGATATTGCAATATGTGTATCTATAATACGAGATTGTACATATACTAGTGCTTCATGTAAAAAACTATTTGTAACTTATTTAAAATTTGGTTGAAGCAACGACTCATAATAAATATTCACTGATTTCTTCTTTAAAGTTTATGTAATGATAGACAAATACCATCACAAAGCAATAGTTTATGACGGCAAATAATTATACTTACAAAATTATGGTTTTGGTGTGACCCTTGATACAACATTTACCGGTTTAATTAGTAATTATTGCGAGAAAAAATTTATAGGTTATAGACGAAAAATGATAAAAGTTTAAGGATTAAGTAATATTTAAACTATTAATTTGGTGATGGATGTTATTACTATCTTTAATATTTTCAAGTTTACAAGGCAATATGAATATAACATTATAACACATCACTTATTCTTAACTTTTAAACAAAATTATTCGCGTTTTATATATATTATTGACATTAAAAATAACAAATAGAGTAAATTACATTGTTCATCCCTGTGCTTTCTTCAGATTTCATACGACATCCAAAAGTGCTGATTTTTTCCTTTTTCATCCAAAATCAATATTTTATTACGCCGCTAGTCCAAAATTCTAACGGGCGTTAAATTTCCCAGTTAAGTCTTTCTCACGTGCATGTCATGCGAGGGCAATTTCGTCAGAATCTTGTGTTTTGTCCCCTTCCTCTCTGCATGTTACTGTGCATATTACTGTAGCACGTGTACTTTTTAGTACATTTTATATCTTTTTTCACCATTCGTCCTTTTTTTTTTTTTTTTTTTTTTTTTGCATTCCTTTATTTATTGAGTTAACTTTTTGAGAGTTAAAATATTACAGCTTTATAAACGACTTTTTTTTTAACTATCACACATATATACGTAGTTTTTGAAGCTAACATTATTCCTTCTCAAATGTCTAAAGGAAAACCATTTTCTTATGTTTGTATCTTTCATTTTAAGTTAATATAAGTTACTTACAAATCTTATAATTTGTTTAAACCCTTTATGCAAGCATAATCTTCAAAAGATGTGGTGGTGGTAGAGGACACAGATTGTTTAAAAGAGGTGGTGGTGGAGGATAAATTGATGAAACAGAAGATGAAGAGATTTACCAACAGGTTTATTATGAATACGACACAGAACTTTATGGAAATGGGAATGGTGAAGGATTTGTTAGTGAGGAACAGGCATGGCAACGCAAATTAGATGAAGAGGCATTAAGAGAAGCACTAGCAGAAGAGGCAAGGGCTAAAAAGTGGGTGGAAGAACAAGTGAAGAAACAAATAGAGTATGAGAATATGTTGGCTGAAATGGGTATCAATCTATATACTAGTGATACAGATTCAGAGTATTATACATATTAATATGCATTTTGTATTTTCAATAACAATCATTGTTCATAATTTTCATTTATGTTGTGTTGCTACTGTGTTAAATAACAAGTACAGTGTTACTTGAAACTTCAATAAAGAGGATACAAGAATTTGCAAGTTGCATGTTGCAAGTTGTGACAAGGCTATGGTCATCAAAAATCGTATACGTATTCTAAAAAAATACAATAAATACATTAATGAACTATACGAGTAGTGCATGGTCTAAGTTTTGTTAATAAAAAATAAAAAAGTACAAGACACATTGTAACAACCCGTAATTTTCCACGTCTTCATTTATTTCCTGAACTTTTCAAATTTACTATTCATCGGTTACTATTCACCAAGCACTATTGATCATTTCACTATTCATCGTTTTTGGAATCGGTTAGTGATATTGAGATGTTTTTCAAAAATTTTACTATTCACGAAACACTATTCACTCCCGGAGAAAGTTTGTCATTCATGCGTGAGTTGCATCATTCCTGTATACGTACGGTTATCTATCTAATAAACGTTATCCTATGAGCTATTGTTTTGAATAATTGATCCGACAATTCCGACTATAGTCCTAACATATTTTTACACTCGTTATAATGATATAAAAGTTATATTATTAATTTACCCAACGTTTTGAATTTATTTATTTAACGTATCGTTAAAAACTTATAATTACGACGATTTACGTAATTACGATTTTTATGCATTAGCAATGTACCCGATACTACTAATTAAAATGCTTACTAATATCTAAATAATATCTAGATATTATCATTATCCATTGAAATTACCATTATGCCCTTGCATTGAAATTACCAAAATACCCTTGGACTATAAAAGGAAATCACTAGCTTATTTTCACATTTTTTACACAACAAATTCACTCTTTCTCTCTTGGTGATCCACGGCAAGAACAACAACAAGGAAGAACCATGGAATTTTTTTTAGATCAAATGTTATTATTGTTTCATTTGTTTTAGATTTCTAGGTTTTGAAATATCAACCATTAGGATTAACTTTCTATTTTGCTACAAATCACTCCATCATCATCAAGTAAGTTTCAAGTAATGTTTTTCATCATCTAATACTTTCATTTTAATGATAACATGATGGGTTCTCAATTTATTTTAGCATACATGCAAGTATATATGTTAAAGATACCACTTTTCAAGTATATATGGTTTTCATTAATTTATATTAAGCCTATGATCATCCCCTTGTTATCCCACTAATTTTATGAGTACTAGGAACCCATGATACCCTAAGAAGGTATATGGTAAGATTAGATTAGTCTTGTGGTGTTTTGAAGAGATTTGACAAGGATTTGAAACTAGAAAAGTGATTTTTGACAACTTTAAAAAGCTACTGTCCATTTTTGCCAAATTCAGAAAATCCAGGGGCTGTGGCGAATTTTTGGTTTTCATATTCCGGAAATACTTTCAAAAACGAAACCGTAGCCGCTGGAATCGCTAAAAGATCATTTACGACGAGGAAGATACGATGTTTTTATGTTAGCGACGAAAACTATATTTTCAGAAAATTACTTGCTGTCCCACGTTTTTCAATGGCAAATCTGAAGCATTAGCCGTAATCTAGCCGTCCCGACTTATCAAAAATATATTAGTATGTTATCCCACGATTCCGGGGATATAAAGAACGTAGAAAACAAGCTTAAAACGAAGAAGATACAAGCATTTGAACTTTGACGAAATATATATATTTTTGGCAGCTTTGCTATAATTGAATTTTCTAAGTGTTAAACATTATATTTTTCAAGTAACAACATTTGGAGCTATATTTCTTATCGTTCGAGGCACGTACAATCAAAAGTTAGAACAAGGTTAAACTACGCCGAAAACGTTATATTTACTAATAAAACACTAAACGATAAACGTTATTTTCAAAAACTACAAGTGGTATGGATAACGTACGTATACGCATGTGTAACATTGTTTCATTTCTTACATTGGAAACACTTCATTAATATTAGGTTGCTGTTAGGGAATCGAGCCTATTTCTGTTCAATCACTAGCCTTTTGTATCTGTTGCATAAGGTGAGTATTCACGAACCCCTTTTTCTAACTATTTTAATCGCTTTGGGGTGGATGCATGAATTATTACTTGAACACTTTGAATATTGTTTTGAACCCTTTGATTATTATGAACTCTTTTGACTTGTCTTGACCTTATAACTTGTTTAGAACTCTTGAACTCAACTTGAACTTTTGAACTTAATGTACTGTACGTGCTATGACCTAAAGTCTCGCCATTTTTGGTGGAGCGTGCAAAGTCTCACCTTATTGGTGGAGCGTTCTTAACCCTAAAGTCTCGCCTTATTGGTGGAGCGTGCTAAGTCTCCCATGTTTAGAGCGTTCTTAATTGTATATAATAGTTGTATGATGTACTGTTCGTACATTCGCATTGTTCGACACCTATTAGTAATATGGATAGCGCTATTAGAGGTCGGCCAACCTCTCGTCCACTATGTTACGGGACGCATATTATTTAATTAGGGGCTTTGCATGGCATACATTATTATATATGTGGTGCTTATATTGTGACTTATTATGACCGCGGGTGCTTGACTACAAGACATAATATTTGACAACGCCTTTGGCTTGTGAACTTTCTCTAATGGTTTCTCATATTATATAAAACGTGTGTGCTCACCAACTATTTTCATAGTTGACCCGTTTTCTCTCATGCACTTCAGATGATCGTCAGTAAGTTTTTCTTCAAGGTCTTTACATAATGAAGTTTTCACATGTCACTACGGATCATTATGTACTAAAATGCTATCTTTTGGAAACCAAACTTTATGTTTTAAATTGCCAAGGTCGGCTATAACAATGTTGTAATGATATACTTTTCCTTTAATGTAAATTATGGTATTGTTCTATTTCTCTTTGGCAATGTATATTGATTCGTTGCACCTCGTGTTTCCGCCTTCGGCGAGGGTGTGACACACATGTATGACAAGACGCGCACGTGGTCAGAAGGTTTAACTGCAAAGCTTGCAAGGCTTCCCTGAGACGCTTCTCTTCGTGGCAATAAGTCAACACAACTCATTAAAGAAAGACCACAAAAGTTGGCCACATGTACACTAATAGATTTTGTAGATTTTGTTTTAAACTAGATAGGTTAGATTGCAAATGTGCATAGTTGATAGTTTATGTAAATTGCACCGCTAGTCCAAATTATTTTACACACAACACTGTTAAACTATGACCAACATACACGTGTCAGTTTGATACTATACTTGTAAAATTTTAGTTTGTTTATAACTTTGGGGACTAAAGAGGAAATAGTACACAGAGTGTAATGATGTACAATGGTCATATTAAATAAGTATAGTCGTAAATCTCAATTTCGTATCTCTATGTAATGTCATAACTTATTGTAATTGGAGTGTATTAAGAGGGATTTCTTTCCTTTATATAACAGTTAACATTTTCGTTTGCCACACACTTGACACAAAAAGTCTCTCATACTCTTACTCTTATTTAACCCTAAATAACCAAACCCTAAATACAATACTCAACAATCAACAATATGGCACCAAAAAGGGTTAGAGGTTACAACCTTCTTGATGAGCTGACAACAGCATCAGGTTCTTACATATTGAAAGACCAAATGCTAGTGAAACTGCAGAGGGACATCCAGCATGCATATCGGCGTTGATTAGATCTGCTGACCCAGTGTTCCAACATTTTAGAAGAATCTAGCAAACGGCAAGAGTACATTGCTGAAATAGAAATGCTGCCAGAATCTAAAACTGCACACCTGAGCATTGCATTTGAGAAGTTGATGGTCAGAGAGGAGATTGCACGCTGCCGGGCTATCATGGAACAGGTCCAGAAAACTAGGGTCTCCATCGACAAAATGTAAACGGTCAGGTCCATGCTCCAAATTAAAGAATATAGCATTTTGGTTGTGGTTCACTACTTATTTTGCGATGGATTTACTTATTTCTTATGTTTTCAGGTTATTATTAATAGTATTTTATGTAGTTATTATGAACTTATTAAGTAAGTTTGATGTTTATTTGCTAAGAAGCATATATGTTTAGTTTTATGTATTTTAGTTGTGGTTGTATCTATTTTAGTATGTAGGGTTTTTTATGGTATTTGTAATGAATTATAAATTTGCCACAATCCATGCAATGAGTAACCATGCAACAAGTGATAACTGTACAGTCTTCTAGATGGATATGGTCTAAAGTGGAAATGAAATGAAATGAAAAAAAAAAAAAAAAAAAAAAAAGGTAATAAACCTGAGTAACCCCCACCACAAATTTGGACTTCACGTGTCTATATATTTGCAACATTATCCCTCACCTAATCTCATTTTACATTACTCACGTGTGTATATATGCATTAGTTTTTCCCATTTCATCTCATTTTCAAAACATTTCATCTCTTTGTATAATGTCTACTGCTAAAAGATTTAAGTTAGAGCATACCAATGATGACTGGGAATGGTCAGTAAAGGTACTCAGAGAGGTCATCTTTCCAGAGATTTATGAGAGGTATGGGCCAAATGCTCCACCAAATATGCAATTGCCAATTGAAACACTCCAAGAGTTAAGAAGAAAAGTTTACGGTTATGAAGATGTACAACCTTTTAAAACAAGTCATAGTGGTTTGAACAAAGATGAGGGTCTTAGTACAATATGGCAACACTACAATGATAAACCAAAGCATTTGGATTTTCTTATGAACAATGTTTAGTTGTTGTTTTGTATCTCATATAATCATAAGTTGTACACATTTCAGGGACCAATGTTGTAAATTTATCAACTTGTTCCATATTGATATGATAGGTTGCTTGGGGTAGCTAATGCCATCATTACTAACTTTTCAGTTTAAGTGTCTCGATTAGTAATTACTCATTTACCTTCATTACTTATCTCCTACTCCCCCCGTCCCAAATTATAAGTTCATTTTCATTTTTCACAAAGTTTTAAAAAAGTGGGCCTCTTACAATACTAACCAATAAAAATTCATTCTCACACACTTACAAACATTTTGATTGGTTGAAATTAAAAATGAACAATAATTTTGGGACAACAAAAAATAGCAAAGTGGACTTATATTTTAGGACGGAGGAAGTATTTAAGTAACCCTTGCCTTGATAATAAGCATATACTACCTTGAAAAATAAACCTACATTTTAAATAACACCCACTAATTTTATCATGCCTACTGGCCTACCTATTTGTGATGAACTAGCAGAAAAGGCTAAATCAAGATTAGTGAAAGCTATGATGTTGATACACTATCAAAGAGAGTTTAAAGCCACATTTATTGATCAACATGTGCTTAATGGGAAAGTCACACAGGTTAGTGAGCGGATTAATCTAAGAGCCAAACTAATTAAGGAGTTGCAGCAGCTTTGTGGTTCTTATTCATCTCTTCAATCCATTACTGATCTCCGTAGGATGCAACATGAAGACCTTATGGAGGGGTCAAGGTTGATGCTATGTGTTGCACAGAAGCTTGCTCGTCTTCATGATTTGACCACTTTTATCAAGAAGCTTCAAGCCATGGAGGAATGATATAGTAACCTTGTGATGATTACCTATGTTATCTTTTGTTTATCTCCTTTTATGTACATTTATGTTTGAACTCTTTTAAGTACTTGAAATGTTGTGAAACTAAGTTGTTTTCTTTTCAATTTAAATTTGTCCATATTCTTTAGCTTAATTGTATCCCACTAAAATAACAAGTCAACATTAATTTATGGCTACGAACTAACAGTAACGTTAAACATATGTGTTCAATAACATTAATATAAACATTAAACATTAAACATTAACAAAGTAGAAATAAAAATACACAAAATGTTGTTCCAAAAACATCAATAACTACAGTAGAATTAAAAATAGATAAGATTTTTTCCCCAACTTCAACGCTTGAGGATCATTTTTAGGTTTTCTTTTTACTAAACTTTTCTGACCAATAGCTGGAAGGCCTAGAACGCAATTCGTTATTCTTTGGGGTCTTGGACTTGAAAACTTTGACAAGGATCGTTTCTTCACTTCAACATGGCCTTTTGCATCATTACTCTGATCAGAAGAACTTGAATCATAAGTGTAGTCAGAACTTTATGAATGCTTAGTTGGCAAAAAACTTCATCAAGTTTAGCAATGGCCTCTGCCTCCATGGCCATTTTTGTCTCTTTTACCTCCTTTAGACTACCAAACATGACTTCAAGCTTTGATACCCTCTTGCTAAGTTTAGCTATGGCTTCTAGAGTTTCTAATCCATTATCTACAACGAGGTGAACATAAATGAAGTCTCCACACTTAATAAACACATAACTAACAAAAAAATTAATAATAATAATAATAATAATAATAATAATAATAATAATAATAATAATAATAATAATAATAATAATAATAATAATAATAATAATAATAATAATAATAATAATAATAACACAAATACACTAACCATTACCAATATCATGTTGATTGTTCTCCCTTTATCACAAGTCATCTAGAATCATCTCAAACATTTCCTCGTTATGATACCATTTATTGCCATATTTGCTCATGACATAGTCAACCATAGCATCGTTTACCACCATCTTACTAAAATCCCCCTTTTTTTTGAAGAAGAAGATGCCATTGAATGAGTTAATTGGATGAGGGTGTGTGTTGTTTGTTGAGTAGATACTTGTTAGGTTAATAAGTGATAAGTGATAAATATAGTTTGGGAAAATCAAAAGTGGCATGAATATTTGTTTGACCTACTTTCCTAGTAAATTACACCATTAGTCCCTATACTACTTTAGTCATTATATCACTCAACCGTGTGTCTTTTCCAAGAAAAAAAACCGTTCAATTGCCTAACGCTTCTTAGCTATAAATTGTAACATTTGTAGACACAAATATCATTCCACACTACTTCATCTTTACATTAGCAACAACCAACAATGGCAGCAAACCCTAGAGTGAATGCGCAAGAAGAAACCTTTGAAGAACAACTCCCAAGGTATTGTGAGCACAGTTCAGAGGTACATAAGAAAAGGTTTAGAGACTTTGAAGAGAGAGAAGCAAAAGCAGCAAAGGAAAAAGCTTTTAAGGACAAAGCTGCTAAGCGAAAAACTATATCTAAATGGAAGCAGATTTGGGCAAACAAAAAACGAAAACTTGCTTCGGAGCAAAAGGAAGACTCATCCGATGATTAGTTTTACGATTATGACAACCTACACTTGTCATTTGATCCGGAGAAATCTCCCAAGTTTCGTTTGTAGTTTGTTTCTAGTTTTTATCTTGTTTCTTTTGCATGATCATTTTAATGTTCAATGTAATGTTGCTTTTGTCTTCGTAATGGAATGAAAAGTTTATGCAACAAAAGTTTTTCACTACTGGAAAATATCTTCACAAAAACTTCTAGTTTATACCTGTTTGACAATTTTGCAAAAAAAAATAATCAAAATTATCAAAAATGTTCATGCTGGGATTTGAACCCTGGCCACCCAGCTCACCACACACACTCTACCAATGTGCCCTAGGGACTTCTCATACATACGTTGCATAATATAATATTTATACAACCTTCTTATTTTAAGGTTATTAAACGGTTTAAGCTATTTAGCAGCTTATTTGGGACTTTTTTCAACTTTTCACATTTAATATGATATTTTTTTTTATTTCATTAAAACAGTAATGAAGTCATAAAAAATACAAAAACAATCAAAAAAATGTCATTCTTTGTCCTGTAGCTTTCTTTTAATTAGTACAAAATTCAATTACAAAAGCATAAAATAATATTAAAAAACAATAAAATAACCGGACATGAACAACATAATGTAACATAGTCACCACAAACAAAATAGTAAATTACACCGTTGGTCCCTATACTTAGTCCTGATTTCATAGCAGAACCCAAGAGCAAGTAAGGTTTTCTATCATTTCGTTAGGGTTACCACTGCCATTACCAACAAATGTATCTTTTATGGAAAACCTTAACCACGTTTCTCAGTGTAATGTTAAGGTAATGGATTGATGATTTAGGCGAAAAAACTGAAACATTAGCAATAATCAAAACAGCTCCAATAGTAATATCCTTTCCATAACTTGGACCCCTCTCATCAATGATTTTGTGATGTATTGAACCACCTATTGTACCTGAGAGGTCTTTAAGAGTAACCGTAAGATCTCCAAGCACATTCGGATTACAAGACTTGACTATTTCAATAACTTGTTCAAGTTTACCCTTATTGAGATTCTTTTTTATATCTCCTAAACACCCGCTGACAATGCCACCATTATTTTTCACATACTCAATTGCGCTAAGCCATGGACCACGATTAAAATCCCATCCACGCCCACATCCTCAACAATTTTCTTAATATATTCTTGTGTCGACAATACAGACTCAACCCCACCTTTGTGAATATCCGATTGTTTACGGAGTTTGGCTGCTTGAATAATACCCGCAGGACCGGGTATTATCCTAACAAGCTTAATTTCCTATAAGTTAGCAACATCGACGTTTTGGGTTGTGCTTGTGGTCACACGTACCTGCGTGTCGAGGGGACGCAGGGAAGGAGTTAGTTGTAGATCTGAATCATCGATATCAAGTAATTCTACCCAATCGTCATTTGAGGGTGAATTCATGATGTAGTAATGCGTGTGTGTATCTTGGTTTATTTCCAACTCAATTAAACGAAAATAGAGAGACAATATATTAATAAAGTGAGATAAATAAAGTACAAAAAAAAAAAGACAAAATGGACGAATGGTGAAAAAAATATAAAAATTACTAAAAAGTACAGGTGCTACAGTAACATGCAGAGAGGAAGGGGACAAAACACGAGATTCTGACGAAATTGCCCTTGCGTGACATGCACGTGAGACAGACTTAACTGGGAAATTTAACGACCGTCAGAATTTTGGACTAGCGGCGTAATAAAATCTTGATTTTGTATGAAAAAGAAAAAAATCAGCGCTTTTGAATGTCGTATGAAATTTGGGAAAAGTATAGGGATGAAGAGTGTAATTTACTCTAACAAATATAACATTAAAGAAACACAACATGCCAAAAATTCATACGTGACAACTACTCTTAATTTGAATAATGTCAACACCCACGGCATGCAAAAGTATTATGGGTTTTGCTAAAAACCGTCTATTAGGTAATGTTTAAGTCACATTAAATAATCTGTTTTTTTTTTTTTTTAATATTTAAAGTAATTATGTATTGAATGCATAATAAATAAACATAAAATTTAAATTAAATGTTTATCATTTTTGATTTAATGAAATCCTAATTTGCTTTTATATTGATATTAAACATTTGTCAGTAGGTATTGTTTAGCAAAACCAAGTATTATAACTAGTTTATTATAAGAAGGAAAAAGTATTAGGGGGTGGCAACGTTTGAGGCATGGGCAGCGGCATCATCGGCAAGGGCCGATATGCCATTGCCAGCCATTCGGTATGCATGTTTCGGCAAGAAGATCGGCAAAAAATACCGAATCGGCATTGTCTTTTACATTCAATATTTCGAACGTTGGCCATTAATGCACGAATAGTGGTATGGTGAATCATCGTTGCCACTAAAAAAACATGGTTAGGCATGATGTGGCATAAATTGTGTTGGATTGATTTTATTGGTTAATGATAAATTATATTGAAGCATGGTTAGACATTATTGTCACCCCTTAGCGTGTCACATGGGTACCCTAGTCGAGTAGTCGTTAGCCCAATACCAAAGTCAAACCATAAGTGTTGCCCAATAAATAGTCGTCTCGAGTTTAATAATTGGTCAAAACATGTGTTGACCTAGGATCTTAGAAAGACTAGAGATTTTTCTTTGCCGTAAAGGATGGGGTGAGAGGCATCTCCAACCGTTTCATAACTTCTTCAAATTTAAAGGAATCGTGACATATTTTGCTTAAATTCATTCATTAAAAATTTGACATCTTCAACCATATATATTTCAAACCTAAACTTTAAAATTTCTTTATACAAATTGATATAGGTAAAAGATGTATAAAACATTTTTTATATACCAATGGACTAATCTCCACCATCCATCTTTATTTGATCTAATTGATTAGATTAATCCCAACAATTTAAAAAACCTATTTTTATCATTTTTTTTTCAAATATTAATATCTTTCAAACCGTTAATCGTTAATCGAAAAAATATATATCGTTACGACGAGCATTTAATTATCTTTCTACAGATAGGCTATTTGATATATTTTCGACAATTTTTTTTTTCATTTTTTTCTCTTTTTTATCGTGGCCAAAATAATCATATATGATATTATATATCATATCATATATGATTTTTTCGGCCACGAAAAAAAATGTGAAAAAAACGAAAAAAAAAAAAAAGTTGTCGAAAATATATCAAATAGCCTGCCTATCTATAAAATGATAATTGAATGCTCGTCACGATGTTGTAATTATTTTCGCTTAACGATTAACGGTTTAAGAGATATTTAAATTATAAAAAATGGGTGAAATATTAAAATGCTTTTAATTTCAACCATTGATTTCTTTTTATATGGATGGTGGGGATGAGTCTCGTGAGAAATGTTTGGTTTTTTTTTTAATAACTCGACTCATTGATTTATAATTCATTTTTATCCCATGACTAATAAATTTCTTTACATTATTTCATGTATATAAAACGCTATTATATGTTTGGAGAATAAATAATGATCCCTCAAATATAAAGGATTTTAATCAGCTATAATTTTTTTGGAAATGGTTTTTTATGCTCCTCTATTCAAATACGAAGAAAAATAGTATTTGAAGACCATGGTTGGAGATGGTGTTACTAACAAATATTAGTAAGATGAAAAATGGTTTTTTATGCTCCTCTATTCCAATTAACTCATTCAATGGCATCTTCTTCTTCAAAAAAAAGGGGGATTTTAGTAAGATGGTGGTAAACGATGCTATGGTTGACTATGTGATGAGGCGAAAAATGATCCATTTTTAGGGGGTCATTTAAGCCCGAATCCGACTTTATTTGATCAAATATTGCCCTAAATCGTTCCTTTTGTGATTTTAGGTGTTTGGAGAGTGAATTCTGGAAAAGAGGCTATTTTGGACGTTTTTGGAGCTTAAAGTGAAGAAAACAACAAAGTACCAAAAATCCAAGCTGGAATTACAAGGTGACGGCGTCACGACGTAAGTCTTGACGGCGTCAGACAAGATGAATATTTTACCGTAGCTGGTGACGGCGTCAGATGAGAAGATGACGGCGTCAAAGTGGCCAAGATTAATTTACCGTAGGTGGTGACGGCGTCACATAGGCCGTCACAAGTGGATCTAGGGCGTCCGAGGAAGTTTAAGGCGGCGAGGTGACGGCGTCAGACTCAACTCTTGACGCCGTCAGAATGATTTTCCTATATATAGTTTTCTAGTTTTTTCATAAAAAAAAGAGAATTTTCGGTGAAACCCTAAAGACGATTTTGGTGCCTCTTTTACAGGTTTTTCAAGGGTTCCAACCCCTTGAGACCTTGCATTGTAATTGAGATAAGTATACTCTTAATTCAATCAATATGTCTATGTGTTGGTTGTCTATCTTTTGTTCTTATCTTAATTCTACTATGCTAGGCTAGATTTTCTTTGTGTTTGCTTAGATCTAATGAAACCTAGATGTTGATTATGTGTTGATTACTTGTCTATTCTTGTTCTTGGATGAATGATATTATATGTTAGGCTTAAGAAAACTGGCAGATCTCCAATGGTAACATGCTTGAACGTCTTAAGAAACATGAAACGAGGCGTACTAGGTCTTTATTGGTTGTATTTAATGCATGAGCCACTGTTTACAATCCCTATAGTTGTGCTGGGTCATGGTGTAGGAGGAGATAAGAGCTCATAGAGTTGGGGAGTTATGTATGCCACCCCACGAATGGTATTAAGGAATACAATCCGTCATCCATACAAGTATAACAAGTAATTGACATGTAAAAGATATCTAGGGAGTAATGAAGTCTAAGTAAACACAATTTCTCCAATTACTGCTCACAACTTTAGTATAATTAGTTTATTTTCATTTTTATTATTTTATTTTGATTGCATCTTAGTTTTGGGTTAGTTGATTAGCAACTAATTCCGCCCACTCCTTCAAAACCCGAGATTTTACTTGCTTTCATAAAAATATAAAAACACAAAAATAATCATCCCTCACCTTTAGAACTATTAATTAGGTTTTCTAATCCTAGCGACACTATTCCTAAGCTGAACGATCAATCCCCCGGTACTTGTCACTATACTATACTACAACGATCAGGTACACTGCCTGGTGGGGGTTGTAAGCCTCGCGAGATCCCTCGAGAGGTAAAGCAAGGTGTGATTCCCACGCATCAAGTTTTTGGCGCCGCAGCCTGGTGTAAACGAGTCGAGCTTTTAGCGAGCTACTCGAGCTCGAGCTCGTTTAACTCGAGTCGAGCTTGATAATTTTCGAGCTCGAGTCGAGCTCAAACAAAATGTCGAGCTCGAATAATTTCACGAGCCGATCTTTTAAAACTGGTATTTAGCTCGGCTCGTTCGAAAGCTCGTTTATTTATTCGAGCCGAACGAGTTATTCGAGCTAAACGAGCCGAACGAGCTAATCGAGCTAATTATGTAGTTACAAAATATTTTAATTATAAATTTTTAATTACTATTAGTATTATAGGTTAAAAACCAAAACTAATAATATGTTAACCTTCAATCACATCAAAGATCTACACTTTAGTTTATATATAAAATATAAGTTTTAACTATTAAGTTTGAGCTTTTGTTTTTATAAACTCCACATTATTTTCCTTTTGTTTCACTCATCCAATGTGGGATGTGAAATAGAATTTTTTTTTTTCTCTTTTCATTCAAGCTTATAAGTATTACTTTAGATTAAGCATTAGAACAATTTTTATAATTGTAAATGAGCTTTCAAGCTCGAACTTGAGTAAATAAACGAGCATGTCAAGTTCGATCTTCGATACGAGCATTTTAAACTTGAAAGTTAGTTTATTATAGGATTACAAAAAAGTTAAAAATATTAAACGAGCTTCGAGCAACAAAAAAATATTCGAGCTCGAGCTCGAGCCAATTCTTAAAAGTTTATTCGAGCTCGAGCCGAGCTCGAGCCGAGTAGTTAATAAACGAGCCTAGCTCGTTTAGGCCAAAACTCGACTCGGCTCGGATCGTTTACACCCCTAGGTGTTAGTGACAAATTGGTTGTATCTATCATAATTAAAATGTCAGAGGTCTCAAGTTTAGTTTTTGCGAGATGCAAATAACTTTGAAGTGGCGACACAACCTTTTGAAAACAGATGGCGTTACCCGATTTGTTAAACCAGTGGATTAATCGGACAAAAATTAGGAAAAAAAAAAAGTTAAAGAAAGCATGATTTTGTTTCATAGTTCATATGTGACATGTAAAGTATAATCTGTGACAATTAATTAAGTTTTATATTTCGAAATTACTTCCATAAATTCGGACTTCTGCGTGTTTTCTGTTCATATTCAATGATCATTTTACATTTCGCTAATAATAGAGTAGTAAAATTAAAGTAGGAAAATGGTGATAAATACACATAAAGATCCATCAAAGCTTTGGTGTTATATAAAAATTAGGTACACAACACTTGAAAATCTATAAAAATATAAGATTGAGTCATAAAATTTAATGTAGAGGCGTCAAAATTGTATAGAGTACAAGTTACCTAATGCTGGGAATTAAATGCAGAAAATAAAGTTTCATTATGCGAAGGCTTTATGCGTAAGTACCTTGATTTAATGTTTATGTTTAAGTGGTAAGTACATATGAGCTATATTTAGTGTTTCAAACGTAAATGATTGAAACCATACGAAGTGTTGCTAGCCTTTATTTTCATTTAATCATTTGCTCCTTTCATTTGCCTTCAAATAAATGTACAAACTCTTCAACCACCATCATTGAATACTATAAATAACACCATTTGGTCTTTATTAATGATGCGTATGTGTGTGTGAAACTTTAATTTGTGTGTAGTTTGATGATTTTGTATGAATCACATGTTTGCTGTTAGTTCATTATTGTTTGTGTGTAAATTCAGTACAACACCAACTAACCAATTTCCTTTTGATCTATACTTTTTGTTTCTAGGCACATGATGAGAATGAAATGGATCGCATGCTATCAATTGATGGTATTGAACTCATTGGCATCAATAACCGTAACCTTGGTATGTACTTCTAGGCATATGATGAGAATGAAATGGATCGCATGCTAGCAATTGATGACATTGAACTCATTGACATCAATAAACGTAACCTTGGTATGTACCCCATCTGTTTTTATGGCACAAGATCTGTGAATTAACAAGCTTGCTAATTAGATAAATAATTTTGAAATAGATATTGACATGATCATTTTTTTCAGTCAATAGTGTTTCCATATTTTTTCTTATAGTGTGATAAAGTTCTTTTTGGTGTAGCTTCTCACCTATGAAATTGAATTTAGTTGGTTAATGTAAAATTTCTCCGTCCAATGAAAGTGTACTATGCATATTAATGTTACGTGCAATGGTTCATGTAGAAATATTGACTTGATTAACGCAAGTGGTTATACGTGCCGAGGTAAGCAAATGGTTAACTTTCTTGCATGTGAAGTCGGTTGATAGTCCAGCTTTGAAGTTTATTGAAGACAACTGGATGTGTTGTTGCCTGAGAAGGAACCGAGGGTTAGATCTGCTAACCTATTTTAAAATGTTGGGTTGGTTAGTAGTTTATTAATGTTATTCTTGCAGGTATTGATAAGTGGTTAGTGATGCTAACGGGGTATATCAAGATGTTGATAACAAAACAAAGTGGAAGATGGAGACGGAGTGGATAATATCTCCACATTTATGAAAGAACTCTCAAAAATTAGGCATGCAAGAAAATGAAAATCATATGTAAACAAGGTTTATAATTAGTGTGACAAAGCTTTGATGAATATTAATGGTGGCTTAAATCTTGCTTTTATTTTTTTTCCCTTCCACTTAAGTAGTTTAAGAGGTTGCAATGTATCCACCCATGACATTAAAAATAATACAAAATCAAAGTTGAATTTATAGAAAGTATAACTAGACAAAATTAGTATTTTGAGAATTTATTTTAATCTATATTTTTTTATAGGGATTTGAGGGTCTCTTTACCAATGGTTACTATATAGTATTAATTGAAGTTCACAAATTATTTGTTTTAATTTTGATCTTACAAATATGTATAAAATTTGATGTTGTTGTGAAAAACTAGAAGGGGGGTTGAATAGTTTACCGATTAAAATCTTTTTAGCTTGTTAAGTTAGCTTTGAAACTTTCCATTTGATCAAAGATATATGCACAAACACAATATATAACATGCAAGTAAATGAAAGAAACGATCAAACCACAACACGAGTATTTATCGTGGTTCGGCTACAAGAACTCTTTTTCCTTGCCCTACGTCCACGCCCCGAGTATCCAACTCGAGAGTTTCTTTTACTAGTCAACAAGCTCCTTTCACCGGCGGAGAAAACCTTACACGTCGCTTATACTTTTACCGACACAAAGCTAAATGTCGAGTTCTTTTACAAGGGCACAACCACTCCCGTTAGTTCTTTTACTAGGGTACAACAACTCCCAACACTCTTTGTATTTTGAGGACTAAAATACTAACCGATCACTACTGAAAATACATAATCAAATGAAGTGTAAACTACACAAGTCTACACAATGCTAAGCTAACAAGTCTTGCAACGTTGTGTTGAATACTTGTTACTTTTAGTAAGCTCGTGAATCCCTTTGCTACAAAAAGAAACTTTACTGATACGTGAGAATCGAACTAGGCTTTACCTCTCCAGGGATCTTGAGAAGCTTACAACCCCCACCAGGCAGTGTACCTGATCGTTGTAGTATAGTATAGTGACAAGTACCGGGGGATTGATCGTTCAGCTAGGAATAGTGTCGCTAGGATTAGAAAACCTAAATACTAGTTCTAAAGGTGAGAGATGATTGTTTTTGTATTTTTATATTTTTTAGAAAGCAAGTAAAAATCTCGGGTTTGAAGGATTTGGGCGGAATTAGTTGCTAGTCAACTAACCCAATACTAAATATGCAATCAAAATAGAATACTAAAAATGAAAATAAACTAAGTTATACTAAAGTTGTGAGCAATAAGTGGAGAAAATGTGTTTACTTAGATTTCACTACTCCCTAGACATCTTTTACACGTTAATTACTTATTATAGTTGCATGGATGACGGATTGTATTCCTTAATACCATTCATGGGGTGGCGCACTTAACTCCCCAATCTATGAGCTCTTATCTCCTCCTATGCCATGCCCAGCACAACCATAGAGATTATAAACAGTGACTCATGCATTAAATACAACCAATAAAGACCTAGTGCACATCGGTTCATGTTTCCTAAGACGTTCAAGCATGTTACCATTTGGAGATCTGCCAGTTTTCTTAAGCCTAACATCAAATTCATTCATCCAAAACAATTATAAACAAGTAATCAACACATAATTAGCATCTAGGTTTCATTAGATCCAAGCAAACACAAGATAGATCTAGCCTAGCATGATGGAATTAAGATAAGAACAAGATATAGATAACCAACACATAGACATATTGATTGAATTAAAAGAATACTTATCTCAATTACACATGAAAGGTATCAAGGGCTTAGAACCCTTGAAAAACCTGTAAAATTCGCACCAAGTTCGTACTTAGGGTTTCTCCAAAACTTCTCTTTTTTAATGTGAAAATTAGAAAACTATATATAGGAAATAGGGTCTGACGGCGTCAAGACAAAGCTTGTGACGCCGTCACCTCGCCACCAAAATAATTCTCGGACTGCCTTGATCTACTTTTGACGCCGTCATGTGTTATGCATTTCCAGGCCGTCATGAATTTTACTCTTGACGCCCTTCCTTGTGACGCCGTCAAATCTGTACTGAGTCGTCATGGAAATTACTCTTGACGCCGTCAGAAATTACTTCTTGACGCCGTCACCTACTGTTCCCAGCAAGGAAAATTAAGACTTTGGCGTTTTCTTCACTTTTATGCTCCAAAAACGTCCGAATTGCTTCCTTTTCCAGATTTCTCTCCCAAAGTACCTAAAATCACAAAAGGAACGATTTAGGGCAATATTTGATCAAATAAATTCAATTCCGGGCTTAAATGACCCCCTAAAAGTGGTTCATTTTTCGCCTCATCATATACCCTTACACTTAAGATTTGCTTGTCCTCAAGCAAATGCGCTTTTATTCTAGTCAAAATACAAGTTAGGGGTCATTTAACACTAATATAAAAGTAATTACAACAAATAATCGTTCCACTAAAGACCAATAGACAAGCACGGAGGTCATACACTAGCACTTCACAAATAGTGTTTAGATACTCACATCTCTCGGGTGTAATAAAGTATAAATTAGAATATGGAAACGGAAGATATCTCTCACTACCTGTCATAGCAAAATAGATTACCATAGGCTTGGGAAAGGATCAAACCTCCACCACATGGCGTAAGCACCTAGGATAAACTATCAAAGAGGTCTCTTAAAGGGTTGTAACGTTAGGTGTAGGGATATGAAATACACGGTTTTGTTGGATAAAGGAAGTTTTACTGGTGGCGAGTTAACAATCTTGGTTAATTACATGTACAATGTGGCGTTGCTAAGCCAAGACTAGACTCGACTTAAGCTAATAAATGAAAAATAACAAAAACATAAAATAAACATAGAATGAAACGGGATGGTAGTCCGTATGTTTTTTCTCTTTTTCCTTTTTCTATTTTTTTTTCTTTTTTTTAATTTTTCGATTTTTTTTTTTTTTTTTTTTTTTTTTTTTTTTTTTTTTTTTTTTTTGCATACACTCTTACCCTACCATCCAAAATAATACATCATAGGGGATGAACATTCCCCTTACACTTGAATCTTTACATACTTTACATTAAACTAATCTAATGACTCGAATTAAGAAAATCAAAACACTTGGAGTACTCTTAAGATTAACGTTCATACGGGGGTAATAATATGATGTTCTTCCCCATTATTCCATAAAATAAGTATTGTACCCATGAGTCCCAATCGTCCCAAAACAATATGTACAAGGATATGACTCGACTTAGCAACCATGTAATCAATTAGATAGTTAACTTAGGGTTTAACAAATAACAATAATGCACTAAAAATGAGCGCATACACGGAAGGCTAAGGCGATTTGGTTGTACAATTAAGTGGGGTGTAACAAATTCTTCCTTTAAGTAAGATGCTTAAAGTTAGAAACGAAAAGATAGGCTCGGAGGGGTGTACTAGGGGTTTCGTGTACTAAAAATGAGTACAACGCTAAGGGTGTGGGAAAAATTAGTTGACTTAACTAGCCAAGTAATATGACTTAAATGGTCAAGTAATTATGATACGAGTTTAACACAAGGGTGATCCTAATGCTTCTTATCATGTAGTAAATCCTACCACATGAATGTAGTCTCACTAGCGGTCTCGGGATGCATCACTAACGCAAGTTCTAGAATCTAAATGCTACCGGTACACTCATAAGCACTAATAGTAAATGCTTTTCCTATCAAATCTAAAGGCGAACCTCACATATTTGGGTGGAAAATTTTTCTGAATATACGGTTATGTGCTAGTCATACAATCTCCTATCCATGAGACGCTTGCTATGGCTAAAGTTTCACTCCTAAATGTTGTAAAAAAATTTAAATTTGGTGCTAAAATTGCACTAACAAGTATTTCTCATAGTTTTATTACACATCTACCATCAAACAAAACAAACTCAAGCGAAAGTGCATATGTAAGGTATCATCTTTTTACCCTCCCCTTACACTTAAGATGAACATTGTCCCCAATGTTCAAGTAAAGAATGTAAAAGTTAAAAAGTAAAAAGAATAAAATCAAATACTCCCCTGATTCGCTCGGTATGGATAATAAGGTGGTCATGTTAGATCTTCCTCCAAGAAAATGAACAATCAAAGCTTCCCTTCCAGAATGTAAATCATCTTCTTGTCAAACATAACCTGTAAATCTTGAAAAAATAGACAAAACAACCTCGCGTAAAATCGGCGGCATCCTATATAAGTTACTAAATCCTAGAAAACAAGATAAGATATAATGCTTGTGGAATGAAGTTTGCAGATTTCCTGGAGATTATAAAACTTAATAATTCACAAAAACCATAAGACTCCGTTAGAAAAACAAAACTGGTAAAATTTCCAGATTTTTAAACGTGACGCCGTCAAGAGTTAACTCGTGACGCCGTCAGAAGTGACCTGCAGAAATTCTTATGTTAAGTTTCCGGAAAATTTCTGGAAAAACTTGGTCCTACTTCCTGGAAAATCCTGCAAAACTTCATTATGACTCAATACAAGCATTTGACTCTAACAAATACGAATATACATGTTCATTTAATATTGTGGAGAATCATGATCGGTTTGTTTCTTAAAAACATATTTGGGGTTTCCCCTTACACTTATCTGTTGCAAAAAATACTTCTAGGTGGAGTTAAGACTAGGCCAAAACAACAAAGTAAAGTAGTTTCACTATTTAGTTTAGAAACATGATCAACCAACAATAAAAATAAAGCATGCATACGGAAGCAAATAACAAACAAACAAAAATAAAATCACACAAAACATGGGTTGCCTCCCAAGAAGCGCTTTTCTTTATTTACGAGTCTTGTAGCTAGACTTAAGGTCATGGGTTAACGTGTATCGCTTATGCTCACATAACCAAGTGTGAGCCATCTAATAGTCGCCTCATCTTTCTTATAATCATCTCCTAATTCTAAGCATCCGCGATAGTATCTTTTATTCTTTTCATGAGTATACTTAAGTCCTTTTCTCTTATCATTCTCACTTAGCATCTCTATGGGTGGATACCTACTACACTTTTCCATGGGAAAATCCTTGAACCTAGGGTGTGTGCGGGGCATTTGATAGACAAAATCTTCTTCCCCATCCGAGAATGTAATTAACCCTTCTATGAGTTTTTCATCAAGGTTGGTCAACTGTTTGAAAGGTTTTCCAAACACAACTTGGGTCAACTTATCATCAATAAATTCTCCTAGATTCTCCATAACCATGAACTCAACAAGATAGACCAGGCTTCCTACAAACACATGCAATGGTATTGCCCTAGCAATAATGTTTTCTCCTTTGTATTCTAACTCATCTACCATGATTTTATTGTATTCGTTACTCTAAATTTCGTTCATTGGAAGAGATGAGTTAAGATAGGCGTTAAAGCTCTTAAATCCGATCTTACAAGGAAATTGCATGTTAAATGAACTATCACACTCAATCCTAGTTCTAGGGTCGACATACCTAAGAGGGTTTATTTCCTCTTCCATTCTATCCTCATTAATCACATCACCATCATCAAGATCCTCATCGGAGTCTGAATAGTAACAAGGACAAGCCCTACGGTCATCATCATGATCAGACTCTTCTAGCTCAGAATTATTGTCAAAGTGGTGGTTGGGTGAGAGGTTAGGTGGGTTCTCATTCTCCACTAGAGGGAGTGGGGCTGGCATTTAGAAAATCCTACGACGAAAAACACGAATAACAGGAATCAAACGATCAATGTTATTATTATCCATCGAAATAATTTACGAACAAAGGACACAAAGAAATAAGATAGACTAAAGAGAACCTAAAAAAAATAAAATCTTACTAGAAAGGAATCTAGCAAGTAGACCTAATAAAAAGAGATTCTAACCTAGACAATAACTATTCCCCGGCAGTGGCGCCAAAAACTTGATACGTGGGAATCGCACCAGGCTTTACCTCTCAAGGGATCTTGAGAAGCTTACAACCCCCACCAGGCAGTGTACCTGATCGTTGTAGTATAGTATAGTGACAAGTACCGGGGGATTGATCGTTCAACTAGGAATAGTGTCGCTAGGATTAGAAAACCTAAATACTAGTTCTAAAGGTGAGAGATGATTGTTTTTGTATTTTTTTTATTTTTTAGAAAGCAAGTAAAAATCTCGGGTTTGAAGGATTTGGGCGGAATTAGTTGCTAGTCAACTAACCCAATACTAAAGATGCAATCAAAATAGAATACTAAAAATGAAAATAAACTAAGTTATACTAAAGTTGTGAGCAATAAGTGGAGAAAAGGTGTTTACTTATATTTCACTACTCCCTAGACATCTTGATGAGGCGAAAAATGAACCACTTTTAGGGGGTCATTTAAGCCCGGAATTGAATTTATTTGATCAAATATTGCCCTAAATCATTCCTTTTGTGATTTTAGGTACTTTGGGAGTGAAATCTGGAAAAGGAAGCAATTCGGACGTTTTTGGAGCATAAAAGTGAAGAAAACGCCAAAGTCTTAATTTTCCTTGCTGGGAACAGTAGGTGACGGCGTCAAGAGCAACACCCTGACGGCGTCAAGAGTAAATTCCATGACGACCCAGTACAGATTTGACGGCGTCACGAAGTAGGGCGTCAAGAATAAAATTCATGACGGCCTGGAAATGCATAACACAGGACGACGTCAAAAGTAGATCAAGGCAGTCCGAGAATTATTTTGGCGGCGAGGTGATGGCGTCACAAGCTTTGTCTTGACGCCGTCAGACCCTATTTTCTATATATAGTTTTCTAATTTTAACATTAAAAAGGAGAAGTTTTGGAGAAACCCTAAGTACGAACTTGGTGCGAATTTTACAGGTGTTTCAAGGGTTCTAAGCCCTTGATACCTTTCATGTGTAATTGAGATAAGTATTCTTTTAATTCAATCAATATGTCTATGTGTTGGTTGTTTATATCTTGTTCTTGTCTTAATTCCATCATGCTAGGCTAGATCTATCTTGTGTTTGCTTGGATCTAATGAAACCTAGATGTTAATTATGTGTTGATTACTTGTTTATAATTGTTTTGGATGAATGAATTTGATGTTAGGCTTAAGAAAACTGGCAGATCTCCAAATGGTAATATGCTTGAACGTCTTAGGAAATATGAACCGATGTGCACTAGGTCTTTATTGGTTGTATTTAATGCATGAGCCACTGTTTATAATCCCTATGGTTGTGCTGGGCATGGCATAGGAGGATATAAGAGCTCATAGAATTGGGGAGTTAAGTGCGCCACCCCATGAATGGTATTAAGGAATACAATCCGTCATCCATGCAACTATAACAAGTAATTAACGTGTAAAAGATGTCTAGGGAGTAGTGAAATCTAAGTAAACACATTTTCTCCACTTATTGCTCACAACTTTAGTATAATTTAGTTTATTTTCATTTTTAATATTTTATTTTGATTGCATCTTTAGTATTGGGTTAGTTGACTAGCAACTAATTCCGCCCAAATCCTTCAAACCCGAGATTTTTATTTGCTTTCTAAAAAATATAAAAATACAAAAAGAATCATCCTTCACCTTTAGAACTAGTATTCTGGTTTTCTAATCCTAGCGACACTATTCCTAGCTGAACGATCAATCCCCCGGTACTTGTCACTATACTATACTACAACGATCAGGTACACTGCCTGGTGGGGGTTGTAAGCTTCTCAAGATCCCTTGAGAGGTAAAGCCTGGTGCGATTCCCACGTATATCAAGTTTTTGGCGCCGCAGCCCGGGGAATAGTTATTGTCTAGGTTAGAATCTCTTTTTATTAGGTCTACTTGCTAGATTCCTTTCTAGTAAGATTTTATTTTTATTTTTAGGTTCTCTTTAGTCTATCTTATTTCTTTGTGTCTTTGTTCGTAACTCTTCACCACCCGACATCATGGACGATGGGAACATCTTTGAACCCGTCATCCCACCACAACAAAACCCACCACTAGAACCTCTTAGGCCCCGAACCTTAGGAGAATATTCCCGACCTAGCCACCAAGGCTACCGAAACAGGATTGAGCTCACCGGAGCCAATGTGACCCCCTTGTGATCCGACACCATCCGGTTGGTGCAAAGCGGATGTGCATTCCATGGACTTCGTTCCGAAGATCCAAACCAACATCTTAAGGACTTCCTCAAAATCGTAGATTCCATAGACCTAGATGTTGCAACTAGAGAGACAATCTGATTACGCCTATTCCAATTCTCTCTACGGGATCAAGCTAGTCAATGGCTTGAGCGTTTAGCCGCGAGATCCATCACCACATGGGATGATCTCACCACTCGTTTCCTTGCTCAATTTTTCCCACCGGGGAGAACTACTAAGCTTAGAAATGACATCTTGATGTTCCAACAACGTCAAAATGAATCTCTTTATGAAGCATGAACTCGTTTCAAGGACTTACTCCAAAAAGTCCCTCATCATGGCATAGATCTTTGGCTCCAAGTCCAAATTTTTTATGACCATATCGATCTCTCCACGAGGCGAGCCATTGACCAATCGGCCGGTGGTAAGCTACGTGATCTAAGTGCGGAACAATCATGGGAACTCATAGAAGATATTGCTCTCTATGACAACGAAAGTTGGAATGATCCCCGTGATTTGAACAAAACGGTCAAGGCAATATCTTTGCCTTCGAACAACTCTAGCACTCCCGACCGTAGGATCATGGAACTTGAGGACCAAGTCAAGCTTCTCATGAAATCTTACGAAGCTCCTAAACCTTCAAGCCAAGTGAACAAAATCACTTCTTCATGCGAATTATGTAGTGGTCCCCATGACACTCGTGATTGTGTGGAACTCCCCGGAACAGCTTTTGCGGACTACGCATCCACGCGTACCGACGAAGCGGGAGATAAGTGGTACACTTTCAAGCCCGAGCCAAACACTTACGGTGATACATACAACTCCTCTTGGAAAAATCACCCAAACCTTAGGTGGAAACAAAATCAACCCAATTCTTCCAATCCGCCTAATCGTTACCAACCAAACGGCCCACCCCCCAACCGTACTTTCAACAACAATCCTTCTAACAACTATGGTAGTACCAACAAGCTTGAAGGATTGATGTCAAAGTTTATGGCATCTCAAGAGGCTCGCATAGCTAGGTTTGAAACTGAATTCAACCAACAACAAACGGAGATGACCAACAAGATTGACAACTTGTTGAAAGCCCTCAACAACCAAGCGTTAGTCACACCTAGGAAGGACACTAGGGACACTGATTGGGTCTAAACTAGTCAACTTTTATTAGTCAACCACTTGTGAATGGTCAACCGTAAAAGTCAAACTAATCAAGCCAATTCTCCGTGGATAGTATAGTGTGTCCCCGGGTCGTTATGTCTCAGCGAGATTGAAATGGTGCTTTTTGGAATCGTTTATGAGTGAGTGGTACTGAGGACAGTAGCCAGATGATTTGGAATTGATATTGCTACTTTTATTTTGGTATTGGTACACAGATATAATATTCACAAAAATCAGATACCAGATATATGCACGTATTCACAATTCAGATTTACGCGATCGGACTGAAAAAGTGGGATTTTGATTTTTAACAAACTACAGGGGGTGCTTTTGACACTTTTTGAAACTTAAAATTGAAAATGAAAATGAAATTATGAAATTGATTAAAATATTATTTAAATACTATTTAATTAATTAAACTAATTTAAATCTAATTTATATTTAACTAATAATTATAAGTATTACAAATTAAACTAAAAATTTGCAAAAACAATTTCTAAACTTAAAATAGAACTTGAAGAAAGTATAAAAAAAAAATAAATATTTTTGTCTTTTTATGAATTTTATATTAATTAAAAACTATTTAACTTAATTAAACTAATTAAACTACTTTTAATTACTATTAATACTAAATTAACTTAGAAAATTAAGATAAAATTTATAAAATTACTTAACCATCACAGGAATCCTAAAAAATTATAAAAACTCTAAAAATTATGTTTTAAGATTAATCTACTAATTATTTACCTTTTAATTAACTTAAGTCTAATTTAAACAAATTAAATAGGAAAAATGGAAAATGAACAGTAGAAACTCTAATTATATTTTCTAAAAGTCTATTATACTATATTATAGCTAGGAAAAATATAAAATCTAGGTTTCACTTTATAAAAACCAAATATGATATTTAATACTTAATATTAATTAATAATTAAGAAAACTAAAATTAAATCTAATTAATACTAAATGACAGAATAAAAATCTATAAAAATTACTAAAAATACTTTACTATATAAGGTAATTAATAAAAATATAAAAACACTAAGTACTTAATTAGAATTTAAAAATGAAAATTAACGTTAAATTGAATTAAATAGAAACTATCACTTACTTTAAATTGGTTTTTTCTTGGATTTTCTTTTACAAACCTACTTTACTACTGAAAATGAGAAACTTTTATAAACACACTTTTAAAATCAGCTTATAAATAAGCAGTAGCACCCCCTAAACTTATACAGTTTGACTTTGGTTGACTGTGAGGTCAAATGAGCGATGGTGGGGTTCACAATGATGGAAATGAGTACCAACAAGCTTAACAATCTTAAATAAGCCAGAAACAACAACACTTGATCACAAATAAGCTGTTAAGGTCCAAATAAGCACTTGAGCAAATCTGAGAATAGCCACAGAATGGGACAGACTTTGTGGTGAATTCTAGGTGGGGTCCACTGGGTCCTAGGTCAAACAGATGGTCAATCCACACTCCCTGGTAGGAGGGGGGTTGGGAAAAACCAATATGGGCTTCTGGGACCTACTGGGTTGGGCTACAACAACCACCAAAGTGGGCTGAGTAAGAATGGTCTGAGTGCACAGGGCAATGGCTTGCCCTGCAGTCCACTTTCAAAGGTATTTTAGTCCACAATGAATTTTACAAGATTCTAACAAAGGTGGAAATCAAAAGATCTACTGATGAATACTACACCCAACAAGTTTCAAGGTCTAATTAAATTCCTAAAAATCACAAATAATCTTTGAACTTTTGCAAAAATCTGAAAGGTGCAATTTGACTTTTTGAGAGAAACTTGAGCTTTTGACTTATTTGGATTTCTAGTCACTCTTACTGATTAAAAACTAAGTTATAAGCTATATTTGAACTAAATTACTCTATATTAACAACTTATGTAGCTAATGAGAAGGATTTAGACACCTAAAACCTTCACAGTTAACTGTGAAGTGTAAATTTTTGAGAGTTTGACTTTTAACCAAAATAACAACTGACTTTAGACTTAAAACTACCAACTGAGACTTATGATGTGATATCTAAACCACTTTTACCCTCTGAGATTCACAACAACACACTCAATTTTGCAAATCCAAACACCCCTAATACTTGACTGTCTTGTGGTTTTCAATGCAGATTATTACTAGGATTTAGGATCTGGATTCACAACTTTTTTTTATGATTAGGGAAACTAATTTAGACACTTGAACACAGAATGCAATTATGAAAACACAAGTTTACCACTCAAACTAATTTTGACAGTTAAATATTGAAATTTTAAGTAGCTATTTATTCTAATAAACAAGTTATGATTATTAAGTTAAAAACTACTCAAACAACAACCAATTAACACAGATTCACAATGAACAAGCAATTAAACAGAAGCTATTTAGGTCTAAGATTTTTAGTAAAAAATAGAAATGAGCAAAAGCTTACAAGGTATCCCTAGCTTGAACAAGGGATTTTCCTATGAAGCCTATCTTTAGATAGGAAAACTTCAACTCCAATCCTGCTCCTCAATGATTCTCCAAACCTGAAAACAAGAACTAAACACAACAGTTGACCTTATTTGACTTTTGAGATTTTTTTTTTATGTTTTTCTAGTTACACTGAGTTTTAGAGTCTCTAAAAGCTTAAATAAGCTTAAGGGATCCTAAATGAGCCTGATTCAGTCCATTAACCTTGGTACATTTGATCACTGAAGTTGTTTAGAAATTCAAAAAGTGGAGTAAATTGCAAATTCATAAAACAGAACTAAACCTTGAGATTTTATAACTTCAAAAGAGTAGAAATACAATAACTAAGATGCTACAATGCTTGAATTAGAAAGATTACACTGGATTTCAAAGATAATTTAAATTCGACACTATTTAAAACTAATAAAAAACTACACACTTCATTCCTTGCATCTTCTTCTATTTATAGCCCTTGATTAGGGTTTCCCAAAGCTTTCTGAACTTATCCCACTCAATCTCATCCGTTGATTAACTCTGAATTGATCTCCACCTTTAAAACGGATTTTGGCGCCAAAAACTGGGTAGGGAAGTTTGGACTGTTTAGACAAGGGGGTAGCATTTATTGTGGATGAGATGTTAGGTGTAGTGGGTTGGGCGGTGGTGATGGGATGGGCAAGTGGTGGTGGTATCTGCAAAACCATGGCGGTTTTCTGGGTGAGAGGGAAACGGGGAAGGTGGTTTGGGTGTTTGACTGGTATTGACCAGGTCAAAGTTTGACCCGGTTTATAATAAAAAAAGGTGGGTTGTATGGGCTGGTTGTATTTTTTGGGCCCAAGGATTAGGAAGTGGGGTGGTGGGCTAGTACATGGATTGGGTAATGGAGTAGTATTATTTGTTTTGGATCCGGTTTTGGTTCATGAATTACACAAGGACCTATTTTGCCATTTAACGAAAGTTTGGGGGTGGGATCTTGGCATGTTTCCAAAATATTTCCAAGGGTATATTTTGCCATATTATGAATAGTGAAAGGGTCCTTTGATGATTTTTCAATTTATTTTTCACCAGGGACTGAAACCGTCAAACTTTCAAACTTCAGGGACCATTTGTGTAATTTTCACCAAACTTTCCACCAAGGACCAATCCTGTCATAAAAGGTTAGTGCAAGGACAAATTTTGTTTTTCTCAAAGTTTTTCATATCCCAGGGACCATTTTTGATAATTTCCAAAGTTCAGGGACTAAACTTGACATTTTGTGAAAGTTTTCACCAAAGGACTAATTATGTAACTTTTTGATTTATAAGGACCTTTGGTGACTTTTTCAAGTTTTTAGAATGACCAGGGACTAGATTTGACAACTTTTGAAAGATGAGGGACTGAAACTGCCAATTATGCAAACTTTGTGCGTTTTTCATCTGTTTTTGGTATTTTTGCATTTGAAACATGTAAAACACTTTCCTGGGATATTTTCACTATTTTGATTCATTATTGAGTGTTTTTGGATGTTTTGGCAGCTCAGAAATGGTAAAAATGATGAGTATTTACACACTCATCAATCCCCCACACTAAAACATTGCTAGTCCCTAGCAATCTTTTGAAAAAAACTTGATGGATTTGAAAATCTCTTTACCAAAAGTCATCACTTCTGGAGTAGCCAGGTGTAAGAACTGTGGCACACCTGATAACCGTGTGATTTTGAGCAAACCACCAGCTGTCAACGGATTTGATTAGTCTTTACCAAAAGCCGTTTGCTTCTGGACTAGCCAGCATCTTGATGGACTAAGTCAACATCTTGGTGAGCTGATTACCAATTATGGATTTTCCACTGCCTTTACCACAAGCCATAATCTTGTGGGCTAGCCAACTCATTTGCTTATGAGGATACGGGGGAGCTGAGGAACCATGCAATTTTTGGCAAATTGCCAGCCATCAACGGGTTTGAGGTGTCTTTACCAAGAGCCGTTTGCTCCTGGACTAGCCAATCCCTTTGTCATTTAGACTTTGGCGGACTGATAACCACAAAAATTTTGAAAAAAAGTGAAAAATTTAGGCCTAAAAACGGAGGTACTTAGAAAGTTTTGTGATAAAATTCGTAAGAATTTCCCCCCCCCCCCCCCACACTAGAACTGAATATTGTCCTCAATATTCAAAGTCCCGGCTATTATGCCGAATCTCTGAACGGAAAAAGCTAATATTCGATGCTAACTGTGGAAATATGGATTTTATTTTTCACTTTATTTATCTGTACATACAATCACACTTTTTTTTTTTTTTTTTTTAGAACTTATATACATATTTACTTTTCAACAGGTGGGGGCCGGCTACTCCCCCACACTAGGGTGGTAGAAAGTAGAAAGAAGTCAGAAATACAGGTGAAAACCCATATATGTTGCTAATTTTTGTTTACCGAGTCAATAGCTTGACTCGATCCCCGAATTCATTGGTCCATGGGGAAAGTTTGGAGGTCCGGGACAACCATGGGTGGTATGTCCTCTCCAAAATAATGTTTCAATCTATGACCATTCACTTTGAAGTTGGGACCTTCGGGTTGAGATAATTCAACAGTCCCGTATGGATATACTTTAGCAATAGTGAATGGTCCGGTCCATCGGGTTTTTAGTTTCCCCGAGAAGATCTTTAATCTTGAATTAAAAACAAGGACTCTGTCACCGATGTTGAAAACTCGGTTCTTAATCTTAGAGTCGTGAATCTTCTTTGTCTTTTCTTTGTAGATCAAAGAGTTCTCGTAAGCTTGATCACGAAGTTCATTTAATTCATTGATTTGAACCTTACGATGATCACCCGCTTTATTAAGGTCGTAGTTAGCATGTTTCAAGGCCCAGTAGGCTTTGTGCTCAAGCTCAATCGGTAAATGACACACCTTCCCGTATACAAGCTTGTATGGAGTACACCCGATGGGTGTTTTGTAAGCTGTACGGAAGGCCCAGAGTGCATCATCTAGTTTATCCGACCAGGAAGCACGGTTTTCACCTACTGTCCTCTCAAGAATCCTTTTTATACCACGGTTGGAAACCTCCACCTGCCCACTTGTTTGTGGGTGATACGCGGTAGAAAGACGATGAGTAACACCGTACTTAAGCATGACTTTTGCAAATTGATCATTGCAAAAGTGAGTACCGCGATCACTAATGATGGCACGTGGAATTCCAAAACGAGCAAAGAGGGATTTCAAGAATTTCACAACAACTCGGGCATCATTAGTGGGTAAGGCCTTAGCCTCAACCCATTTTGACAAGTAGTCAACAGCCACGAGTATGTATTTGTTTCCACGAGAAGATGGGAATGGCCCCATAAAGTCAATGCCCCAGACGTCAAAGATTTCACAAACTTGAATGGCATTTTGTGGCATTTCGTTCTTTTGTGAAATATTCCCGTGACGCTGACAAGCATCACAGGCTTTGACTAACTCGTGGGCATCCTTTTAGATTGTGGGCCAATAGAAACCGGAATCAAACACCTTTTTGGCGGTGTAGTTAGGACTATGGTGGCCCCCGGTGGGTCCAGCATGGCAAGCCTTGAGAATATCAGTGGCTTCCTGTCCGTATACACATCGCCTGATGACTTGATCGGCACAGATTTTGAAGAGGAAGGGGTCGTCCCAGAAGTAATGTTTAACGTCTTTGAAGAATTTTTTCTTCTGTTGGGACGTCAACCCCTTCACTATGAAGTTACCCGCATGGTAATTTGCAAAGTCGGCAAACCATGGGGTAGTAGAGTCACCACGAAAAGCAACCGCATTGAGTGTCTCGAGAGGAAATGTTTCATTTATTTCCTTTTTCTCGGACACATCTTGATGAGGGTTTTCTAATCGAGAGAGATGATCAGCAGCAAGGTTCTCGGCTCCTTTTTTATCACGGATAATGATATCAAATTCCTGAAGGAGGAGAACCCAACGGAGAAGCCTCGGCTTTGCATCTTGTTTTGCAAATAGGTATTTCAAAGCCGGGTGATCCTTGTACACTACGCATTTAGTCAAGATTAAATATGACCGGAATTTCTCAAAGGCATATACCACAGCTAGGAGTTCTTTTTCAGTGGTGGTGTAATGACCTTGAGCCTCAGTCATAGTTTTTCTTGCGTAGTGTATAGGCTGAAAGTATTTTGCTTTTCGTTGCCCCAAGACCGCACCTATGGCAAAATCACTAGCATCGCACATAAGCTCAAAAGGTTGGTCCCAATCGGGGGCAACAAGAATCGGTGCCTCGGTAAGCTTTTTCTTTAATGTTTCAAAAGCTTCGATGCACTCAGGAGAGAAAATGAAAGGAGCCTCCTTCTCGAGGAGATGGGTCATAGGCCGGGCAATCTTAGAAAAATCTTGGATAAACCTACGGTAGAAGCCGGCATGACCCAAAAAGCTCCTAACACCTTTTACGGTGGTGGGATGAGGCAATTTAGCAATGACATCGATTTTAGCTCTGTCAACCTCAATCCCGTCTTTTGAAATTTTATGGCTGAGGACAATGCCCTCCTTGACCATAAAGTGGCTCTTCTCCCAGTTGAGACTTAGATTCGTTTCTTTGCAACGTTTAAGCATCTGTTCCAAGTGGGAGAGGCAAGTCTAAAATGAATCCCCGATGACTGAAAAGTCATCCATGAATACCTCCATAGTTTTCCCGATCATGTCGGAAAAAATAGACATCATGCACCTCTGGAACGTGCCTGGTGCATTACATAAGCCGAAAGGCATACGTCTGTAAGCAAAAGTTCCGTAGGGGCATGTGAAGGTAGTCTTCTCTTGATCCTGCGGATCAATGGGGATTTGGAAGTAACCCGAGAAACCATCGAGGAAGCAGTAGTATTCATTCCCCGCAAGTCTTTTGATGAGGCGAAAAATGATCCGTTTTTAGGGGGTCATTTAAGCCCGAATCCGACTTTATTTGATCAAATATTGCCCTAAATCGTTCCTTTTGTGATTTTAGGTACTTGGAGAGTGAATTCTGGAAAAGAAGCCATTTTGGGCATTTTTGGAGCATAAAAGTGAAGAAAACGGCAAAGTATCAATTTTCCATGCTGGAAGTACTAGGTGACGGCGTCAAGAGTTGCACCTGACGGTGTCAGATAGCAAGAATAAAATACCGTAGGTGGTGACGGCGTCAAAAGAGCCATCTTGACGGCGTCAAAAGTCCCAAGAATAAAATACCGTAGGTGGTGACGGCGTCACACAGGCCGTCACAAGGAGATCAAGGCCGTCCGAGGAAGAATTTGGCGGCGAGGTGACGGCGTCATAAGCTTGTCTTGACGCCGTCAGACCAGTTTTCCTATATATAGTTTTCTAGTTTTTTTCATTTAAAAGAGAGAAGTTTTGGAGAAACCCTAAAGACGAATTTGGGTGAACTTTTACAGGTTTTTCAAGGGTTCCAAACCCTTGATACCTTGCATTGTAATTGAGATAAGTATTCTTCTAATTCAATCAATATGTCTATGTGTTGGTTGTCTATATCTTGTTCTTGTCTCAATTCAATTATGCTAGGCTAGATCTCTTTTGTGTTTGCTTAGATCTAATGAAACCTAGATATTGATTATGTGTTGATTACTTGTTTATTCTTGTTGTGGATGAATGATTTTATATGTTAGGCTTAAGAAAACTGGCAGATCTCCAAATGGTAACATGCTTGAACGTCTTAAGAAACATGAACCGAGGCGTACTAGGTCTTTATTGGTTGTATTTAATGCATGAGCCACTGTTTACAATCCCTATAGTTGTGCTGGGTCATGGTGTAGGAGGAGATAAGAGCTCATAGAATTGGGGAGTTATGTATGCCACCCCATGAATGGTATTAAGGAATACGATCCGTCATCCATGCAATTGTAACAAGTAATTAACACGTAAAAGATATCTAGGGAGTAATGAAGTCTAAGTAAACTCATTTTCTCCAAATACTGCTCACAACCTTGTAATAATTAGTTTATTTTCATTTTTATCATTTTATTTTGATTGCATCTTAGCTTTGGGTTAGTTGAATAGCAACTAATTCCGCCCATTCCTTCAAAACCCGAGATTTTACTTGCTTTCATAAAAACATAAAAATACAAAAATAATCATCTCTCACCTTTAGAACTAGTAAATTAGGCTTTCTAATCCTAGCGACACTATTCCTAAGCTGAACGATCAATCCCCCGGTACTTGTCACTATACTATACTACAACGATCAGGTACACTGCCTGGTGGGGGTTGTAAGCTTCTCGAGATCCCTCGAGAGGTAAAGCAAGGTGCGATTCCCACGCATCAAGTTTTTGGCGCCGCAGCCCGGGGAATAGTTATTGTCTAGGTTAGGATTTCTTTTTATTAGGTCTACTTGCTAGATTCCTTTCTAGTAAGATTTTATTTTTATTTTTTAGGTCTTCTTTAGTCTATCTTATTTCTTCGTGCTTTTGTTCGTAACTCTTTACCATCCGACATCATGGAAGGTGGTAATATCTTTGAACCCGTCATCCCACCACAACAAAACCCACCACTAGAACCCCTTAGGCCCCGAACCTTAGGAGAGTATTCCCGACCTAGCCATCAAGGCTACCGAAACACCATTGAGCTCACCGGAGCCAATGTGACCCCCTTGCGATCCGACACCATCCGGTTGGTGCAAAGTGGATGTGCATTCCATGGACTTCGTTCCGAAGATCCAAATCAACATCTTAAGGACTTTCTCAAAATCGTAGACTCCATAGACCTAGATGTTGCAACTAGAGAGACAACCCGTTTACGCCTATTCCAATTCTCTCTACGGGATCAAGCTAATCAATGGCTTGAGCGTTTACCCGCGGGATCCATCACCACATGGGACAATCTCGCCAATCGCTTCCTTACCCAATTCTTTCCGCCGGAAAAGACTGCAACGCTTAGAAGGGACATTTTGATGTTTGAGCAACGGCGGGGTGAAACTTTCTACGAGGCTTGGGCCCGTTTTAAGGATCTCCTCCACAAGCTCCCTCATCATGGCATAAACCTTTGGTTATTAGTCCAGATTTTCTACGACCATGTTGACTATCACACTAAGCGCACCATAGACAGGGCCGCGGGAGGAAAACTGCATAATAAGAACGCCGAGGAGTCTTGGGCAATTATCGAGGAGCTCGCCACTGACAATCAGGAATTATGGGAGTTTAAACATACGATAGAAGCGGCCATCAATGCAGTCTCGACATCTGGAGGAACCACCGAAGTACCCGATGAACTCCTATGCAAACTTGAGGCAAAGGTTGACTATTTTGAGGAAAGGCATAGGCGACCTTTGAGTCCTAGACGGGCTACTGTCAATTCTGTCTCAAAAACAACTTCGGCACCATTATCTGAATCACCCTCTAGGGAAAAGGCCGAGACTTGTCAGAACTATACCCCACCTTGTTCCCCTCCCAAGGAACTTAGCTCGGAGTTTGAGGCTAGGATGAGAGAATATATGGCAACTCACTCTGATCGGCTTGCTAGATTCGAAGAAGCAGTTTATAAGCAGAAAGAGGAAATGCAGGAGAAAATGAATGAGATGTTGAGTCTATTGGAAGAGTGTGCCAATCAGAGAACCCCCGAACGAATACTACTAAAGAAAGAAAGCACCACTCCCACCACCCAATTTGTTAACTCCATCACCATTGTCCAAAAAGATAACGAGAAGGTAGAAACTCCTGCTAAACAGACCTTAGAAAAACAACCAGAGTCCCAACCTTTGAGTTACTACCTGAAACACGATATAAACAAAAACACCATAACAAATTGGATTAAGGGTGATGGGCGTAACCAATCCTCCGGACAGATTCCTGAGAAAGAGGAAGAAGAGGAAGATGAGTATGATATGCTTCCCGGAGGATCAGTATTCGAGAGGTTACTGGTACAGAAAGTGGCTACTAAGCAGGTAGCCTGTGGGAACTTTGAAATACCAACAAGCATCGGGGACTTGAAACATCTTAGTGCTTTCGCCGACCAAGGATCGGAAGTAAATCTTATGCCCCTAACTACTTACATCCAACTAACGTCAAAAATGCCAGCACCTACTCGTGTTAGGTTATCTCTTGTTGGACACTCGTACGTATACCCCATAGGAATCGAGGAAGATGTATTAGTTAATGTTGCAGGATTCATGTACCCCGTTGATTTTATGATCATCGATGATAAAGGGGATGGATGCATGCCAATAATCCTTGGGGCACCATTCCTCACCACTGCTAGGGCTGTCATTAAGTATGAAGGTAGGAAGATTGAGCTTAAATCAGGAAAAAGAAAGATTAGCTTCCCCATGACCCCACGAAGTGGGCATGAGAACTTGAGTTGGAGAATGATAAAAAACAACATTGGCACGACACACATTCGTGTTCAGAATAAGATTCTTGCATGGGAGGCAAGGATCAAAAGCTATAAGAAAGCTAAGGATGAAAGAAGAAAAAGCAATAAGGTTCCAATTAAACTCGAGCATACTCGACATGAAAAAAATCATACACCATTTGAGGAAGGGAACTTGGTGCTCTGGAGACACTTGGAAACAACAATACCACCCGATAAACCAAGTCCTTGGTGGTATGGGCCATTCACAATCGAAGGATTGAGCCAAGATGGGGTAGCTAACTTGAGAAGCAAATTAGGTGGGAAGGTGATTGCGAGTACCGACAGATTGAGGCACTACCACCATAACAGTAATGATCGCAACTATATGGGGTATATCATTTCCAATGATGAAATCACGTAGTAACCCATAGCCTTGAGTCTAGCTACAAGACTCGTAAATAAAGAAACGCGCTTCTTGGGAGGCAACCCATGTTTTGTTTGATTTTTATTTGTTTGATTGTTATTTGCTTCTGTATGCATGCTTTATTTTTATTGTTGGTTTATCATGTTTCTCAAATAAAACGTGGAAATACTTTACTATGCTGTTTAGCCTAGTCTTAACTCCAACCTAAAAGTATTTTTGCAAAAGATAAGTGTAAGGGGAAACCCCAAATATGTTTTTAAGAAACAAACCGATCATGATTCTCCACGATAATAAATGAACATGTATATTCGTATTTGTTAGAGTCAAATGCTTGTATTGAGTCATAATGAAGTTTTGCAGGATTTTCCAGGAAGTAGGACCAACTTTTTGCAGAAATTTTCCGAAAACTTAACATAAGAATTTCTGCAGGTCCATTCTGACGGCGTCAGAGTTTACTCTTGACGGCGTCAGGAGTTAAAATCTGGAAATTTTACCGGTTTTGTTTTTCTAACGGAGTCTTATGGTTTTTGTGAATTATTAAGTTTTATAATCTCCAGGAAATCTGCAAACTTCATTCCACAAGCATTATATCTTACTTTGTTTTCTAGGATTTAGGAACTTATATAGGATGCCGCCGATTTTACGCGAGGTTGTCTTGTATATTTTGTCAGGTTTCACAGGTTATGTTCGACAAGGAAATGATTTATATTATGGAAGGGAAGCTTTGATTGTTCGTTTTCTTGGAAGAAGATTTAACCTGGCCAACTAAAATCCATACCGAGCGAATCAGGGGAGTATTTGATTTCATTCTCTTTACTTTTTAACTTTTACATTCTTTACTTGAACATTGGGGACAATGTTCATCTTAAGTGTAAGGGGAGGGTAAAAAGATGATACCTTACATATGCACTTTCGCTTGAGTTTGTTTTGTTTGATGGTAGATGTGTAATAAAACTACGAGAAATACTTGTTAGTGTAATTTTAGCGCCAAATTTAAAATTTTTTACAACATTTAGGAGTGAAACTTTAGCCATAGCAAGCGTCTCATGGATAGGAGATTGTATGACTAGCACGTAACCGTATATTCAGAAAAATTTTCCACCCAAATATGTGAGGTTCGCCTTTAGATTTGATAGGAAAAGCATTTATTATTAGTGCTTATGAGTGTACCGGTAGCATTTAGATTCTAGAACTTGCATTAGTGATGCATCCCAAGACCGCTAGTGAGACTACATTCGTGTGGTAGGATTTACTACATGATAAGAGGCATTAGGATCACCCTTGTGTTAAACCCGTATTACAATTACTTGACCATTTAAGTCATATTACTTGGCTAGTTAAGTCAACTAATTTTTCCCACACCCTTAGCGTTGTACTCATTTTTAGTACACGAAACCCCTAGTACACCCCTCCGAGCCTATCTTTTCATTTCTAACTTTAAGCATTTTACTTAAAGGAAGAATTTGTTACACCCCACTTAAAATGTACAACCAAATCGCCTTAGCCTTCCGTGTATGCGCTCATTTTTAGTGCATTATTGTTATTTGTTAAACCCTAAGTTAACTATCTAATTGATTGCATGGTTGCTAAGTCGAGTCATATCCTTGTACATATTGTTTTGGGACGATTGGGACTCATGGGTAAGTACTTAATTTATGGAGTAATGGGGAAGAACATCATTTATTACCCCCATATGTACGCTAATCTTAAAAGTACTCCAAGTGTTTTGATTTTCTTAATTCGAGTCATTAGAATAGTTAAATGTAAAGTATGTAAAGATTCAAGTGTAAGGGGAATTCTCATCCCCTATGATGTATTATTTTGGATGGTAGGGTAAGAGTGTATGAAAAAAAAAAAAAAAAAAAAATCGAAAAATCAAGAAAAAGAAAAAAGAAAAAAAAAGAAAAAAAAATAGAAAAAGGAAAAAGAGAAAAAACATACGGATTACCATCCCGTTTTCATTCTATGTTCATTTTATATTTTTGTTATTTTTCATTTATTAGCTTAAGTCGAGTATAGTCTTGGCTTAGCAACGCCATCTTGTACATGTAATTAACCAAGATTGTTAACTCGCCACCAGTAAAACTTCCTTTATCCAACAAAACCGTGTAATTCATATCCCTATACCTAACGTTACAACCCTTTAAAAGACATCTTTGATAGTTTATCCTAGGTGCTTACGCCATGTGGTGGAGGTTTGATCCTTTCCCAAGCCTATGGTAATCTATTTTGCTATGACAGGTAATGAGAGATATCTTCCATTTCCATAATGTTATATTACTTTATTACACCCGAGAGATGTGAGTATCTAAACACTATTTGTGAGGTGCTAGCGTATGACCTCCGTGCTTGTCTATTGGTCTTTAGTGGAACGATTATTTGTTGTAATTACTTTTATATTAGTGTTAAATGACCCCTAACTTGTCTTTTGAGTAGAATAAAAGCTCATTTGCTTGAGGACAAACAAATCTCAAGTGTAAGGGTATATGATGAGGCGAAAAATGATCCGTTTTTAGGGGGTCATTTAAGCCCGAATCCGACTTTATTTGATCAAATATTGCCCTAAATCGTTCCTTTTGTGATTTTAGGTACTTGGAGAGTGAATTCTAGAAAAGAAGCCATTTTGGACGTTTTTGGAGCATAAAAGTGAAGAAAACAGCAAAGTATCAATTTTCCATGCTGGAAGTACTAGGTGACGGCGTCAAGAGTTGCACCTGACGGCGTCAGATAGCAAGAATAAAATACCGTAGGTGGTGACGGCGTCAAAAAAGCCATCTTGACGGCGTCAAAAGTCCCAAGAATAAAATACCGTAGGTGGTGACGGCGTCACACAGGCCGTCACAAGGAGATCAAGGCCGTCCGAGGAAGAATTTGGCGGCGAGGTGACGGCGTCATAAGCTTGTCTTGACGCCATCAGACTAGTTTTCCTATATATAGTTTTCTAGTTTTTTTCATTTAAAAGAGAGAAGTTTTGGAGAAACCCTAAAGACGAATTTGGGTGAACTTTTACAGGTTTTTCAAGGGTTCCAAACCCTTGATACCTTGCATTGTAATTGAGATAAGTATTCTTCTAATTCAATCAATATGTCTATGTGTTGGTTGTCTATATCTTGTTCTTGTCTCAATTCAATTATGCTAGGCTAGATCTCTTTTGTGTTTGCTTAGATCTAATGAAACCTAGATATTGATTATGTGTTGATTACTTGTTTATTCTTGTTGTGGATGAATGAGTTTATATGTTAGGCTTAAGAAAACTGGCAGATCTCCAAATGGTAACATGCTTGAACGTCTTAAGAAACATGAACCGAGGCGTACTAGGTCTTTATTGGTTGTATTTAATGCATGAGCCACTGTTTACAATCCCTATAGTTGTGCTGGGTCATGGTGTAGGAGGAGATAAGAGCTCATAGAATTGGGGAGTTATGTATGCCACCCCATGAATGGTATTAAGGAATACGATCCGTCATCCATGCAATTGTAACAAGTAATTAACACGTAAAAGATATCTAGGGAGTAATGAAGTCTAAGTAAACTCATTTTCTCCAAATACTGCTCACAACCTTGTAATAATTAGTTTATTTTCATTTTTATCATTTTATTTTGATTGCATCTTAGCTTCAGGTTAGTTGAATAGCAACTAATTCCGCCCATTCCTTCAAAACCCGAGATTTTACTTGCTTTAATAAAAACATAAAAATACAAAAATAATCATCTCTCACCTTTAGAACTAGTAAATTAGGCTTTCTAATCCTAGTGACACTATTCCTAAGCTGAACGATCAATCCCCCGGTACTTGTCACTATACTATACTAGAACGATCAGGTACACTGCCTGGTGGGGGTTGTAAGCTTCTCGAGATCCCTCGAGAGGTAAAGCAAGGTGCGATTCCCACGCATTATCTTTCGAGCATTTGGTCCATAAAAGGGAGAGGAAAATGGTCTTTACGGGTGGCTTCATTCAACTTTCGATAGTCAATACAAACTCGCCAACCCGTGACCAAACGAGTTGGAATCAACTCGTTATCCTCGTTGGTGACAACGGTAATGCCACCCTTTTTGGGAACACAATGAATTGGGCTAACCCAAGGACTGTCAGATATAGGGTAAATCAATCCCGCATCAAGAAGTTTAAGAACTTCTTGTTTGATAACTTCGTGGATTTTGGGATTTACCCTTCTCTGATGTTGCACGGCTGGCTTAAAGTCATCCTCCATTAAGATTTTATGAGTACAAAAGTTCGGGCTTATGCCCTTAATGTCGGAGAGTTTCCAAGCAATTGCTTGCTTGTTTGACTTAAGAACCTTTAGGAGTGCAGCCTTTTCCTCATCTTTTAAGTCTTTGGCAATAATGACGGGTAATTTATTATCACCCTCCAGAAATGCATATTCTAGATGAGGAGGCAAGTCCTTGAGCTCAACCTCGGGGAAGTCTTCAGTTATTTCAACATTTTTGACTTTCGCTTTATGAAGTATTTGTGGAGACGGAGAGGGTGAAGGATCATCATTTAACAATCTTTCAAGGAGAAGAATGTCCCCCTCCGGGTCAAGATAGTTTTCATCAACCCCACTTGGGATTGAGCTATCCTGAGCAAGAAAAGCCTCGACCTCTTCCAGAAGGAAGTCACTCCCCTCAAACGAAGTGAGGGAAGTGGAAGAGTCGGAAATGATAGGGTCAGAAGAAAGACTGCCACTGGATGAGAAACCAAGGATCTCTTGAGAATACTCCTCAGACGCAACATCGATGACATCAATTCGGTTAACCGTTTCAGCGTCATAGTCGGAGGAGTATCTTGAAGTCTGATCAAGATTGAATGTGATGGCTTCGCCACCAACACGTAGAGTGATTTCTTCTTCGAATACATCGATTAAAGCACGACCCGTTCTTAAGAATCCCCTCCCGAGAATGAGAGGAACTCGTGGGTCAGCATCGAAATCAACAATCACGAAATCTGCTGGAAAATGGAACTTTCCTACTTTCACAAAGATATCTTCGGCAATGCCGAGAGGACGAGATATGGTACGGTCTGCAAGTTCGAGTGTCATGCAGGTCGGAGTGAGAGCAGGAAGTGAAAGTCTTTTCCAGACTGTGTAAGGCATCAGGTTAATGCTTGCGCCAAGATCGGCCAAGGTAAAGCATTCAACCATCCCAGGGAAAATACATGGAATAAGAAATTTCCCGGGATCTCCAAGCTTTTTGGGAAGCTTTTTCAAGAGCACTGCTGAGCAATGTTCATTGAGTGAAGTTTTTGCCATCTCACAGAGTTTTTCTTTGTTGCTTATCAGATTTTTGATTATCGAAGCAAACTTAGGCATGAGAAGAAGAGCGTCCGCGAAGCTAATATCGAAGTGTAATTCTTGGAAAATTTGATAAAATTTTTCCATCTGATGATTAGCTCTTTCGCGGTTCTTTTGATCATACACACGTGAAGGATATGGAATTGAAGGCTTAGGATCATTCTTTGGAATTTCATCAGGACTCACAGGAGGATCAAATACAACTTTCGGCTTACGAGCCGGGACCGGGACAACTTGAGGGTGGACGTTGTTGGTACCTCCGTTATTAGTAGGAAGTACCGTGTCCGTAGTAACCTCAGGTTCACGTTCCGCTACCTTAGGAGGAGAAGAAGAGGTAGAGGGAATCGCGGGTCCATTGTATGATACCCCACTTCGGGTGGTGATCGCTTTGACATCGCCCCTCGGGTTAGCGATCGTGTTGCTCGGTAATGTACCCAGGCCCGAGGGTCGATCATTTAAAGACTTCTGAAGTTCAGAGATCTTGCCGATCAATAACCGATTCGTTTCCTCTTGTGCTTTCATGAATTGTTTTAGCACTTCATCGGAGGAAGACGAGGGTGGAACAACGTTTTGATTTTGAACAGGGGGATTTTGAACACGGTTGTTTTGAAAATTCCCTTGATTTTGATTGTTGTTACCCTGAAAATTGTTTCTCTGATTGAAATTACCCTGATTGTAATTCCCTTGATTCTGGTTTCTTTGAAAATTTCCTTGGAAACCTTGGTTTCGATTGCCATTTTGAAAATTGTTTTGATTAAACTGGCCTTGATTTTGGTTTGGGTTTTGGAAATTTGAGTTTTGACCTTGGTTAAAATTCTGATTCGCGTTACGGTTTTGATTTTGGTTAAAACCGGGAGGTCCGAGAAAATTGTTGGAACGATAGCTTAAGAGATTACGGTCCCCTTGCGGTTGGTAACAATTACCCCCCGTGTTGTAGGAACCGTTAGCAGCATAAACGTTCTCGTGAGAAAAATCAGCAGTAGCTGGACACTCGGAATACAGATGTGGGCCCCCACAAGTTTCACAACTTCGGGCCACGGCTTTCACTTATTGATTTTGAACCTGATGTTGCATAGTTTGGTTCATTCTCAACACAGCCGTAGAAATATCATCCATCTTTTTGGTAAGAGCAATTATTTCAGGAGATGATGATGAAGGAGTAACTGAGTTACATGACGCATCCCTCTCCGCAGAGGAATCCCAAAAGTTATGGTGGGCAGTCATGTTCTCAATCAAGTCATAGCACTCCTCGGGACGCCTTTTCATAAAGGTCCCACCAGCAGCAGCATTGAGAATATCCCGGTGCCTCAATGTCAGACCATTATAGAAGGTATCTATTATGGTAACTTGTAACATATTGTGGTTAGGGCACCGATCAATAGCTAGCTTATAACGTTCCCAAGCCTCAAAAAGAGACTCATCGGGACGTTGCCGGAAGTTGCTGATATCATTTCGTAACTTGGTAACCATGGAAGGTGGAAAATATTTTGCTAGAAACTTGGTTACCATGTCATCAAAGGTACGAATAGAATTCTTTGGGAGTCGGTCAAACCATGCAGTGGCATGATGAGTGAGAGAATAGGGGAAGAGGTACAGCCGGAGGGCATCATCGGTGACACCATGCTGTTTCATGCTTTGGGTGACCGTAAGATATTTGTCAAGATGCTTGTTAGCATCGTCACCCGGTAATCCGTGAAATTGACACGAATTTTGGACTTGTTGGATCATGTGATGTTTGAGGCCAAAGTCTGCAGCTGTTGAACTATAGACCTTGATAGATCTACTTGAGTACTCTAGAATCGTTAGTAATGTCACTGTAATCAATAACACACTAATAGACAATCCCTGCAACTTGTATTTATAAAGCGGAAACAAAACACAAGTTTGATACTAAGAATTCTTGATCCTCTATGGATCTTTTAATTATAATAAGAGTTTTCTAAAGATGCTTCAATACATAAACCGTATGTTCCTTTTATACTCAAGGAACCCTAAACCGTTTCTCAAGAAACGTATCTTCTAAAAATTCTCAAAGATATGCATTATCACTTCCTAAATAAACTCATGCATATCCAAACATATCCAAACTACATTACATAAAACACGGAAATACTCTATCCGCAGAAACTAATAAAGCTGAACTATGTCTTCAGCAGATACACTGCTTCAGCAGAAACCAACTCTTCAGCAGGATCCTTTCAGCAGAAACAGCAGCAGAATTCTTTCTACACAGAATTCCCAACAATCCTCCCCTAATCTTGAATTTGACCTAGTTAAGTTCAAGATTCTTGATAGATCGTTAAAGTAACATACCAAGAGGATTGTAACAGAGCACCAGCAAAGAATAATCATCAGCAGAATCTCTATGATCAGCATACACATAGAAGCTCCATTCTTTGCAGCAACAAATGACTTAATGTACATCAAAACAAAGTAGTTTCATACTATTCTCATCACTTCCAGGTGTGTTAACTCCTGTGAGAGGTGAATCATTGAAAATAATGGATTTGATGTCTCTTTACCAATAGCCATCACTACTGGAGTAGCCAAGTGTTCAAAGGTACACTGATAACCACATGATTTTTAGCAAATCATCAGCTATAAACGGATTTGAGATGTCTTTACCTGTAGCCGTTTGCTCAGGACTAGTCAATTATCTTGATGAAAATCATCTTGGTTAACTGATTACCAAATATGGTTTTCCACTGCCTTTACCACATGCCATATACATGTGGGCTAGCCAATTATTCAGAATCCATAAAGGAAAAATCCATGGTCAATTGACAACCATTTCAACTACTCAGCAACAAAGCATTGGTGAGTTGACAACCCTATGGTTTTGAGCAAACCATTACAGCTATCAACAGATTTGATGTGTCTTTACCAAAGCTGTACCCTTTGGACTAGCCAACTTTATGATGAAATAGTCAACATCAGGTAAGTTGATAACCAAACCTGCAAACAAATACTATACAACAATATGTTTTTTTTTTTTTTTTTTTTTTTTTTTTTTTTTTTTTTTTTTTTTTTTTACTAACAAAATACATATACAACATAATGTCCCTACTCAACTGCTGCTCTGGAAGTCTTAATCCTTTGTTTGAAAACCTTCACCAAAGATTCAGCAAACAATCTTGTATTACCAGCTGGATCAGGAGGAATTTCCAACGTCTGTTGTAACATTTTCTCCATCAAAGATACCTTCAGAGGATATTTGTGAATAATATCCATGATAATCCTCAGACCAGTGGTAGTTTCCAGCAAATGTACATAAGACATAGGATAGAACTTCCAACTCTGAACTTTCCATTTCTGATTGTTCTTCCATATATCATAACTTGCACCAGTAGGAGTAGAAGAATCAAACAATACTTGAAGATCACCCAACAAATACAATCCAGAACCTTCAGGAGTATGAGTGGCATAAAATTTAGTAACCAACTCATGTAGAGTGACCAAATCTTGATAACTTACAAGATGAAGAATCTGCTGAAGGAAAACAAAAGATATGGATGACTTATCCAATCTATGAATGATATTGAGTTGACCATCTTGACTTAACTCCCAACTCACTAGAACCACTCTAGTTCCTTCTGGCCAATCATCAGATGATCCTTCCCTTATAAATGTAGCATCAGAATCATTTACATTAATTAGACTGTGTAATGATCCTACTCTAGCCATTCTCTTTCCTCTTCTACCAGGAACATAAATAGCATCATGAACGGCTGCTTCAGCAGAATCACCTTCTGCGGCTTCAGTATCCACTGATGGAGTATCCATTTGGTCATCAGCAGAATCTTCAGAAGATTCAAGTGCAGCAGAGGCATATTGTTCATCCATAGCTTTCCTGATTTGTTTATTCCTAGCAGCTTGAATTTCAACTTCTCTTGTCTTCAGATCATGAAATCTAGCAAGTGCAGCCCTTTGTTCAGCTTCTTGATCTTCAGTCAACTTTCTAGCAGTCTCCTCACCTAATCTTTCCAGCTCCAATTGTCTCCTAGTTCTCTTCCTAGTTGGAGCATCTGATGTTGTTACTTTGGCTTTACCTTTATCCATAGACACATCAACACCAGTAGAAGTAGCAGGTAAAGACACTTGTGCAGCAGCAATATGAACATGCTTAGAAGAATCCTCATCATCATTTAGAAGTGGAATATTCTTTGAAGCATCCATTCCAGCTTTAGCATTCCTAGATTTAATTCTATTATAAATCTCAACTAGGTTGTTAAAAGGAAGTCCCCATACATATTTCTTAGACCAAGCAGAATTATATACTGAGCTGCTCTGATTTTTTACATATGTTCTCATATACTCTGTTTGCTGTGCTTGAGTCATGGGTTTTTCCCTTTTTGCTTTAGCTTTTAATTCATCAGCTGCCTTCTTCCTCATCTTTAACATTTTCACAATCTCAGATTCAAAATCTTGTTCCTCTACTTTCTTTCCAAAAAGATCAGCAGTTACAGTAGTATTAGCAAGCATCTGTTTTCCAATAGACTGCCAGTCTGACTCATCAAACTCTAGAACTGCTGCATCCAATTCCCTTTGTCTTGCAATGGGTAAGGTAGACACATATCTTTGAGTCTCTGAATCTAATTCTGCATCAAACTTAGCTTGTACTTCCTTAGCAAGATTTGCACTCCTCATATAATTTTCCCATTCTTGCAATACTTTACCTTGACCAGCTCTATCTTCATCAGTTACAAGCTCATCCAAACCATCATGAGAAACATTAGCTTCAGCAATATTATCATTAGACATATGCAAATCTGCCATAGGTTCATCATGTACATCTTGAACCTCTTTATCAGTAGAAACTTGTATGTTTTCAGATAAATGATGAACAGGAGAATTCATGTATTCTTTCCCAGCTACAAAAAATGTTTCACCTGATGCATTTCCTTTGTCAGCAGATTGATCAGTAGTAACCCTTTTTAATGATTGTTTCTCCTGAAGTATATCCACAGCTTCAGTCATCAGCACATCATTATCATTACCAGATACTTTTGAAGCTTCAGCAGCTTGTTTTGCCAAATACTGTCTTGTACTTCTTCTTTGAACTAGTATGATTGGTTTAGATTGAGATGCTGCAGCAGCTTTAGGAGAAAGAACATGAGACTGTCTAGCAACTTCAGCTAGAATCTCAAGAGAATCCAAATTTGCCTCCTTTGCCTCTTTAGTAGAATCCAATCCATCTTTGCTTTGATTCTGCTGACTCAGCTGTGTCTCCAAATCTTTGACTTTGTTTTTCAGAATTTGAATCTCATTACCAAGAGTAGTCTTGGTCTCAGCAAGTTCTTTCTGGAGATCTTCAGTCATTTTCATATACCTGTTAAGAGATTCATATACAAATGTGAGAGTAATAGGGTCCTCTGCTCTATCACATGATTGCTCAGTGGTATGAGGAGCTTCATTGAACCCTGTAGGAGAAACAGACTCATGTACAACATTAGGAGAACCTACATTAATTTGCTCTCCCAAAGAACTAGGTGAAGGTAGTCTATTAAGTTCAGGTTCAAAAGTCTGTAAATCAACTTCAAACTCATGAAATTGCTCAGTTGGAGCATCCTGAACTGGTGAGATGGTAGGGCTAGGTGACATGTGTACAGGGGTAGGTGGTGGTAAGTCAGTAGAATCAGGTAAAGGTTCAGCAGTTGTAGCTAGCGCTTCCTCCATTACCACTGAAGGAATACCATCAGCAGCAACACCAGAAGATGATGGATTACCATCATCAGCAGCATTAGAAGCAGGCACATGACCAGCATCATCACCCTCAACTACATTAGCATTGCCTTGTGGCAACATTTCTTTTAGCAAAGGATAATGTGCCCCAGTATAATTTGTTTTCATTGAGGCAAACAACTTAGAACCTAGACTTTTAATGGGTATATGGGTCACATCTTCAGTGGTTATGTCTAAGATAATCTGTAAGAATCTAGGGTACATTAAAAACTTATGTTGTTCCTTATCTATGTTTTCTAGCATATTGTCAAAAATAAACTTAGAAAAATTATAAGTTTCACCCTTAGATAGACAAACAATACCACAACCCAATTGCAGAGAGAACTGATTCCATCCACCACACTTGTTGCTCATACATTGAAGCAGCAGATGCACCAAATACCTCCACTTCGGACAAAATTGATTCTTGTGCCACTTGGATGTATCAGTACTTTGATATCCAGCTTCTCTTAACCCAGCAAGAATCTCTGCAGTGTTGGAATGATATACACCATTTTCATCATCCAACTGAAGCTTTGTCCTTATCAACCCTTCTGTCACCACATATTCTACACCATCAATTTCAGCTACAATCTCTGTAGCAGATCTCTTAGTAGCAGATGCCCAAAATTGCTTCACCAGAGATTCACACACCAAATTAGGACAATAAGTCAAAGCATAATGAATCTTCGACCTTTGTAAAAACTCCACCATCAAATCGAATTCTTCATGTCCCTTCTTTGTTGTTAGGATAGCGTATTTGTTATGATCGCCCTTCAATTCAAGTTGAGCCATTTGACTAAATGTGTGTGAGATGGTTATGAATTACACCAAAGAATAATGGGTTTATGTGAAGTGATAAGCGAATAATTTTTTTATTCGAAAAGATATGCAGAGTGAGTTAAATTTGGAAGTTCCCCAATCGTGGTCAAAATTATCGGAACAACTTATTGACCAAGTCTGACAAAACTTCTAATTTTAAAATTAACCCTTCAGCAGTAACGAAAGTCAAACCTGCTGAAGCACAGTCAACTATCAGCAGAATCAACCAAAGGTAAAAATATCTTCGGTCAATATCTTGATTTTACTGTGCCACCCAACTCGCATTTAATATCGTAACTCCTCAAATTAGCTTATTTAATCACCCCAAATCTCACATCTCATTCATCAACTTTCCCAAATTATCTTTCAAACCCTAATTCCAATTAGACCCAATTCACCATTCAAACCATGTCTTCACACCCAGAAACCTCAGATTCAAATTCCTCTTCTTCATCATCAGAAGAGGATATACCACCATATCCTTGGGGACTTGAGGGTTCTGACTTTACAAGAGCATTGGAGGATCGATGTGCTGCACAAGAAAGACAATGGAATGCTCACTTGAAAGGTGAACCAAGCAATGCACCCAATCCTGCTGAAAGAGAGCTTGTCTCTCCCTTCATCTATACCTCTGATGAAGACACTTCAGAGGAAGAACCTGAAGATACACCCTTTCTTCCTCCTTCCACTCCTGAGAGATCCCTACCAATATCAAGTACTAGGGATCCATCTCTTCCAACATCACAAAATGTGGTGTTGGATCTTCCTGCTCCAGGACCTGGTCTTCCACATCAAGAACATATTGGACAGATCAAGAGGTCTGAGATCATACGTAAGGGAAAGGAGAAGGAGAAGTAGGTGACTGAGGAATGTAACCATGGATCAAGGTTCTTGAGTATTTTCTTGACCTTGATTCATGAGCATCTTCTCATTCTTCCTTTTCTTCTTTTTTCATTTTCATCTTCAGCTTCTTCATAGCCTCAAGTATTTTGTAATAAGTGATAGAAGCTAGTAGTACTGGATTAGCCAATAGTTTAGAAATGGTCATTGTATCTCAATTGCAACATTGAATGTAAGCTGTAACTTGTTTCTATGAATGAATGAAAAGATCTTATTTGAATTAATCCAATGTGTAAGACCTTCAGCATGATTTAATTGATCAGTAGAAACCAGGTTCAGCATATAGACCACATTCCTTTGACTTTAGCTCTTGGTGACATTAATCATGGAACTTTCATTCTCAGAACATCTGCAAATACACCAAACAAGCAAATACACCAAACAACTTGTACAACTGTTAGAAGGTTAGTGTTAAAAACTTGTTAAAGCTCAGAAAGTATACAACATATACAAATAATCCAAAGTTTACAGTCATCATCCTCCCCTGAGGCATATGCCTCCCCTGAGGCTTATGCCTCCCCTTAAACTTTGCAGTTAAGGGTTTAACATGCCAATATGGACCACCAAATATTGAAACCTTGGTCCATCAAATGCCTTGGTTAATAAATCTGCCACATTTTCATCTGTATGAATTTTGACCACTTTAACCAAATGCTTCTCATAAGCATCTCTTATAAAATGATGTCTGATTTCAATATGTTTGGTTCTATTATGAAAAACTGGATTTTTAACAATGCAAATGGTACTTTGATTGTCAATGAAAATGGTAGTATTCATGAAGTTATACCCATAATCCAGTAATTGATTCTGAATCCATAGAACCTGACCACAACAATTGGCAGCAGCAACATACTCTGCTTCAGTAGTAGAGGTAGCAACAATGGTCTGTTTCTTGCATTGCCAAGAAATCAGTCTTCTACCAAGAAATTGACAACCTCCAGTTGTGGATCTTCGATCCAAATTGGCACCAGCATAGTCACTATCACTATAAGCTGCTAGCTGAAATGGAGACTCTTTGGGATACCAAAGACCTAATTGTGGTTGGCCTTTAAGATACTTAAAAATCTTCTTGACAGCATTCATATGAGAGGTAAGTGGAGTGACTTGATGTCTTGAACATGCACTCACAGCAAATGTAATATCAGGTCGTGAAGCAGTCAAGTACATCAAAGAACCAATCATAGACCTGTATAAATGAACATTCACAGGAAGATCAGGATTAAGATTGTTCTTTGGTTTAGGAGCCTCATATGGAGTTGTAGCAGTCCTGACATTTTCCATAGCAAACTTGGACAACATATCTTTTACATATTTCTCCTGATGTATAAAAATACCATCAGGTTTCTGCTGAACTTGCAAACCCAGAAAGAAAGTGAGTTCTCCCATGGCACTCATCTGAAATTCTCCCTTCATTAAATCCTCAAAATCTCTACACCAGGCTTCTTTGGTAGAACCAAAGATAATATCATCCACATACACCTGCACAAGAATAATATCCCTAGAATCTTTCTTGAGAAACAAGGTCTTGTCAATGGCACCTCTTCTGTAGCCATTCTGCAGCAGAAATGTGGAGAGTCTAGCATACCAAGCTCTGGGAGCTTGATGCAGTCCATAGAGAGCTTTGACAACTTTGTAGACATACTCAGGATGATCAGGGTCTTCAAATCCTTTGGGTTGAGTCACATAAACTTCCTCTTCAATCTCTCCATACAAGAAAGCACCTTTCACATCCATCTGATAAACCATAAAGCCCATATAAGAGGCATAGGCCAAAAATATCCGTATGGCTTCAACTCTGGCCACTGGTGCAAAGACCTCATCATAGTCAATGCCTTCCTCTTGTCTAAAACCTTGAGCCACTAGTCTTGCTTTGTTCTTCACCACAATACCCCTGGCATCTCTTTTATTCTTCAGAATCCATTTTGTCCCAATGGCATACTTACCATCAGGAAGAGGAACTAAAATCCAAACCTGCTGATTCTTAAATTGCAGCATCTCCTCTTGCATTGCCTCAAGCCAACTTGAATCAGCCAGTGCTTGAGGAACACTAGTTGGTTCAATTTGAGAAAGAAAGCATGCAAACAAACAATGTTTGAAGTCTGTGTGATTGTTCCTCTTTTGATTGTAGACATAAGAGATAAAAGCAACTTCTCCATATTTGGTATTCTTGACAGTGCTTCTAGTTCGAACAGGGTCTTTAGGATCACCAATAATCTTGGAGAGGGGATGAGCATTGTGAATCCGTTTGGTAGCTGTAGGTGGAACATCAATGGTGGCTTCAATGTTGGTGAGTGTAGGCTCAAACTCAGTGTCATAAGAGGCTGAGTTAAACAAACCAGGCATTGGTTGATAATTTCCAAGGTCAGAAGGACTAGGAAATCTGGTAAAGGGCTTATCAAAGTCGGTAGAGACTTCAGTAGAATCAGCAGAATGAACTTCAGCAGAATCAGCATCTTTGACATTGTCAGTGGGAAGAGGTGTGCCTTCAGCAGTATCCTTGTTTCCACTGACTGCTTGTGCTGACTGATGTAGGATAGCCTCAGTCTCTTGTGTAACCTTATCATTGAGTTTCTGAGCTTCCTTTGTAGCAGCATGTTCCTGCTTCTGCAATCTTGCTAGATCTTCTGCATATTGTGACTCATCATCTTGTTCAGCAGCAGAGTGATTACCTACAAAATGGTTAGGTGGAAAAGATGGTACAACAAAAGTATTCTCTTCTGGCTCAAACTCACATTCTGAGTCATCATCCATGAAACCTGCAGGGTTAGAACTTGAATCTTTGGTACCTGCATCAGGATTAGAAGCATGCCTAGTATAACCCAAATAGTCAGTCAAATAGTCTAGGTCAAAATACCAAGAATGGCCTTGACCCTGAATATTAGGCTGATCTTCAAGAAATCTCAGATTAAGGGTCTCTTCAATCCTTTTGGCATTCAGATTATAAACCCTATAGGCCTTGCTATAAGCTGAATACCCAACTATATAACCTTCATCAGCTTTCCCATCAAATTTACCCAGTATATCAGCAGTATTCAGAATAGTCACTTTGCATCCAAAAGGCTTAAGGTAACGGATCTGTGGAACTTTCCCAGTGAGAAGTTCATAAGGTGTCTTGACATGAAGTCTAGTGATGGATACCCTGTTCAAGACATGACATGCAGTACCTACTGCTTCAGTCCAAAACATGGTGGGTAGTTTGGAGTCTGCAAGCATTGATCTTGCTGCCTCAATAAGGGTTCTATTTTTCCTTTCAACAACCCCATTTTGTTGTGGAGTTCTTGGAGTACTATAGTCCCTTCTAATCCCTTTAGACTTACAGAATTCTATAAATACAACATTTTTGAATTCTGTACCATTGTCACACCTGATTCCCTTAACCTTTTTATTCAGCTGGTTCTCAACTAAGATAATGAATTCTTTCAGAATTGGAGTTGTTTCATCCTTAGTTTTGAGAAAGAACACCCAGCAAAACCTTCTATAATCATCTGTAATAACCAGGCAGAAGTACTTGTGATCAATACTTCTAATGGGGGTTGGACCAAAGAGATCCATGTGCAGCAACTGAAGAGGTTCTGAAATGGAGCTCACTGCTTGGACTGTTTTGTAGGAGGCTCTGTGTTGCTTTCCCTTGTTGCAATCAATACAGTTGTGTTCATTGGTGAAGAGTTTAGAAGGAAGGCCCTGAACAAGACCAAGTTTTGATAACTTGTTGATGGTCTTGTAATTCACATGTGCCATTCTTCTATGCCATTTATTAGATTCATCCAGGGAAGCTTTGGCAACCAAACATGTTAGATCACCTTCAGGTTGAACATCATTCAGATTGAATGTGTATAAGTTGAAGGTTCTAGGAACTCTCAGCAATACAGTAGTGTCTTCTGGGAGTTTGAAGTCCTTGGAAAGTACAAGACACTCATCTTCAGAAAATAAAACCTTATGCTTAGAGTCACAAATTTGTGATACTGAGATAAGATTAAAATTCCCCAGTTCCTCCACATAGTAAACATTTTCAAAGTCTAACAAGGGAGTCTTTATGGTTCCTTTCCCTGTTATTTTGCCATCTCCACCACCAAAGGTTACAGTTCCACCTCCTTCAATAGGCTCAAAATCATGCATCTTATCCTTGTTCCCAGACATACTTCTTGAACAACCACTATCAAAGATGCCAACTTCAGTACTTTTCAAAGGATGTGCCTACAACAACAACAAAATTTACAATATTAGTACACATTGGAGACTCAAGTCATTGCTGACTTGAGTCTGCCTTGTGGATCATCAGTAACAGGCCATGTAGATGTTTTAGATCCACCATTGTTCTTGGGCCTGTAATGCATATTAGGTCCCTTCTTAGTCCAAGAACAACCTGCTGAGGGCTTCACAACAGTATTCCATTTCCCACCACCATTATTCATTGAGTCAAAGTGATTAGGCCAATAATCATTATAAAAGAAAGAACTAGTTGGTCTGACATATGGTCTAGTACTGGTTTTTCTCCAGGAAAAATGAGTTTCAGCAGAAGTAGGTTTCTGCTGATGTGGAACAAAAGATGGTATGTCATGAACATTCTTCCACATTTGCCTAGTTTTTCTTTGACTAACACCTGCACCCATTCTTTGCTCATGATATGTACAATCCTTAATCAAGTGATATTTACTTCCACACACAAAACACTTCTTCTGTTTAGAAGATTTATTCAAACCAAAAGAATTTCCATAACATGAAAAAGTATTCAAATCATCATGACAAACAGAATTGTTTTTAACAAAACCAAAAGTATTATTATGCAAAGAATTGAAAAACAAGTCTTCAGTAGAAACTGTCTTGTGATCAGCAGCAACTCTAGAAGGCTTGTGGGGAGTCTTGGGCATGGTCTTTGGTGTGGTCTTGGGCATGGTCTTGGACAGGTCAGACTTCTCACTTGAATCACAGCTGGCAAATGAGGTAGACCCTTCATCAGAAGACTTGTCACTGTCACAACAAGAGACAAAGTCAGTTGATTTAACACTAGGGTCTGGCAAGTCAGTTGACTTTTTGCCATAGAGATGGTGTGATCCATCAAAGTCACTAGGTTTGGATAGGTCAATAGGCATATGTTCCCTTCTTATAGGTCCAGGGACAGCATGTAAGTTACCTTCTTTGACAAAGTTAGCTAAACCTGCAGGTGTGGATTTACCTAGGTCATTCTTAGCCTCTAAACCAACATATTTTTGAAATCCCAAACCTATTTTAGAGTTCACAGCTTGACTACCATAAAGTTCCCTCGCAAGATTATCACCTGACATTTGCCATTGTTTACCTCTAGCTATCTCTTTGTCTAATTTAGCTTGTAAATTTTGGTTTTCTTTTTCCAAAGTAGACTTCTCTTTTTCAGTACGTTTTAATTCTATCTTAGCAATTTCTAAATCACTTTCTAGAACTCTTATCTTTTCATCATATTTAACTTGATTCTTTTGAAACCATACTTTTTGTTTCTCTAGAGTTTTTAAAGCCAATTTATAAGACTCTACCTCTATATAACATTCATTGTACTTAGGTTTCAATTCATCAAATTCCTTTTTAAGTTCATTGTATCTTACACTACATCCAAACACACAATTGTGTACCTGAGAGATTCCCATCAAGGAGACTTGCTCCTTCTTGTCTTCTGAAGGTGTAAATGCCAGTAGATTCACTTGTGAAGAAGTAGCAGCTTCCTCTCCAGCAGGTTCATGATCACCCCAATCAATTTGGTGATCCAGAGTCACCATGGCCTTTGAAGGTAAAGTCTTGGTATTCCCTGCTTCCAGTGGATAAGAACCATATCTAACTTCATCTCCAGCCTTTCTATCTTTGCATTCCCTTGAAAAATGTCCCACTTGACCACAAGTATAGCATTTAACCTTCCTTCTATCAAACCTTGCAGCTTCTTTGCCATTAAAACCAAACTTTCTTCCAGACTTGGCTTCAAATCTTCTGATGTTCATTGAGATCATTGCAAGCTCCCATTTCAAGTGCATCTCCTCCATTTCCAATGGATCTACCTGTTCAAAGTCCTCATAAGCAATAAACTGCTGAGGTTCATATTCAGCCACAAATGAATGAATAAGATCCTCCAACACATTACTTGATCTTGATTTAGGAGTAGATTGATTATGAGTTTGAGAAGATGCTCCAGATGTATATAAACTTGAAGCTTGATGCACAGGTTTTGTAGAAGCACCAACAAATGCAGAATGAGTAGATGGACGAATAGGACTTCTAACATCAGGCTCAAGTGATTTGAGCTTGTTGTAGAGATCATCAAAGGAGATTAAGTCCAAGCCACCCTTTGTTTTGAGAGCAATACTGACTTGCAACCAGGATGGTGGCAAAGATCTCAGAAACTTAGCATTGCAGTCCTCATTGTCAGGTCTAGCCTTCAACTGATTAAGTTGACTCAAGATCCGATGAAACCTGTCATAACCTTTATGAATTCCCTCTTCTTCAGATATCTGAAATTCTTGGAATTTCTGCTTCAGCAAAGACTTCTGCAACCTTCTTGATTCCTCATTCCCACCAAATCTTGCTTTTATAGCCATCCAAATATCCTTGGCATCCTCCATAAAATGGAAGTCACCCATATGGTCATCTGGTATTGCTTGGAGCAAAATTGTTCTGACTTTACTTTCCCTCTGCACAGCCAGAATCTCTTCAGCAGTTTTGGGAGCTACAATTGTCACAACTCCATCAGCATCAGTAACATGCTTCTTTAAGCTATTCCCCTTCTTAACAATCTCCCATAGATTCCAATCTATGTTTGTGATCCAGTTCTGCATTTTCATGGACCACAAGTGATATTCATCAGCATTCTTCAAGTATGGAAACTTAGCATTACTGTTAGAGAGGTTGAGTTGTTGAAGAGAAGTGGTGTTAATGTTTTGGGTTGTATCAGTATCATCATCAGATCCAGGCATGGTTGTTGATTTGTTTGAAAAGGTGTAAGAATTGTTTTTCTTATTATGGCAGAGACTCTCTCGAGGCTCTGATACCACTTGTTGAACTATAGACCTTGATAGATCTACTTGAGTACTCTAGAATCGTTAGTAATGTCACTGTAATCAATAACACACTAATAGACAATCCCTGCAACTTGTATTTATAAAGCGGAAACAAAACACAAGTTTGATACTAAGAATTCTTGATCCTCTATGGATCTTTTAATTATAATAAGAGTTTTCTAAAGATGCTTCAATACATAAACCGTATGTTCCTTTTATACTCAAGGAACCCTAAACCGTTTCTCAAGAAACGTATCTTCTAAAAATTCTCAAAGATATGCATTATCACTTCCTACATAAACTCATGCATATCCAAACTACATTACATAAAACACGGAAATACTCTATCCGCAGAAACTAATAAAGCTGAACTATGTCTTCAGCAGATACACTGCTTCAGCAGAAACCAACTCTTCAGCAGGATCCTTTCAGCAGAAACAGCAGCAGAATTCTTTCTACACAGAATTCCCAACAGCAGCCCCAATAGTGAGTGGTGCAATAGGCCCACCCCGCCCTTGCATGGTAGGCTGGCACAGCTCCTCCATCGTTCGGAGATCGGGAGCTGGCACATCCCTGGGAGGGTCAGGGGGTGGTAATGGTGGTGGTGGCCCAGCGGCCATTTCGGTTTCTGTATCAGAACGTAGCTCGGGTACGTTTTTCTGTTTTTTATTCTTTGTTTGAGACCGAGTGCGCATGCACTAAAAACAATTTTTCAACACAAGTTCGAGGCAAAACCACAGTGAACTTAAACCAATAATCACAAGTGAGCAGCTTCTTTGAAAAAGGTACACCACTCGCAGGGATATAAAGGCAAGTTTTTATCTTAAGTTTGGGAACTTATTATGGGTTTATTAATTAATTTGAAAAACTGCTTTAGGCTTATGGGTGTGTGTGCAGAAACTTGGGAAATATTTTTGGAACTGATTCGTTAACCGAAATCGTCCCTTTAAGATTACTCGCAGGCTGGCGGGAGGAAGTAAATAGGTTTCCTCTTCAGTTCGCAATTTAATGTCAGAACTTACCTTAAACCAACTGTTTCAAGTTGTAATCTTAAAGAACATGAAGTAATTTAACTTCACAGTTTGTTTTTGATTGTTTTTTTTTTTTTTTTTTTTTTTTTTTTTTTGTGTTTTCAACACTTCAGGAGAAGTGTTAATGAACGTCTTTTTTATATGATTATATTTTTACAAAAACTTTTTACAAATTTGTGTGAAATTTGTACAGGGAGGGTTTTGGAAACCACTAAACTTAAAACGATTTTGTAAAACACGCAACAACCTCCCCGGCAGCGGCGCCAAATTTTGATTGGGTCTAAACTAGTCAACTTTTATTAGTCAACCACTAGTGAATGGTCAACCGTAAAAGTCAAACTAATCAAGCCAATTCTCCGTGGATAGTATAGTGTGTCCCCTGGTCGTTATGTCCCAGCGAGATTGAAATGGTGCTTTTTGGAATCGTTTATGAGTGAGTGGTACTGAGGACAGTAGCCAGATGATTTGGAATTGATATTGCTACTGTTATTTTGGTATTGGTACACAGATATAATATTCACAAAAATCAGATACCAGATATATGCACGTATTCACAATTCAGATTTACGCGATCGGACTGAAAAAGTGGGATTTTGATTTTTAACAAACTACAGGGGTGCTTTTGACACTTTTTGAAACTTAAAATTGAAAATGAAAATGAAATTATGAAATTGATTAAAATATTATTTAAATACTATTTAATTAATTAAACTAATTAAAATCTAATTTAAATCTAATTTATATTTAACTAATAATTATAAGTATTACAAATTAAACTAAAAATTTGCAAAAACAATTTCTAAACTTAAAATAGAACTTGAAGAAAGTATAAAAAAAATAAAATAAATATTTTTGTCTTTTTATGAATTTTATATTAATTAAAAACTATTTAACTTAATTAAACTAATTAAACTACTTTTAATTACTATTAATACTAAATTAAGATAAAATTTATAAAATTACTTAACCATCACAGGAATCCTACAAAATTATAAAAACTCTAAAAATTATGTTTTAAGATTAATCTACTAATTATTTACCTTTTAATTAACTTAAGTCTAATTTAAACAAATTAAATAGGAAAAATGGAAAATGAACAGTAGAAACTATAATTATATTTTCTAAAAGTCTATTATACTATATTATAGCTAGGAAAAATATAAAATCTAGGTTTCACTTTATAAAAACCAAATATGATATTTAATACTTAATATTAATTAATAATTAAGAAAACTAAAATTAAATCTAATTAATACTAAATGATAGAATAAAAATCTATAAAAATTACTAAAAATACTTTACTATATAAGGTAATTAATAAAAATATAAAAACACTAAGTACTTAATTAGAATTTAAAAATGAAAATTAAAGTTAAATTGAATTAAATAGAAACTATCACTTACTTTAAATTGGTTTTTTCTTGGATTTTCTTTTACAAACCTACTTTACTACTGAAAATGAGAAACTTTTGTAAACACACTTTTAAAATCAGCTTATAAATAAGCAGTAGCACCCCCTAAACTTATACAGTTTGACTTTGGTTGACTGTGAGGTCAAATGAGTGATGGTGGGGTCCACAATGATGGAAATGAGTACCAACAAGCTTAACAATCTTAAATAAGCCAGAAACAACAACACTTGATCACAAATAAGCTGTTAAGGTCCAAATAAGCACTTGAGCAAATCTGAGAATGGCCACAGAATGGGACAGACTTTGTGGTGAATTCTAGGTGGGGTCCACTGGGTCCTAGGTCAAACAGATGGTCAATCCACACTCCCTGGTAGGAGGGGGTTGGGAAAAACCAATATGGGCCTCTGGGACCTACTGGGTTGGGCTACAACAACCACCAAAGTGGGCTGAGTAAGAATGGTCTGAGTGCACAGGGCAATGGCTTGCCCTGCAGTCCACTTTCAAAGGTATTTTAGTCCACAATGAATTTTACAAGATTCTAACAAAGGTGGAAATCAAAAGATCTACTGATGAATACTACACCCAACAAGTTTTAAGGTCTAATTAAATTCCTAAAAATCACAAATAATCTTTGAACTTTTGCAAAAATCTGAAAGGTGCAATTTGACTTTTTGAGAGAAACTTGAGCTTTTGACTTATTTGGATTTCTAGTCACTCTTACTGATTAAAAACTAAGTTATAAGCTATATTTGAACTAAATTACTCTATATTAACAACTTATGTAGCTAATGAGAAGGATTTAGACACCTAAAACCTTCACAGTTAACTGTGAAGTGTAAATTTTTGAGAGTTTGACTTTTAACCAAAATAACAACTGACTTTAGACTTAAAACTACCAACTGAGACTTATGAAGTGATATCTAAACCACTTTTACCCTCTGAGATTCACAACAACACACTCAATTTTGCAAATCCAAACACCCCTAATACTTGACTGTCTTGTGGTTTTCAATGCAGATTATTACTAGGATTTAGGATCTGGATTCACAACTTTTTTTTATGATTAGGGAAACTAATTTAGACACTTGAACACAGAATGCAATTATGAAAACTCAAGTTTACCACTTAAACTAATTTTGACAGTTAAATATTGAAATTTTAAGTAGCTATTTATTCTAATAAACAAGTTATGATTATTAAGTTAAAAACTACTCAAACAACAACCAATTAACACAGATTCACAATGAACAAGCAATTAAACAGAAGCTATTTAGGTCTAAGATTTTTAGTAAAAAATAGAAATGAGCAAAAGCTTACAAGGTATCCCTAGCTTGAACAAGGGATTTTCCTATGAAGCCTATCTTTAGATAGGCAAACTTCAACTCCAATCCTGCTCCTCAATGATTCTCCAAACCAGAAAACAAGAACTAAACACCATAGTTGACCTTATTTGACTTTTGAGATTTTTTTTTATGTTTTTCTAGTTACACTGAGTTTTAGCGTCTCTAAAAGCTTAAATAAGCTTAAGGGATCCTAAATGAGCCTGATTCAGTCCATTAACCTTGGTACATTTGATCACTGAAGTTGTTTAGAAATTCAAAAAGTGGAGTAAATTGCAAATTCATAAAACAGAACTAAACCTTGAGATTTAATAACTTCAAAAGAGTAGAAATACAATAACTAAGATGCTACAATGCTTGAATTAGAAAGATTACACTGGATTTCAAAGATAATTTAAATTCGACACTATTTAAAACTAATAAAAAACTACACACTTCATTCCTTGCATCTTCTTCTATTTATAGCCCTTGATTAGGGTTTCCCAAAGCTTTCTGAACTTATCCCACTCAATCTCATCCGTTGATTAACTCTGAATTGATCTCCACCTTTAAAACGGATTTTAGCGCCAAAAACTGTGTAGGGAAGTTTGGACTGTTTAGACAAGGGGGTAGCATTTATTGTGGATGAGATGTTAGGTGTAGTGGGTTGGGCGGTGGTGATGGGATGGGCAAGTGGTGGTGGTATCTGCAAAACCATGGCGGTTTTCTGGGTGAGAGGGAAACGGGGAAGGTGGTTTTGGTGTTTGACTGGTATTGACCAGGTCAAAGTTTGACCCGGTTTATAATAAAAAGGGTGGGTTGTGTGGGCTGGTTGTATTTTTTGGGCCCAAGGATTAGGAAGTGGGTGGTGGGCTAGTACATGGATTGGGTAATGGAGTAGTATTATTTGTTTTGGATCCGGTTTTGGTTCATGAATTACACAAGGACCTATTTTGCCATTTAACGAAAGTTTGGGGGTGGGATCTTGGCATGTTTCCAAAATATTTCCAAGGGTATATTGTGCCATATTATGAATAGTGAAAGGGTCCTTTGATGATTTTTCAATTTATTTTTCACCAGGGACTGAAACCGTCAAACTTTCAAACTTCAGGGACCATTTGTGTAATTTTCACCAAACTTTCCACCAAGGACCAATCTTGTCATAAAAGGTTAGTGCAAGGACACAATTTGTTTTTCTCAAAGTTTTTCATATCCCAGGGACCATTTTTGATAATTTCCAAAGTTCAGGGACTAAACTTGACATTTTGTGAAAGTTTTCACCAAAGGACTAATTATGTAACTTTTTGATTTATAAGGACCTTTGGTGACTTTTTCAAGTTTTTAGAATGACCAGGGACTAGATTTGACAACTTTTCAAAGATGAGGGACTGAAACTGCCAATTATGCAAACTTTGTGCGTTTTTCATCTGTTTTTGGTATTTTTGCATTTGAAACATGTAAAACACTTTCCTGGGATATTTTCACTATTTTGATTCATTATTGAGTGTTTTTGGATGTTTTGGCAGCTCAGAAATGGTAAAAATGATGAGAATTTACACACTCATCAGACACCAATAATGGAATCCAAATTAAGGACCCCTCATCGTCCAAACATGTCCACTTTGTCAAAGTTGTCACCCTTAAGCCAATAGATAAGGAGATAGAAGAGAGTGACAAGGATGAAGTTAGAGTAGAAGCCGAGACTAAGAATGAGAGTAGGGAAGTTGAGGTTAATAGGGGAGAGGAATTAAAGGAGGTAGAGCCTATAGAAAAGTATTTTGATAAGTTGCCCACCAAGGAAGAACGGGAATACCATAAGGATTTATTCGATAGTCCCGAGAGACCATATATCCTTGGCACCCCCCTTATCAAAATGGGAGACCCCTCTAACATTAACATACCATGCAATATCGGGCACATGCATATATGGAAAGCTTACATCGACCCTAGATCCCCCGTGAACATCATGACTAGGACTTATTACAATTGGGTGATGAAGAAGCAACTTAATTTTAGAATGATGCCTAATAAGAATCTGATAAGTAATTTTGCAGGAAGAGTGAAGGGATTGCATGTGATTATAGGTAATCTCACCTATGAGATCGATTTTATGATAGTTGAAGACACTCGTCCAGTGATAGATGCTTGCCTAAGCCAAATAATATTTGGAAAACCATTTGTTGAGGCCACTAGGATGAGTTATGATCCGACTTTAGGGATAGTTAGAATTAAGGAAGAGAATGATGAGGTTGCTTATCAAATGCCCTACAAGATTGAGCAATACCGCCTTCTCTCTAATTTCGAAAAGGAACACAAGCAAGCGGCTTATTATAGGAATGAGGAGGATAGACGTAGAGGAGTAGAATATGTAAAGAATAGGATGCTTGGTTTCTACAAAGAATGCTTGCAACTAGGTCCGGAATACAAAACTGGTTTAGTAGACGACCTAGAGAGTGGAACCAACAATGAGGTCACGTAGTAACTCATGACCTTGAGTCTAGCTACAAGACTCGTAAATAAAGAAAAGCGCTTCTTGGGAGGCAACCCATGTTTTATGTGATTTTATTTTTGTTTGTTTGTTATTTGCTTCCGTATGCATGCTTTATTTTTATTGTTGGTTGATCATGTTTCTAAACTAAATAGTGGAAATACTTTACTTTGTTGTTTTGGCTTAGTCTTAACTCCACCTAGAAGTATTTTTGCAAAAGATAAGTGTAAGGGGAAACCCCAAATATGTTGTTAAGAAACAAACCGATCATGATTCTCCACAATATTAAATGAACATGTGTATTCGTATTTGTTAGAGTCAAATGCTTGTATTGAGTCATAATGAAGTTTTGCAGGATTTTCCAGGAAGTAGGACCAAGTTTTTCCAGAAATTTTCCGGAAACTTAACATAAGAATTTCTGCAGGTCACTTCTGACGGCGTCACGAGTTAACTCTTGACGGCGTCACGTGAAAAAATCTGGAAATTTTACCGGTTTTGTTTTTCTAACGGAGTCTTATGGTTTTTGTGAATTATTAAGTTTTATAATCTCCAGGAAATCTGCAAACTTCATTCCACAAGCATTATATCTTATCTTGTTTTCAAGGATTTAGTAACTTATATAGGATGCCGCCGATTTTACGCGAGGTTGTTTTGTCTATTTTTTCAGGATTTACAGGTTATGTATGACAAGAAGATGATTTATATTCTGGAAGGGAAGCTTTGATTGTTCATTCTCTTGGAGGAAGATTTAACCTGGCCACCTTATTATCCATACCGAGCGAATCAGGGGAGTATTTGATTTCATTCTTTTTACTTTTTCACTTTTACATTCTTTACTTGAACATTGGGGACAATGTTCATCCTAAGTGTAAGGGGAGGGTAAAAAGATGATACCTTACATACGCACTTTCACTTGAGTTTGTTTTGTTTAATGGTAGATGTGTAATAAAACTATGAGAAATACTTGTTAGTGCAATTTTAGCGCCAAATTTAAATTTTTTTACAACATTTAGGAGTGAAACTTTAGCCATAGCAAGCGTCTCATGGATAGGAGATTGTATGACTAGCACATAACCGTACTTTCAGAAAAATTTTCCACCCAAATATGTGAGGTTCGCCTTTAGATTTGATAGGAAAAGCATTTATTATTAGTGCTTATGAGTGTACCGGTAGCATTTAGATTCTAGAACTTGCGTTAGTGATGCTTCCCGAGACAGCTAGTGAGACTACATTCGTGTGGTAGGATTTACTACATGATAAGAGGCATTAAGATCACCCTTGTGTTAAACCCGTAATACAATTACTTGACCGTTTAAGTCATATTACTTGGCTAGTTAAGTCAACTAATTTTTCCCACACCCTTAGCGTTGTACTCGTTTTTAGTACACGAAACCCCTAGTACACCCCTCCGAGCCTATCTTTTCGTTTCTAACTTTAAGCATCTTACTTAAAGGAAGAATTTGTTACACCCCACTTAAATGTACAACCAAATCGCCTTAGCCTTCCGTGTATGCGCTCATCTTTAGTGCATTATTGTTATTTGTTAAACCCTAAGTTAACTATCTAATTGATTACATGGTTGCTAAGTCGAGTCATATCCTTGTACATATTGTTTCGGGACGATTGGGACTCATGGGTAAGTACTTATTTTATGGAGTAATGGGGAAGAACATCATATTATTACCCCCGTATGAACGTTAGTCTTAAAAGTACTCAAAGTGTTTTGATTATCTTAATTCGAGTCATTAGATTAGTTTATTGTAAAGTATGTAAAAATTCACGTGTAAGGGGAATGTTCATTCCCTATGATGTATTATTTTGGATGGTAGGGTAAGAGTGTATGCACAAAAAAAAAAAAAAAAAAAAAAAAAAAAAAAAAAAAAAAAAAAAATCGAAAAATCAAGAAAAAGAAAAAAAAATAGAAAAAAGAAAAAGAGAAAAAACATACGGACTACCATCCCGTTTCATTCTATGTTTATTTTATGTTTTTGTTATTTTTCATTTATTCTCTTAAGTCGAGTCTAGTCTTGGCTTAGCAACGCCATATTGTACATGTAATTAACTAAGATTGTTAACTCGCCACCAGTAAAAACTTCCTTTATCCAACAAAACCGTGTATTTCATATCCCTACACCTAACGTTACAACCCTTTAAAAGACCTCTTTGATAGTTTATCCTAGGTGCTTATGCCATGTGGTGGAGGTTTGATCCTTTCCCAAGCCTATGGTAATCTATTTTGCTATGACAGGTAGTGAGAGATATCTTCCGTTTCCATATTGTAATTTATACTTTATTACACCCGAGAGATGTGAGTATCTAAACACTATTTGTGAGGTGCTAGTATATGACCTCCGTGCTTGTCTTTGGTCTTTAGTGGAACGATTATTTATTGTAATTACTTTTATATTAGTGTTAAATGACCCCTAACTTGTATTTTGATTAGAATAAAAGCGCATTTGCTTGAGGACAAGCAAATCTCAAGTGTAAGGGTATATGATGAGGCGAAAAATGAACCACTTTTAGGGGGTCATTTAAGCCCGGAATTGAATTTATTTGATCAAATATTGCCCTAAATCGTTTCTTTTGTGATTTTAGGTACTTTGGGTGTGAAATCTGGAAAAGGAAGCAATTCGGACGTTTTTGGAGCATAAAAGTGAAGAAAACGCCAAAGTCTTAATTTTCCTTGTTGGGAACAGTAGGTGACAGCGTCAAGAGCAACACCCTGACGGCGTCAAGAGTAAATTCCATGACGACCCAGTACAGTTTTGACGGCGTCACGAAGTAGGGCGTCAAGAGTAAAATTCATGACGGCTTGGAAATGCATAACACATGACGGCGTCAAAAGTAGATCAAGGCAGTCCGAGAATTATTTTGGCGGCGAGGTGACGGCGTCAAAAGCTTTGTCTTGACGCCGTCAGACCCTATTTCCTATATATAGTTTTCTAATTTTCACATTAAAAAGGAGAAGTTTTGGAGAAACCCTAAGTACGAACTTGGTGCGAATTTTACAGGTTTTTCAAGGGTTCTAAGCCCTTGATACCTTTCATGTGTAATTGAGATAAGTATTCTTTTAATTCAATCAATATGTCTATGTGTTGGTTGTCTATATCTTGTTCTTGTCTTAATTCCATCATGCTAGGCTAGATCTATCTTGTGTTTGCTTGGATCTAATGAAACCTAGATGTTAATTATGTGTTGATTACTTGTTTATAATTGTTTTGGATGAATGAATTTGATGTTAGGCTTAAGAAAACTGGCAGATCTCTAAATGGTAACATGCTTGAACGTCTTAGGAAACATGAACCGATGTGCACTACGTCTTTATTGGTTGTATTTAATGCATGAGCCACTGTTTATAATCCCTATGGTTGTGCTGGGCATGGCATAGGAGGAGATAAGAGCTCATAGAATTGGGGAGTTAAGTGCGCCACCCCATGAATGGTATTAAGGAATACAATCCGTCATCCATGCAACATAACAAGTAATTAACGTGTAAAAGATGTCTAGGGAGTAGTGAAATCTAAGTAAACACATTTTCTCCACTTATTGCTCACAACTTTAGTATAATTTAGTTTATTTTCATTTCTATTATTTTATTTTGATTGCATCTTTAGTATTGGGTTAGTTGACTAGCAACTAATTCCGCCCAAATCCTTCAAACCCGAGATTTTTATTTGCTTTCTAAAAAATATAAAATTACAAAAAGAATCATCCTTCACCTTTAGAACTAGTATTTAGGTTTTCTAATCCTAGCGACATTATTCCGAGCTGAACGATCAATCCCCCGGTACTTGTCACTATACTATACTACAACGATCAGGTACACTGCCTGGTGGGGGTTGTAAGCTTCTCAAGATCCCTTGAGAGGTAAAGCCTGGTGCGATTCCCACGTATATCACATCTTTTACACGTTAATTACTTGTTATAGTTGCATGGATGACGGATTGTATTCCTTAATACCATTCATGGGGTGGCGCACTTAACTCCCCAATTCTATGAGCTCTTATCTCCTCCTATGCCATGCCCAGCACAACCATAGGGATTATAAACAGTGGCTTGATGAGGCGAAAAATGATCCGTTTTTAGGGGGTCATTTAAGCCCGAATCCGAATTTATTTGATCAAATATTGCCCTAAATCGTTCCTTTTGTGATTTTAGGTACTTGGAGAGTGAATTCTGGAAAAGAAGCCATTTTGGACGTTTTTGGAGCATAAAAGTGAAGAAAACGGCAAAGTATCAATTTTCCATGCTGGAAGTACTAGGTGACGGCGTCAAGAGTTGCACCTGACGGCGTCAGATAGCAAGAATAAAATAGCGTAGGTGGTGACGGCGTCAAAAAGCCATCTTGACGGCGTCAAAAGTCCCAAGAATAAAATACCGTAGGTGGTGACGGCGTCACACAGGCCGTCACAAGGAGATCAAGGCCGTCCGAGGAAGAATTTGGCGATGAGGTGACGGCGTCATAAGCTTGTCTTGACGCCGTCAGACCAGTTTTCCTATATATAGTTTTCTAGTTTTTTCATTTAAAAGAGAGAAGTTTTGGAGAAACCCTAAAGACGAATTTGGGTGAACTTTTACAGGTTTTTCAAGGGTTCCAAACCCTTGATACCTTGCATTGTAATTGAGATAAGTATTCTTCTAATTCAATCAATATGTCTATGTGTTGGTTGTCTATATCTTGTTCTTGTCTCAATTCAATTATGCTAGGCTAGATCTCTTTTGTGTTTGCTTAGATCTAATGAAACCTAGATATTGATTATGTGTTGATTACTTGTTTATTCTTGTTGTGGATGAATGATTTTATATGTTAGGCTTAAGAAAACTGGCAGATCTCCAAATGGTAACATGCTTGAACGTCTTAAGAAACATGAACCGAGGCGTACTAGGTCTTTATTGGTTGTATTTAATGCATGAGCCACTATTTACAATCTCTATAGTTGTGCTGGGTCATGGTGTAGGAGGAGATAAGAGCTCATAGAATTGGGGAGTTATGTATGCCACCCCATGAATGGTATTAAGGAATACGATCCGTCATCCATGCAATTGTAACAAGTAATTAACATGTAAAAGATATCTAGGGAGTAATGAAGTCTAAGTAAACACATTTTCTCCAATTACTGCTCACAACCTTAGTATAATTAGTTTATTTTCATTTTTATTATTTTATTTTGATTGCATCTTAGCTTTGGGTTAGTTGAATAGCAACTAATTCCGCCCATTCCTTCAAAACCCGAGATTTTACTTGCTTTCATAAAAACATAAAAATACAAAAATAATCATCTCTCACCTTTAGAACTAGTAAATTAGGCTTTCTAATCCTAGCGACACTATTCCTAAGCTGAACGATCAATCCCCCGGTACTTGTCACTATACTATACTACAACGATCAGGTACACTGCCTGGTGGGGGTTGTATGCTTCTCGAGATCCCTCGAGAGGTAAAGCAAGGTGCGATTCCCACGCATCAAGTTTTTGGCGCCGTTGCCGGGGATTGTCTATCTTTACATTTATTTCTCAACTTTTGCAAAGACTGCGGCGCCACGCATCAAGTTTTTGGCGCCGCAGCCCGGGGAATAGTTATTGTCTAGGTTAGGATTTCTTTTTATTAGGTCTACTTGCTAGATTCCTTTCTAGTAAGATTTTATTTTTATTTTTAGGTCTTCTTTAGTCTATCTTATTTCTTCGTGCTTTTGTTCGTAATTCTTTACCATCCGACATCATGGAAGGTGGTAACATCTTTGAACCCGTCATCCCACCACAACAAAACCCACCACTAGAACCCCTTAGGCCCCGAACCTTAGGAGAGTATTCTCGACCTAGCCATCAAGGCTACCGAAACACCATTGAGCTCACCGGAGCCAATGCGACCCCCTTGCGATCCGACACCATCTGGTTGGTGCAAAGCAGATGTGCATTCCATGGACTTCGTTCCGAAGATCCAAATCAACATCTTAAGGACTTTCTCAAAATCGTAGATTCCATAGACCTAGATGTTGCAACTAGAGAGACAACCCGTTTACGCCTATTCCAATTCTCTCTACGGGATCAAGCTAGTCAATGGCTTGAGCGTTTACCCGCGGGATCCATCACCACATGGGATGATCTCACCACTCGTTTCCTTGCTCAATTTTTCCCACCGGGGAGAACTACTAAGCTTAGGAATGACATCTTGATGTTCTAACAACGTCAAAATGAATCTCTCTATGAAGCATGGACTCGTTTCAAGGACTTACTCCAAAAAGTCCCTCATCATGGCATAGATCTTTGGCTCCAAGTCCAAATTTTTTATGACCATATCGACATCCCCACGAGGCGGACCATTGACCAATCGGCCGGTGGTAAGCTACGTGATCTTAGTGCGGAACAATCATGGGAACTCATAGAAGATCTTTCTCTCTATGACAACGAAAGTTGGAATGATCCCCGTGACTTAAACAAAACGGTCAAGGCAATATCTTTGCCTTCGAACAATTCTAGCACTCCCGACCGTAGGATCATGGAACTTGAGGACCAAGTCAAGTTTCTCATGAAATCTTACGATGCTCCTAAGCCTTCAAGCCAAGTGAACAAAATCACTTCTTCATGCGAATTATGTAGTGGTCCCCATGACACTCGTGATTGTGTGGAACTCCCCGGAACAGCTTTTGCGGACTACACATCCACGCGTACCGACGAAGCAGGAGATAAGTGGTACACTTTCAAGCCCGAGCCAAATACATACGGTGATTCATACAACCCCTCATGGAAAAATCACCCAAACCTTAGGTGGAAACAAAATCAACCCAATTCATCCAACCCACCTAATCGTTACCAACCAAACGGTCCACCATCCAACCGTACTTTCAACAACAATCCTTCTAACAACTATGGTAGTACCAACAATCTTGAAGGATTAATGTCAAAATTCATGGCATCTCAAGAAGCTCGCATAGCTAGGTTTGAAACCGACTTCAACCAACAACAAACGGAGATGACCAACAAAATTGACAACTTGTTGAAAGCCCTCAACAACCAAGCCTTAATCACACCTAGGAAGGAAACTAGGGACACCAATAGTAGAAGCCAAATTAAGGACCCCTCATCATCCAAACATGTCCATTTTGTCAATGTTGTCACCATTAAACCAATAGATAAGGAGATAGAGGAGAGTGACAAGGATGAAGTTAAAATAGAAGCCGATAGTAAGGATGAGAGTAGGGAAGTTGAGGTTAATAAGGATGAGGAACTAGAGGAGGTAGAACCTATAGAAGAATACTTTGATAAGCCGCCAACCAAGGAAGAACGGGAATACCATAAGGATTTATTCGATAGTCCCGAGAAAACATATATCTTTGGCGACCCCCTTATCAAAATGGGAGACCCCTCTAACATTAACATCCCATGCAATATTGGGCACATGCATGTATGGAAAGCTTACATCGACCTTAGATCGCCCGTGAACATCATGACTAGGACTTATTACAATTGGGTGATGAAGAAGCAACTCAATTTTAGGATGATGCCCGGTAAGAATCTGATAAGTAATTTTGCAGGAAGAGTGAAAGGATTGCATGTGATTGTAGGGAATCTCACTTATGAGATCGATTTTATGATAGTTGAGGACACTCGTCCGGTGATTGATGCTAACCTAAGCCAAATAATATTCGGGAAACCATTTGTTGAGGCCACTAGGATGAGTTATGATCCGACTTTAGGGATAGTTAGATTCAAGAAAGAGAATGATGAGGTTGCTTATCAAATGCCCTACAAGATCGAACAATACCGCCTTCTCTCTAATTTCGAAAAAGAACACAAGCAAGCGGCTTATTATAGGAATGGGGAGGATAGACGTAGGGGAGTAGAGTATGTTAGAAATAGAATGCTTGGTTTCTACAAAGAGTGCTTGCAACTAGGTCCGGAATACAAAACTGGTTTAGAAGACGACCTAGAGAGTGGAACCAATGATGAGATCACGTAGTAACCCATAGCCTTGAGTCTAGCTACAAGACTCGTAAATAAAGAAAAGCGCTTCTTGGGAGGCAACCCATGTTTTGTTTGATTTTTATTTGTTTGATTGTTATTTGCTTCCGTATGCATGCTTTGTTTTTATTGTTGGTTGATCATGCTTCTCAATTAAAAAGTGGAAATACTTTACTATGTTGTTTAGCCTAGTCTTAACTCCAACCTAAAAGTATTTTTGCAAAAGATAAGTGTAAGGGGAAACCCCAAATATGTTTTTAAGAAACAAACCGATCATGATTCTCCCCGATAATAAATGAACATGTATATTCGTATTTGTTAGAGTCAAATGCTTGTATTGAGTCATAATGAAATTTTGCAGGATTTTCCAGGAAGTAGGACCAAGTTTTTCTAGAAATTTTCCGGAAACTTAACATAAGAATTTCTGCAGGTCCATTCTGACGGCGTCAGAGTTTACTCTTGACGGCGTCAGGAGTTAAAATCTGGAAATTTTACCGGTTTTGTTTTTCTAACGGAGTCTTATGCTTTTTGTGAATTATTAAGTTTTATAATCTCCAAGAAATCTGCAAACTTCATTCCACAAGCATTATATCTTACTTTGTTTTCTAGGATTTAGGAACTTATATAGGATGCCGCCGATTTTACGCGAGGTTGTCTTGTCTATTTTGTCAGGTTTCACAGGTTATGTTCGACAAGGAAATGATTTATATTCTGGAAGGGAAGCTTTGATTGTTCGTTTTCTTGGAAGAAGATTTAACCTGGCCAACTAAAATGCATACCGAGCGAATCAGGGGAGTATCTGATTTCATTCTCTTTACTTTTTAACTTTTACATTCTTTACTTGAACATTGGGGACAATGTTCATCTTAAGTGTAAGGGGAGGGTAAAAAGATGATACCTTGCATATGCACTTTCGCTTGAGTTTGTTTTGTTTGATGGTAGATGTGTAATAAAACTACGAGAAATACTTGTTAGTGTAATTTTAGCGCCAAATTTAAAATTTTTTACAACATTTAGGAGTGAAACTTTAGCCATAGCAAGCGTCTCATGGATAGGAGATTGTATGACTAGCACATAACCGTATATTCAGAAAAATTTTCCACCCAAATATGTGAGGTTCGCCTTTAGATTTGATAGGAAAAGCATTTATTATTAATGCTTATGAGTGTACCGGTAGCATTTAGATTCTAGAACTTGCGTTAGTGATGCATCCCAAGACCGCTAGTGAGACTACATTCGTGTGGTAGGATTTACTACATGATAAGAGGCATTAGGATCACCCTTGTGTTAAACCCGTATTACAATTACTTGACCATTTAAGTCATATTACTTGGCTAGTTAAGTCAACTAATTTTTCCCACACCCTTAGCGTTGTACTCATTTTTAGTACACGAAACCCCTAGTACACCCCTCCGAGCCTATCTTTTCGTTTATAACTTTAAGCATCTTACTTAAAGGAAGAATTTGTTACACCCCACTTAAAATGTACAACCAAATCGCCTTAGCCTTCCGTGTATGCGCTCATTTTTAGTGCATTATTGTTATTTGTTAAACCCTAAGTTAACTATCTAATTGATTGCATGGTTGCTAAGTCGAGTCATATCCTTGTACATATTGTTTTGGGACGATTGGGACTCATGGGTAAGTACTTAATTTATGGAGAAATGGGGAAGAACATCATTTATTACCCCCATATGTACGTTAATCTTAAAAGTACTCCAAGTGTTTTGATTTTCTTAATTCGAGTCATTAGAATAGTTAAATGTAAAGTATGTAAAGATTCAAGTGTAAGGAGAATTCTCATCCCCTATTATGTATTATTTCGGATGGTAGGGTAGGAGTGTATGAAAAAAAAAAAAAAAATCGAAAAATCAAGAAAAAGAAAAAAAGAAAGAAAAAAAAATATAGAAAAAGAAAATAGAAAAAACATACGGACTACCATCCCGTTTCATTCTATGTTCATTTTATGTTTTTGTTATTTTTCATTTATTAGCTTAAGTCGAGTCTAGTCTTTGCTTAGCAACGTCATCTTGTACATGTAATTAACCAAGATTGTTAACTCGCCACCAGTAAAACTTCCTTTATCCAACAAAACCGTGTAATTCATATCCCTATACCTAACGTTACAACCCTTTAAAAGACCTCTTTGATAGTTTATCCTAGGTGCTTACGCCATGTGGTGGAGGTTTGATCCTTTCCCAAGCCTATGGTAATCTATTTTGCTATGACAGGTAGTGAGAGATATCTTCCATTTCCATAATGTTATATTACTTTATTACACCCGAGAGATGTGAGTATCTAAACACTATTTGTGAGGTGCTAGCGTATGATCTCCGTGCTCGTCTATTGGTCTTTAGTGGAACGATTATTTGTTGTAATTACTTTTATATTAGTGTTAAATGACCCCTAACTTGTCTTTTGAGTAGAATAAAAGCTCATTTGCTTGAGGACAAGCAAATCTCAAGTGTAAGGGTATATGATGAGGCGAAAAATGATCCGTTTTTAGGGGGTCATTTAAGCCCGAATCCGAATTTACTTGATCAAATATTGCCCTAAATCGTTCCTTTTGTGATTTTAGGTACTTGGAGAGTGAATTATGGAAAAGAAGCCATTTTGGACGTTTTTGGAGCATAAAAGTGAAGAAAACGGCAAAGTATCAATTTTCCATGCTGGAAGTACTAGGTGACGGCGTCAAGAGTTGCACCTGACGGCGTCAGATAGCAAGAATAAAATACCGTAGGTGGTGACGGCGTCAAAAAGCCATCTTGACGGCGTCAAAAGTCCCAAGAATAAAATACCGTAGGTGGTGACGGCGTCACACAGGCCGTCACAAGGAGATCAAGGCCGTCCGAGGAAGAATTTGGCGGTGAGGTGACGGCGTCATAAGCTTGTCTTGACGCCGTCAGACCAGTTTTCCTATATATAGTTTTCTAGTTTTTTCATTTAAAAGAGAGAAGTTTTGGAGAAACCCTAAAGACGAATTTGGGTGAACTTTTACAGGTTTTTCAAGGGTTCCAAATCCTTGATACCTTGCATTGTAATTGAGATAAGTATTCTTCTAATTTAATCAATATGTCTATGTGTTGGTTGTCTATATCTTGTTCTTGTCTCAATTCAATTATGCTAGGCTAGATCTCTTTTGTGTTTGCTTAGATCTAATGAAACCTAGATATTGATTATGTGTTGATTACTTGTTTATTCTTGTTGTGGATGAATGATTTTATATGTTAGGCTTAAGAAAACTGGCAGATCTCCAAATGGTAACATGCTTGAACGTCTTAAGAAACATGAACCGAGGCGTACTAGGTCTTTATTGGTTGTATTTAATGCATGAGCCACTGTTTACAATCCTTATAGTTGTGCTGGGTCATGGTGTAGGAGGAGATAAGAGCTCATAGAATTGGGGAGTTATGTATGCCACCCCATGAATGGTATTAAGGAATACGATCCGTCATCCATGCAATTGTAACAAGTAATTAACATGTAAAAGATATCTAGGGAGTAATGAAGTCTAAGTAAACACATTTTCTCCAATTACTGCTCACAACCTTAGTATAATTAGTTTATTTTCATTTTTATTATTTTATTTTGATTGCATCTTAGCTTTGGGTTAGTTGAATAGCAACTAATTCCGCCCATTCCTTCAAAACCCGAGATTTTACTTGCTTTCATAAAAACATAAAAATACAAAAATAATCATCTCTCACCTTTAGAACTAGTAAATTAGGCTTTCTAATCCTAGCGACACTATTCCTAAGCTGAACGATCAATCCCCCGGTACTTGTCACTATACTATACTACAACGATCAGGTACACTGCCTGGTGGGGGTTGTAAGCTTCTCGAGATCCCTCGAGAGGTAAAGTTAGAATTATATTAGCGAATTTAAATACGTTTTACCCGTGCTACTTTGCTATTCTTTTATTTCACCCGTTAGAGAGAAAACATAACCAAAACAACCAATAAATCAGTAAATTGTTTGAAATTTCCATCTTTAGTTTGCAGGATTCATAGAATTTTGCATGACTTGATATGTTTTCTGGTCGTTAACCTCTTTTGCAAGGCGTTGAACTTCTGTTAACACTTGTGGAATCCCAAGTTATAATGCACCCAAGGTACATCCTTTTTTCTTAATATGTAACTGATTTTTTGTCCACTTTTACATGTTTGAGTATTTGATCTAATGAGTATTGCACATTTCATCTTGGATCACACTGTGTTTGAATATATAGGTTTTGATATTTGGTCATGTAAAGTCACACTTGATGTCTTATTGGCCGGATATCTACCATTTGAGAAATCAAACATGTCAAGCTTGTATAAGGAGGTTAGCTGCTATATACTTAATTAGAATGATTATTGCAAAAAAATTGTTAATTAAACATAAATAACGCAATAACTAATTTTAGAATTACTTACAAAATTTTTGGTACAGAGACTCCTAAAGTTGGAAGTTTGGAAAGTTTTACAAATACAGATACAGGCACGAGTACAAGATCAATATCAAAGACAATTAACAAATTTATTTTATAAGTATGATGTAATAATAATTAAGTTGATATATCTTTTGAGACAACTTTTTGATTTGGTTTTATAATACTACAAAAATGTTAGTTTCATATTACTTTGAACATGCAAAAGCCAGTGTTTTAGTGATGCATTTTTATACACGTCTTTTCTTTACGAGATGAACAAATAAAACTAACGCGCTTATCGGGCGAGATGAACAAATAATAATATTTAAATTTTAATAACAAATTTGTATGAAACAAAATTACATTTAAATCATAATCTTTTTTTTTTTTTTAAATTAACCAATTTAGATATATAAATTAGAAATGTTTAACAAGATATTACATGAGACTCGCCCGGCCATCGGCCGGGTCATGAAGCTAGTATATATATATATATATATATATAGGTCACCACTGTAGCACATGGATCGTGTCTGGTCGCTGGAGAGAGAAAAATGATGTGACAACCGCAAAATTGGGTGAATATAGGTAACCACTGTGACCAGCCTTATTACTACTTGCTCTTTTGCAGACGTGAGAAATCATCTTATTTGAAACATTGCAAAAGTAGAAAGGTATCTACTAAAACATATCTCTTTCTCTCTCCACACTCATATCTTTACATATATATGGGACAAGATTTGAGTTGTACTTGATGCTTTGAAAGTTGTACAATGAAATGGAATTGCCACATGGCACTTACAAACACCACTTGGCACTAAGATGCTGACTGGATAATTCAACATAAACGCCACTTGGCATACTGCTGAAGTGCAAGTCGATTTTTAAAAAAATTAGACACCAAGGGGATTTGAACCCTGGTCTTGCCTCCCACTCAATAGAGTGTCAACAAATGGAGCAAGTTGATTTTTGTGTTATATCCATACAAACCATTCATGTCATGCTTTAATTTCTCACCCCTTTTCAATTTAGCTAAAGTTACGGAGCATTAATTTGAGACATTCAATGAGAGGAGCGTATGATTTTCAAATTCAAAACACACATACTATCACCAATTCATTTTCATCAAACCTAAAATCACTCCAAAACATTTCAATTTCAATGACCGGTTCATCATCAAAACACCAAATTGGATTAACACATAATCGAATTGGTTAACCCTAATTCACATCTTATTCGATTCATGGTATAAACAATTGATCCAAGGTAAGGGTTTGTATTTTAATCATTAATTTCTATCAATTGCTTAAAAGTTCGTTTATGTGCTGATCCAACAAGCTTTTACTTTCATGCTTTCTGCCAAGTTTTAGCATATGTAATTGGGGTTGCTGGTTGGGGAACCAGGCTCAAACTTGGATCCGAGTCAAAGGGTGTTACCCTCAGTACTCGCCGGAACATTGGGATTACCCTATTTTGTTTTGAAACTATCCTGGAACCTGACTCAAACGGATGTATACGTAATGATACAATTAAATTCACTTTGTTTCGGGTGATCCAAGCAATTTGAAGAAGCGAAATTAGGATGATAATATGATAAGTAAGTTAAAGATATTAGGTATGTCATTTATCATGTTACAAGCTTTGTTTTCAATGCTATATATCATTTTATTAAAGAATGGATAATTTAATCGAGCGTTTTTCACTTACCATCAATGTTGGACAATGTGTTTTAGTTTTGAATGCGCGGCAAGTGTTTGTGAAAATGTCTCACTGAATTTACCATTTTTTTTTACAAGAGACGCTATTGCCAATGGTTGTTCCAATTAAAATGACGTGTATGTGTGTTATTTTGGCACTGAATTTATCCATGTTCCAACTATGTTATGCAGGTCATTATATCATGCTAAAACTACTGCCAAGTCATGTAATGGGCGATGAGGTGCTCTTTTCTTTCACATTATATAGTTGTGGATCTAATTTAGTTGTTTTTATGAGTACTAGCTTATTAAATATGCATATAGCTTCCAAGGATTAAGAGTGGCATTTTGTTGTAGGTGATGGTTGTAACCACTCACGAAGGGGTGCCGGAAGAATTTCATGTCGCAAAATTGGTTGGTTCCCGAAGGTTGGTTTCTTGATTAAAAAAACTATTTGTCAGACGTTAAATATAATGTTATGAACTATGATACCAACGGTTAGTTTTTTTTTTTTTTTTTAATATATATGTTCAGCTTCCATTTCTTATGGTATGAGCAGGTGCCATGAATTTTTATGTGGGTTGCCATTATTTAACCCTTATTCTGCAGCTGCTCCAACAACCATTATTTAACCCATATATCGATGATTGCTCCTCAAAGGAAGCATTCTCAGGCTTTGGTGAATGTAAGTTGAAGGTAAAAATAGCTTATGCCTCATTTTTATATAACTGTACATTTGTAATACTGGGTGCATGTGCTACAGGGGATACGGTTTCTGTCTAACATATAACTGGAGGTGTAAAGTGTAATAGTACACAGTGCTGACTATAATTGTTTATTTGAATCAGTTGAATGCGTTGGATGAGACGAGGGTAGTGTTGGTGGCGGTGGTGTAGCGGGGATGCCGGCAGGGTCAACAAAGATGGTATGCTTGAGGTAATTTTGATACTTACAAAGTTACTTAATGACTGTTGTTGATTCTGAAGTGGATTAGAGTAACTGCGTTTTTTTTAAGTCGGTTCTTGATTAATCTGATGCTTCCATGATTCTTTTAGTGATGGTGTATGAAGAGTTCGCCAAGATGAAAGCAGTTCCTTTGTATGGCGAGGATCTCGATCCACAAAAGGTGTGAGTACAGAAGAGGCATCAAGAAAGCGGTATACATTTCTTGTTAGACTCAAAGGATTAAAGCTAAGGATCTTAATATAACACATAAGTTTTTAGTGCTGCTACAAAAAATGTAAGTATTGATGGTGAACATGCACCTTTAATTTTGTTTGCAACATAGAATTTGGAATTTAGGTGCTTTATCAACTGTTGCGTAGTTAAATTGAAAGACCCGATGGTGTTTTGGTTGGCCAGATTATATTTAGGTACGATTAAGAAGCTGGTAACACTTGATTAGTCACAAATAAAACTGCTTTTCTGCTTATTAACTAAATGTGTAGCATCTCAGATGTTCTAAAGTCTATATATATATATATATATATATATATATATATATATATATATATATATATATATATATATATATATATTATTGTGTGCAGATTAAACATAGCTAATCGCAGTTGGTACACTCAATTTTGTCTGGTCCTCCAATCAATTAGAAGGCATACTACCAGAAATGGAAACGATCTGAAGAGGATCTGAAGACAGAGCAAACAAAGGTCGAAAAGCTTGCCAGGTTTCTTTATTGGGAGAAACCATTTCTGATCTCGTCACCTGTATGCAAGAACAAACAGTCAACCAACAAGCACGCCCGGCGGAAGGTAACATGTTTTAGATATTTTCAATCAGATTCAGATGTTATGATGTGGTGGTCCACGCTTTATACGCGCATGTCTCAATATTTATTTATTTTTTGTTTGGTAATTGCAGTCGTAGGCTTATGAGATTCCATTCAAATTTCAGCCACCCACTAGAATGCATATGGTCCTCGTAAAAGGGGGCTTGACGAGATGTGTGCAGGTTGGTTCAAATATTAAGGCACATGTATTCTAAAATATTATTGCAACCTGGATTGCCGATTTGTTAATCATTTTATGTCTTCATCATTGTAGGCTCGCATGGTTCACAAAGCTGGTCTTCAACAACAGACGATGGACCATCAGGCACACCACTATCGACACGTCAATGTTAGTTACACCCCTTTTTCTTTTTATAACTTACATATACGTAGTTTAAGTTCCCTTACTTTGGTTGGCATGCTGGTAATCCAAATCAGTAACAACTAACTATTTCAGTTTGGGGCCATGAAGTGTGTAAATTACAGTCGTATTCAGGATGTCTGAAATGTCCTCATACGCCTATCCATTTTCTGTCGGTTATCGTTTCACTGTTTCTAAAGGTTTTGATATGACAACTTTTAGTTATCGATATTGCAAGTTTCAAATCCACCTGTTTGGCGATTACTTTTAGATTAGTGTAAACCCTGCATGCATTGTAAAATGTTGAACGACTGTCAAAAGCTTTTTTAATAAAATCCTTATGGTGTTGTCACTGCAGGCATATCAGAATCCCTAACCGAGGCTCCAATAGTGACTACTACAAGTAAGCAAGCAGCAGTGACGGCGGAAATGTCAGTCACACAAACACGCACTGCTCGAGGCTCCGCAATCACACAAAATTTTACACTTTAATTGTCATAAGAACTTTTTAAACAACTATTAAGTTAATAAACTTTTCATCATTACAGGTCGCAAAAAACACAAAACAGTCTGTGCAGAAATAATTGTTGCCACCAATGAACTGAACCGCTCAGCAAACCAAGGTATGTGTTCTTTTTTGTAGTCTTCTTAGTTATGATAGAGACAATGGATCTGGCTATTTTAAATACACATACAGGGTGTTTGCTTACTATGCCTCTAATTTCTGTTAACCTTTTGTAGACATTTATCAAAGGAGTGGATTCTAATATGGTGGGGTTGATGGTTGCTAGCTCTGCCTCTAAAATGATACGAAAAAGCGTTCCATTCCCAACTAGAATTCAAAAAATATTTTCACTTAGGTGCCAAGTAAGTAAGTCTCTACTGATTATCATGTGATATTATTTATGTCATTATGGGTTTTCTCTTAAAATCAAAACTATTTACTAGCCCTATATTACGATCTTACAAGATCTTATATTGTTTAGTGTCAAGACAGATCAGTTGCGCTTGATGTTTGGGTCAGACCGGAAGAATGATACAACTATATGAGAGGTAAAGTCATTGATCATATTATCTTTCACGATAAATTATGATGTTGTAATCTATGTTTACCAATCTTTGTTATTGAAACAGTTAGTACTATATTGAGCTCTGCAAATCAACTTCGATACAATTTGTTGGATATTGGAACTTTCCTAGATGTGTAAATTGCTGGGAGATCACGTAATATGCGGCACCTTTTAGTTGATTACCCATCTATCAAATGGCAAACTTATGTCATTTTGTAGGGAATCCTCAAACTCACGACCAAACTCACAATTGATTAGTTATCTTTGAATATGAGATAAGCAGTTATCGTTATGTTTATAGGATTATTAGTTTTACCGAAGTCACGATATTATGAACATAAGCAAGGCTTAGGATGTTGGCATGTCAATTGCTATTAAATAGCCTTGTGGATAACATCACACCACAAAAAAAAGATATGTTTATTACCAAAAATTAAGCTCTTGAGCTCTTTTTTGGTTAAAGTAAGCTTTTCTGAAAGTTTGATTAAGATAACTATGTTAAAGTAAGTTTGAATTAGTTAAGATATTCTTTGGAAAAGAGCTTAGGCTTAATATGATTGAGTAGACTTTATGTAATTGTCACCTTAGATTCGTTGTTCTGTAAGAAAGAGCCTAGAAAGTTCATATTTATGATACTATTTAGTAAAACCACTGGCATCTTGTGGTTGGCAAAGCCGCTGAATTATGCTATAATAGTGGACGATGTTTGAAAGATGTTGAGTGAGACAATTTAAATGCATAAATAACCACATTATATCTACTTTTAAATAAGTCTTTAGGCATGAGAAGAAAGTAGTGGTGTGACATTCTGAGCTGTTTTACTTGATGTAACTGAAGTAGCGTACATGTTTGGTCGTCTAATCATTTATACCACTGTTTATGGTAGTTGAAGTTGTATCATGTCTGGTGCATGATGGAAACTCTTATTAACTCAGTTAAAAGAACCGTCATTTTTAATAATAGAACATTTTAATTGAAATAGTGTCCATTTCTTTTCTTGTGGCCAAATCAGTCACATGGGTTCTAAAAAAATTGGTTAACAAAATAGTTACATGCTCTTAATAATTTTGTCCCGAGATTCATGCATGCTAAAAATAGTCATAACTACTGAATTATTTTATTTATATATGTATCTGATATCACCTATTGTTTTCACAGGATGCGATATTTATCCGGGAAACATTTGACTTGGTGGGAACAAGATGAGAAATACATCATCGTTTATCTATATTAAGTAAACTCGACTGACAACTTTATGCAGTTGTTTCCAGAGTCGAGACAAAAAAAAGTTTCAATGTTCTTTGTTGTAACAAAGATGGCGAATGCACAATCTTTACAATAAACGTTGTGTACAAAGAATTTTTATCGTGTATTTGAATAAGCATCATGTAATTTATTTGTTCTCACTCTTATCATTTTTCTTTTTACATATAGTACATGAACAATGTCTTTTCGTTTCCAATTTATGTGTTTAACATATTTGTCGTTATTCATTATTTACTTACTTCCAGTTAGATATTGTCAACCAATAATATGAAGCAAACCCGCCCATAGGGCGGGTTATAAAGCTAGTAGTCATATATATACTAAGATACTCATATATATACTAAGATACTCTGATAGTGCTTTTAGGTGGTTTTATAATGTTTTTTTTTTATGTAAAAGATTATTGCAATTTGAAGCACATCCAAACAATTTTAATGAAATGTTTGTTGCAACCGTTTATTCTTTTTCTATGTATAGTCAGTTTTAAAATGCAGATCCGCCCATCAACTTATTTGATTTTAAATATTTCTAGCATTTGATCTTATCTCAATTAAATTCCGTGATTGCAGCATCAAACAGGTTGTCTGGTTTGATTGTCTAAGGAAGTTGCATAATTGGTCTGTGTATCCTGTTTGGAGGAATGCAAGGTTTACGCAGGCAAGAAATCAAGGGAAATGGATTAATAATTTCTAGAGACGTATGACATTACCTACCAAAATAGTGTATTCACAGCATTTTTATCAATACAATGGATATGGTTCCAAGAAGAGGCGCTTTCTCTGCAATGAAGCAACACAAACTACAGATAAGTTCCATTTAGGTCCAATCAAATCAGCCTTCTTATATATGCATTTAACGCAATTTACATGTCATTAAGGTCTACAATAGTGGGATTCAACCAGTTTGCTCATGAATGGGTTTATTTGAGTCGGGTTCTTTCTCAAAACTTGTCATACTGGTTACTGCTTTTATAATCATATTCAACAATGCATTCTTTATAACTTAATTTTATTTTATATGTCGCAGAATAATGGTCACGGCAATGGCCAACGTGAGTTTGATCAACGGAGCCTGAGAGGTCGTTTATAAAATGAATATGCCTTTTAATTAACTTAGGTTTCATCCGGCCAAAAAGGATGTACATATTCTAATTATACAAGTTCATGTTATCATAAACAAATGGATGACTGCAATTGGTAGTATCTTTTTCTTGTTTTTTATGGTAATTGCTATTTATGAGAAGCAAGATATTTTGGATTCTATGCTGAGGAATATGATTTTGTGGTTCTTGATGTTGTGTGGAATGATCAGAACCTATTTTATACTTTACGCATATGGAGGAATAAGATTGCCTATAGTTAGAGAGATCCTGCATATTTGTGCATTTATAGTTCTTAAACTGTTCTTTACCTTCTAAAATGGTTTTGAGCTTTGTTCATACGATACTTTTTACTTATCAATTATTTTGAAGGCTACTTAATCTTGGGACAACAGTCTAGACATGGGTTTGTGTCGCTTTGGCTAGGTTGAGGTAAAGGAACAGTCGTGTGGTAGCAATTGTAAGGTATGATTATGGTGTTGCAAGATATATTATTTTTAGTTGTCTTAATTGGCTATTGCTCACTCTTTATGTATGTTACGTTCATCACTTTTATCTAGCTTTGGTGGAAGTTCAGTATGATCATAGATTGTTTAGGTTGTGATCACTACTGGGATAGTCGTGAGTTTAAATGTTGTGTTTCCCCGAAAGTCTATTAATTATCAAAATAGTCTCAATTGTGTTTAGATGCTTAGTGGTTGGATTTCTTTTTGAAGATTTATAGCTATGAGATTGCCTCATAATTTTAACTTTATTACTGTAAGCCCAAGTGTTCAGTTAAATTTTTCTTACAAGGTGATTTTAGGAGCCGATTTATGTTTTTTGTTTTGAAAAAATTACACGGATGGTCCTTGTGGTTTACACAGATTTCATGTTTAGTCCCTATTTCATTTTAATTACACCAGAGATATCTATTTTTGAAACTTGTCACACATTTAGTCCCTAGTTTGGATGATCCGTTATTTTATCCGTTAAGTTATTTGCATTTTTAGTCCTCCATTGATATTTTTTGCATCGTTAATCCTCATTTTCTGCAACATTAGTCCCTCCGTTAATATTTTGCACCGTTGTCAATCTCTTTACGTTTTCATCCACTTTTTAACGTTCTCGTCCGTTTTTTAACGTTTTCGTTCATTTTTTTACGTTTTTGTCCATCTTTTTTACATTTTCGTTCATTTTTTTTTTACGTTTTTGTCAATCTTTTTGCATTTTCGTCCATTTTTTTACGTTCTCGTCCGTTTTTTTAACGTTTTCGTCCATTTTTTAATGTTTTGTCAATCTTTTTACGTTTCCATCCATTTTATTTACGTTCTCATCCTTTTTTTAACGTTTTCGTCCATTTTTTACGTTTTAGTCAATCTTTTTACGTTTTCGTCCGTTTTTTTATGTTTTCATCTGTTTTCTTATGTTTTTATCGGTTTCCGTCCATTTTTTACGTTTTCGCCTATTTTTTTGTGATTAAGTAAGTATACTAAAAGAAAATTTGACATTTGATAAAAATGTTTTTGTGTCGATTTCAAATCACGATTTTGACCCCTTTCTGGTCTGAATCATCAAATGTGTAAACCACGAAAGTTGTCTAGAATAATGTTTTACATCAGGACTTGCGAGATTTTAACAAGAAAATGAATAATAAGGGTTGTTTACAACAAAAATTTAAGCCATTTTTTTTACCAAATTTATAACTTATAAAGTTATAAACTCTTGTAAATTTTGTACTTGTGTAAATCATCAAACTTATCGAAAAAATGGGCGAAAACGGATTAAAGTGTGTGAAAATATGAAAAAAACTAACGAAACATGTAAAAATGAACAAAAATAGATAAAAACGTGAGAAAAATCGACGAAAATGTAAAGATGTTCATATAGTTTTCTCCTCTAAGACATACACACTGGCCGGTGAGCCTGATTTGATATATAATGAACGAATGATAACGAACGAAAAATGGCTTAAGTTTTGGTAGTAAACAGCCCTTGTTTTGCATTTTTCAGGTTAAAATCTCATGAGTCATGATGTAAAACATCATTCCGGACAACTTTCGTGTTTTATACTTTTGATGATTCGAACAAAAAAGAGGGTCAAAATTGTGATTTAAAATCGATACAGAAACATTTTTACCAAATGTCAATTTTTCTTTTATTATAGTTATCTAATCACAAAAAAACGGCGCGAAAACGTAAAAAAATGGCAAAAATGGATAAAAATATAAGAAAACAGACAAAAACGTAAAAAAGCGGACGAAAACAAAAAAAATAGACGAAAACGTAAAAAGATTGACAAAAACGTAAAAAATGGACGAAGACGTTAAAAAAACAGACGAAAACATAAAAAAACGGACGAAAATGTAAAAAGATTGACTAAAACGTAAAAAATTTTGACGAAAACGTTAAAAACGGACGAAAACGTAAAAGATTGACTAAAACATAAAAAAAAAATGGACAAAAACGTTAAAAAAAATGGACGAGAATGTAAAAAATGGACGAAAACGTAAAAAGATTGACAAAAACATAAAAAAATGGACGAAAACGTAAAAAAAAACGGACGAGCACGTAAAAAAATGGACGAAAACGTAAAAAGATGGACGCAAACGTAAAAAAGTGGATGAAAACGTTAAAAAATAGACGAGAAAGTTAAAAAATGGACAAAAACGTAAAAAGATTGACAACGGTGCAAAATATTAAAGGAGGGACAAACGGTACAAAAAATGAGGACTTTTTTAGAAAATGAGGACTAACTGTGCAAAAAATATTAGCGGAGGACAAATGTTGCAAATAACTGAATGGATAAACTAACGGCCCATCCAAATTAGGGGCTAAATGCGTGACAAGTTTCAAAAATAGGTATCTCTGGTGTAATTAAAATGAAATAGGGACTAAACATGAAATCTGTGTAAACCACAAGGACCATCCGTGTAATTTTTTTTTTTTTTTTTTTTTTTTTTTGAACTTAGAGCCGGTTTATGTTAAGACGAAGCTGTTTCAAGTACCTGACTATCTTCAAAGGCGTCTACAACTTACAGTTAGTAAATCCAAACTCTGGCTGCGGAAAAAGTCAACTGTAAGGATATATATGTTTCATTTGTGTAGTTATGGAGTCTCAAATTCATAATCAAACATTATCTGGCTATCACAAATTATGTGACTATCTTCAAGGGCGTTTACAACTGACTGTTTGTAAATCCAAACTCTAGCTGCGGAAAAAGTCAACTGTAAGGATATATATGTTTCATTTGTGTAGTTATGGAGTCTCAAATTCATAATCAAACACTATCTGACTTTCACAAGTTATGTATTAATTCTCCTTAAATCTGAAAATTTTGTGATGAAGTATACTTATAAAACTCATTACCTTTAGATACAACTGCATCAACAAATAAATCGTAGGATCATATGTTTATAAGACAATGTTATTAATAATTTATCACAACTCAATCTCTCATTAAAATATTATTGATTTTATTCATCTACTTATACAACCAAACATACAATCAATCTCAACTTTTTTACTCCCTTAGTCTCATATTAAAATATTCAGTTTTACATTTGAAATATTTCTTTTTCAACTTTGACCTTAAAATTTTTTATTTGTGTTATATAATATTTGATGTAAAATATATAAATAGATTAGGTTTTAAGTGTATTTCACTGTTATAATTTTCATCAAATATTATATAACATAAATAAAAATATTTAAAGTCAAAGTTGAAAAAGAAATACTTTAAAGTCAAAACTGGATATTTAATATGAGACGGAGGTAGTACCATTTATCAACAACCCAACCTAAAATATTATATTATTTCTTTTATATTATATTTAATTTTTTTCTTTTATATTTAATTTAATTACTTAAAATTTCATATAAAATTATATATTAAATAAATTATTTACTTTATAAGTTTTTTTTAGAATGACAATTTTAACGATCTGACAATATTTAAACAAATGGTTTTAATAAAAATGACCCACTTGCATCCGTTTTCACTAAGTCGTTTAAAACGACCTTTAATCTCTGATTTTCATTCCGAGACCTGATATCTTTTGGATTTTCAGCTCTGGTCTGAACATACATTTGACAAACTCTTGACCACATCAAACTTTTTCTTTGGTAATTTTCACGGGTTGAATCACACTAACATGACACCATGCTGCCATCAGCGCTATATCTTCTTTCGTTTCCCATTTTGCAATTTTTTCTGTATTTCTGTTTGGTATTTGAGAATCTTCAAACAAATGGCTTGTGTCCCAATGATATCCCCTGTTGTGTGAAAAGCTTTCCAGCCAAATGGTTGTGGGCTAAAGTCCTGGTTAGGACATGTGACATAATATGTGATGTGTATATTGTGTGATACAGTGATAGTTACCGTTAAAAAAAAAAAAAAAAAAAAAAAAAAAAAAAAAAAAAAAAAAAAAAGTCTTTTGTTTAGTGGTAGTCGCATAAATTTTTGACTAAGTTGCAGACAAATAATTGGCGGAATTGAGTAGGATATGTATTTGTTTTTTGTTTTTTTTTCTTTTTTTTTTGAGCAAAAGGATATGTGGTTATTAGACTCGAAGAGAATTTCGACCAAGCTACAATGGTATCTTTAGTATAGGTGGTCCATGTTAAATAAATTAGAGGTAGGTAGGGAATGTTGTGGAACATGTTAAACGGGGACAACAAACATCTAGGTTCTATTAACCACCAAAGAAACTACAAGAAGCCCAAATGTTTTGTGTTTATTACTAATTTTTGATAAAATGCCGAATAACAAGTTAACATGATTAAAATTAGGGAATATATTAACTACAATTTGTTGTAGCTAATTAGCTACAATTTTATGCTAAAAATGTGAGTCCTTGAATCCTATTCAGTAGGTCCCTGAGTCATTTTGTAGCCAATTGGCTACAATAATTGTAGTAAAGATATTCCCTTCAAATTAAACACACCTTTAGCCAACTTATAAAAATTGGGTCTTGAATTGACCCGGCCGAGTTATCGGTTCGACTGCCGGGTCTACCCATTTTTACATTAAAATACATAGCAATATTTCGGCTCACTTAACACCTATAAACCTTTAATTTATTACCAAACATGCTGAAAGTCTAAACCTTTAATTTATAACCAAACATACAGAAAGTCTAAAAGGTTCAATACTATTCGCATTATAGGTTTATAAAACGTATATTATTCAATGCCAAACACATATAATTCAACGACGATACAAGTTTTAAACTAAAAAAGAAAAAAAAATCATCCATCATCACGTTCAATCCAAGCTTATCATGTACATTTTCTAAAATATAAAGAAAAGAAAAATATGAAAAACGACCGACTTTTGTGCATTGAGTTGCTCGGGTCACATGAAGCTCGGCGAGTCAAACTGGATTTTCAAGCCTCGCAAAACCGATTCATTTTAGCCCTTTTTTACGGCCAAAAACGGTTCAACCGGCCGGGTCGAACTGGGTTCAAAACATTGCTTTTATGTTTACAATTCTTATTACTACGACGCATAAGTTATCAACTCATCTATTTTGGTCAAACTTAAATGGGCAGGAATATATCGAATGCTAAATATATGTTTATAATTTTTATAAATGTTAAATAATGTGTTGAGGAACCACAACATTAGACATCATAAGAGCCTCGCAAAGGACCACGTCCTTAATGTCGATCATAACAGTCGTTGGTTTTGAATACCCCGTTTTTACGTTGACGAGAATGAGGTTGAAAGTCTACGTAAGATATTAATTAGTAATATAACTATTTAATTTTTTTCACATACGCTTATAACATTCCATAAGAAGTCTACAATAACAATTTTTACATGTCGAATGCAACGTCATGTTAAGTATCAATTATCTTGTTTTTTAAAGTGTAAACATAAGATCACTTATTTTTAGTCATTGTCTTTAACAAACATAAAAAAGATCGTGCCTAAAAATATATTTATTTTATCCCACCAAGTATGATGAAATAGCATTTTTAGGCACGACTGACGATAGTGAAACGGCATTATAAATATCAAAATGCAAGCACTAGATACTGCAATATGTGTATCTAAAATACGAGATTGTACATATACTAGTGCTTCATGTAAAAAACTATTTGTAATTTATTTAAAATTTGGTTGAAGCAACGACTCATAATAAATATTGACTGATTTCTTCTTTAAAGTTTATGTAATGATAGACAAATACCATCACAAAGGAATAGTTTATGACGGCAAATAATTATACTTACAAAATTATGGTTTTGGTGTGACCCTTGATACAACATTTACCGGTTTAATTAGTAATTATTGCGAGAAAAAATTTATAGGTTATAGACGAAAAATGATAAAAGTTTAAGGATTAAGTAATATTTAAACTATTAATTTGGTGATGGATGTTATTACTATCTTTAATATTTTCAAGTTTACAAGGCAATATGAATATAACATTATAACACATCACTTATTCTTAACTTTTAAACAAAATTATTCGCGTTTTATATATATTATTGACATTAAAAATAACAAATAGAGTAAATTACATTGTTCATCCCTGTGCTTTCTTCAGATTTCATACGACATCCAAAAGTGCTGATTTTTTCCTTTTTCATCCAAAATCAATATTTTATTACGCCGCTAGTCCAAAATTCTAACGGGCGTTAAATTTCCCAGTTAAGTCTTTCTCACGTGCATGTCATGCGAGGGCAATTTCGTCAGAATCTTGTGTTTTGTCCCCTTCCTCTCTGCATGTTACTGTGCATATTACTGTAGCACGTGTACTTTTTAGTACATTTTATATCTTTTTTCACCATTCGTCCTTTTTTTTTTTTTTTTTTTTTTTTTTTTTTTTTTTTGCATTCCTTTATTTATTGAGTTAACTTTTTGAGAGTTAAAATATTACAGCTTTATAAACGACTTTTTTTTGAACTATCACACATATATACGTAGTTTTTGAAGCTAACATTATTCCTTCTCAAATGTCTAAAGGAAAACCATTTTCTTATGTTTGTATCTTTCATTTTAAGTTAATATAAGTTACTTACAAATCTTATAATTTGTTTAAACCCTTTATGCAAGCATAATCTTCAAAAGATGTGGTGGTGGTAGAGGACACAGATTGTTTAAAAGAGGTGGTGGTGGAGGATAAATTGATGAAACAGAAGATGAAGAGATTTACCAACAGGTTTATTATGAATACGACACAGAACTTTATGGAAATGGGAATGGTGAAGGATTTGTTAGTGAGGAACAGGCATGGCAACGCAAATTAGATGAAGAGGCATTAAGAGAAGCACTAGCAGAAGAGGCAAGGGCTAAAAAGTGGGTGGAAGAACAAGTGAAGAAACAAATAGAGTATGAGAATATGTTGGCTGAAATGGGTATCAATCTATATACTAGTGATACAGATTCAGAGTATTATACATATTAATATGCATTTTGTATTTTCAATAACAATCATTGTTCATAATTTTCATTTATGTTGTGTTGCTACTGTGTTAAATAACAAGTACAGTGTTACTTGAAACTTCAATAAAGAGGATACAAGAATTTGCAAGTTACATGTTGCAAGTTGTGACAAGGCTATGGTCATCAAAAATCGTATACGTATTCTAAAAAAATACAATAAATACATTAATGAACTATACGAGTAGTGCATGGTCTAAGTTTTGTTAATAAAAAATAAAAAAGTACAAGACACATTGTAACAACCCGTAATTTTCCACGTCTTCATTTATTTCCTGAACTTTTCAAATTTACTATTCATCGGTTACTATTCACCAAGCACTATTCATCATTTCACTATTCATCGTTTTTGGAATCGGTTAGTGATATTGAGATGTTTTTCAAAAAATTTACTATTCACGAAACACTATTCACTCCCGGAGAAAGTTTGTCATTCATGCGTGAGTTGCATCATTCCTGTATATGTACGGTTATCTATCTAATAAACGTTATCCTATGAGCTATTGTTTTGAATAATTGATCCGACAATTCCGACTATGGTCCTAACATATTTTTACACTCGTTATAATGATATAAAAGTTATATTATTAATTTACCCAACGTTTTGAATTTATTTATTTAACGTATCGTTAAAAACTTATAATTACGACGATTTACGTAATTACGATTTTTATGCATTAGCAATGTACCCGATACTACTAATTAAAATGCTTACTAAAATATCTAAATAATATCTAGATATTATCATTATCCATTGAAATTACCATTATGCCCTTGCATTGAAATTACCAAAATACCCTTGGACTACAAAAGGAAATCACTAGCTTATTTTCACATTTTTTACACAACAAATTCACTCTTTCTCTCTTGGTGATCCACGGCAAGAACAACAACAAGGAAGAACCATGGAATTTTTTTTAGATCAAATGTTATTCTTGTTTCATTTGTTTTAGATTTCTAGGTTTTGAAATATCAACCATTAGGATTAACTTTCTATTTTGCTACAAATCACTCCATCATCATCAAGTAAGTTTCAAGTAATGTTTTTCATCATCTAATACTTTCATTTTAATGATAACATGATGGGTTCTCAATTTATTTTAGCATACATGCAAGTATATATGTTAAAGATACCACTTTTCAAGTATATATGGTTTTCATTAATTTATATTAAGCCTATGATCATCCCCTTGTTATCCCACTAATTTTATGAGTACTAGGAACCCATGATACCCTAAGAAGGTATATGGTAAGATTAGATTAGTCTTGTGGTGTTTTGAAGAGATTTGACAAGGATTTGAAACTAGAAAAGTGATTTTTGACAACTTTAAAAAGCTACTGTCCATTTTTGCCAAATCCAGAAAATCCAGGGGCTGTGGCGAATTTTTGGTTTTCATATTCCGGAAATACTTTCAAAAACGAAACCGTAGCCGCTGGAATCGCTAAAAGATCATTTACGACGAGTTAGATACGATGTTTTTATGTTAGCGACGAAAACTATATTTTCAGAAAATTACTTGCTGTCCCACGTTTTTCAATGGCAAATCTGAAGCATTAGCCGTAATCTAGCCGTCCCGACTTATCAAAAATATATTAGTATGTTGTCCCACGATTCCGGGGATATAAAGAACGTAGAAAACAAGCTTAAAACGAAGAAGATACAAGCATTTGAACTTTGACGAAATATATATATTTTTGGCAGCTTTGCTATAATTGAATTTTCTAAGTGTTAAACATTATATTTTTCAAGTAACAACATTTGGAGCTATATTTCTTATCGTTCGAGGCACGTACAATCAAAAGTTAGAACAAGGTTAAACTACGCCGAAAACGTTATATTTACTAATAAAACACTAAACGATAAACGTTATTTTCAAAAACTACAAGTGGTATGGATAACGTACGTATACGCATGTGTAACATTGTTTCATTTCTTACATTGGAAACACTTCATTAATATTAGGTTGCTGTTAGGGAATCGAGCCTATTTCTGTTCAATCACTAGCCTTTTGTATCTGTTGCATAAGGTGAGTATTCACGAACCCCTTTTTCTAACTATTTTAATCGCTTTGGGGTGGATGCATGAATTATTACTTGAACACTTTGAATATTGTTTTGAACCCTTTGATTATTATGAACTCTTTTGACTTGTCTTGACCTTATAACTTGTTTAGAACTCTTGAACTCAACTTGAACTTTTGAACTTAATGTACTGTACGTGCTATGACCTAAAGTCTCGCCATTTTTGGTGGAGCGTGCAAAGTCTCACCTTATTGGTGGAGCGTTCTTAACCCTAAAGTCTCGCCTTATTGGTGGAGCGTGCTAAGTCTCCCATGTTTAGAGCGTTCTTAATTGTATATAATAGTTGTATGATGTACTGTTCGTACATTCGCATTGTTCGACACCTATTAGTAATATGGATAGCGCTATTAGAGGTCGGCCAACCTCTCGTCCACTATGTTACGGGACGCATATTATTTAATTAGGGGCTTTGCATGGCATACATTATTATATATGTGGTGCTTATATTGTGACTTATTATGACCGCGGGTGCTTGACTACAAGACATAATATTTGACAACGCCTTTGGCTTGTGAACTTTCTCTAATGGTTTCTCATATTATATAAAACGTGTGTGCTCACCAACTATTTTCATAGTTGACCCGTTTTCTCTCATGCACTTCAGATGATCGTCAGTAAGTTTTTCTTCAAGGTCTTTACATAATGAAGTTTTCACATGTCACTACGGATCATTATGTACTAAAATGCTATCTTTTGGAAACCAAACTTTATGTTTTAAATTGCCAAGGTCGGCTATAACAATGTTGTAATGATATACTTTTCCTTTAATGTAAATTATGGTATTGTTCTATTTCTCTTTGGCAATGTATATTGATTCGTTGCACCTCGTGTTTCCGCCTTCGGCGAGGGTGTGACACACATGTATGACAAGACGCGCACGTGGTCAGAAGGTTTAACTGCAAAGCTTGCAAGGCTTCCCTGAGACGCTTCTCTTCGTGGCAATAAGTCAACACAACTCATTAAAGAAAGACCACAAAAGTTGGCCACATGTACACTAATAGATTTTGTAGATTTTGTTTTAAACTAGATAGGTTAGATTGCAAATGTGCATAGTTGATAGTTTATGTAAATTGCACCGCTAGTCCAAATTATTTTACACACAATACTGTTAAACTATGACCAACATACACGTGTCAGTTTGATACTATACTTGTAAAATTTTAGTTTGTTTATAACTTTGGGGACTAAAGAGGAAATAGTACACAGAGTGTAATGATGTACAATGGTCATATTAAATAAGTATAGTCGTAAATCTCAATTTCGTATCTCTATGTAATGTCATAACTTATTGTAATTGGAGTGTATTAAGAGGGATTTCTTTCCTTTATATAACAGTTAACATTTTCGTTTGCCACACACTTGACACAAAAAGTCTCTCATACTCTTACTCTTATTTAACCCTAAATAACCAAACCCTAAATACAATACTCAACAATCAACAATATGGCACCAAAAAGGGTTAGAGGTTACAACCTTCTTGATGAGCTGACAGCAGCATCAGGTTCTTACATATTGAAAGACCAAATGCTAGTGAAACTGCAGAGGGACATCCAGCATGCATATCGGCGTCGATTAGATCTGCTGACCCAGTGTTCCAACATTTTAGCAGAATCTAGCAAACGGCAAGAGTACATTGCTGAAATAGAAATGCTGCCAGAATCTAAAACTGCACACCTGAGCATTGCATTTGAGAAGTTGATGGTCAGAGAGGAGATTGCACGCTGCCGGGCTATCATGGAACAGGTCCAGAAAACTAGGGTCTCCATCGACAAAATGTAAACGGTCAGGTCCATGCTCCAAATTAAAGAATATAGCATTTTGGTTGTGGTTCACTACTTATTTTGCGATGGATTTACTTATTTCTTATGTTTTCAGGTTATTATTAATAGTATTTTATGTAGTTATTATGAACTTATTAAGTAAGTTTGATGTTTATTTGCTAAGAAGCATATATGTTTAGTTTTATGTATTTTAGTTGTGGTTGTATCTATTTTAGTATGTAGGGTTTTTTATGGTATTTGTAATGAATTATAAATTTGCCACAATCCATGCAATGAGTAACCATGCAACAAGTGATAACTGTACAGTCTTCTAGATAGATATGGTCTAAAGTGGAAATGAAATGAAATGAAAAAAAAAAAAAAAAAAAAAGGTAATAAACCTGAGTAACCCCCACCACAAATTTGGACTTCACGTGTCTATATATTTGCAACATTATCCCTCACCTAATCTCATTTTACATTACTCACGTGTGTATATATGCATTAGTTTTTCCCATTTCATCTCATTTTCAAAACATTTCATCTCTTTGTATAATGTCTACTGCTAAAAGATTTAAGTTAGAGCATACCAATGATGACTGGGAATGGTCAGTAAAGGTACTCAGAGAGGTCATCTTTCCAGAGATTTATGAGAGGTATGGGCCAAATGCTCCACCAAATATGCAATTTCCAATTGAAACACTCCAAGAGTTAAGAAGAAAAGTTTACGGTTATGAAGATGTACAACCTTTTAAAACAAGTCATAGTGGTTTGAACAAAGATGAGGGTCTTAGTACAATATGGCAACACTACAATGATAAACCAAAGCATTTGGATTTTCTTATGAACAATGTTTAGTTGTTGTTTTGTATCTCATATAATCATAAGTTGTACACATTTCAGGGACCAATGTTGTAAATTTATCAACTTGTTCCATATTGATATGATAGGTTGGTTGGGGTAGCTAATGCCATGATTACTAACTTTTCAGTTTAAGTGTCTCGATTAGTAATTACTCATTTACCTTCATTACTTATCTCCTACTCCCCCCGTCCCAAATTATAAGTTCATTTTCATTTTTCACAAAGTTTTAAAAAAGTGGGCCTCTTACAATACTAACCAATAAAAATTCATTCTCACACACTTACAAACATTTTGATTGGTTGAAATTAAAAATGAACAATAATTTTGGGACAACAAAAAATAGCAAAGTGGACTTATATTTTAGGACGGAGGAAGTATTTAAGTAACCCTTGCCTTGATAATAAGCATATACTACCTTGAAAAATAAACCTACATTTTAAATAACACCCACTAATTTTATCATGCCTACTGGCCTACCTATTTGTGATGAACTAGCAGAAAAGGCTAAATCAAGATTAGTGAAAGCTATGATGTTGATACACTATCAAAGAGAGTTTAAAGCCACATTTATTGATCAACATGTGCTTAATGGGAAAGTCACACAGGTTAGTGAGCGGATTAATCTAAGAGCCAAACTAATTAAGGAGTTGCAGCAGCTTTGTGGTTCTTATTCATCTCTTCAATCCATTACTGATCTCCGTAGGATGCAACATGAAGACCTTATGGAGGGGTCAAGGTTGATGCTATGTGTTGCACAGAAGCTTGCTCGTCTTCATGATTTGACCACTTTTATCAAGAAGCTTCAAGCCATGGAGGAATGATATAGTAACCTTGTGATGATTACCTATGTTATCTTTTGTTTATCTCCTTTTATGTACATTTATGTTTGAACTCTTTTAAGTACTTGAAATGTTGTGAAACTAAGTTGTTTTCTTTTCAATTTAAATTTGTCCATATTCTTTAGCTTAATTGTATCCCACTAAAATAACAAGTCAACATTAATTTATGGCTACGAACTAACAGTAACGTTAAACATATGTGTTCAATAACATTAATATAAACATTAAACATTAAACATTAAACATTAACAAAGTAGAAATAAAAATACACAAAATGTTGTTCCAAAAACATCAATAACTACAGTAGAATTAAAAATAGATAAGATTTTTTCCCCAACTTCAACGCTTGAGGATCATTTTTAGGTTTTCTTTTTACTAAACTTTTTTTGACCAATAGCTGGAAGGCCTAGAACGCAATTCGTTATTCTTTGGGGTCTTGGACTTGAAAACTTTGACAAGGATCGTTTCTTCACTTCAACATGGCCTTTTGCATCATTACTCTGATCAGAAGAACTTGAATCATAAGTGTAGTCAGAACTTTATGAATGCTTAGTTGGCAAAAAACTTCATCAAGTTTAGCAATGGCCTCTGCCTCCATGGCCATTTTTGTCTCTTTTACCTCCTTTAGACTACCAAACATGACTTCAAGCTTTGATACCCTCTTGCTAAGTTTAGCTATGGCTTCTAGAGTTTCTAATCCATTATCTACAACGAGGTGAACATAAATGAAGTCTCCACACTTAATAAACACATAACTAACAAAAAAATTAATAATAATAATAATAATAATAATAATAATAATAATAATAATAATAATAATAATAATAATAATAATAATAATAATAATAATAATAACACAAATACACTAACCATTACCAATATCATGTTGATTGTTCTCCCTTTATCACAAGTCATCTAGAATCATCTCAAACATTTCCTCGTTATGATACCATTTATTGCCATATTTGCTCATGACATAGTGATGCGTGGGAATCGCACCTTGCTTTACCTCTCGAGGGATCTCGCGAGGCTTACAACCCCCACCAGGCAGTGTACCTGATCGTTGTAGTATAGTATTGTGACAAGTACCGGGGGATTGATCGTTCAGCTTAGGAATAGTGTCGCTAGGATTAGAAAACCTAATTAATAGTTCTAAAGGTGAGGGATGATTATTTTTGTGTTTTTATATTTTTATGAAAGCAAGTAAAATCTCGGGTTTTGAAGGAGTGGGCGGAATTAGTTGCTAATCAACTAACCCAAAACTAAGATGCAATCAAAATAAAATAATAAAAATGAAAATAAACTAATTATACTAAAGTTGTGAGCAGTAATTGGAGAAATTGTGTTTACTTAGACTTCATTACTCCCTAGATATCTTTTACATGTCAATTACTTGTTATACTTGTATGGATGACGGATTATATTCCTTAATACCATTCGTGGGGTGGCATACATAACTCCCCAACTCTATGAGCTCTTATCTCCTCCTACACCATGACCCAGCACAACTATAGGGATTGTAAACAGTGGCTCATGCATTAAATACAACCAATAAAGACCTAGTACGCCTCTGTTCATGTTTCTTAAGACGTTCAAGCATGTTACCATTGGAGATCTGCCAGTTTTCTTAAGCCTAACATATAATATCATTCATCCAAGAACAAGAATAGACAAGTAATCAACACATAATCAACATCTAGGTTTCATTAGATCTAAGCAAACACAAAGAAAATCTAGCCTAGCATAGTAGAATTAAGATAAGAACAAAAGATAGACAACCAACACATAGACATATTGATTGAATTAAGAGTATACTTATCTCAATTACAATGCAAGGTCTCAAGGGGTTGGAACCCTTGAAAAACCTGTAAAAGAGGCACCATAATCGTCTTTAGGGTTTCACCAAAACTTCTCTTTTTTTTATGAAAAAACTAGAAAACTATATATAGGAAAATCATTCTGACGGCGTCAAGAGTTGAGTCTGACGCCGTCACCTCGCCGCCTTAAACTTCCTCGGACGCCCTAGATCCACTTGTGACGGCCTATGTGACGCCGTCACCACCTACGGTAAATTAATCTTTGCCACTTTGACGCCGTCATCTTCTCATCTGACGCCGTCACCAGCTACGGTAAAATATTTATCTTGTCTGACGCCGTCAAGACTTACGTCGTGACGCCGTCACCTTGTAATTCCAGCTTGGATTTTTGGTACTTTGTTGTTTTCTTCACTTTAAGCTCCAAAAACGTCCAAAATAGCCTCTTTTCCAGAATTCACTCTCCAAACACCTAAAATCACAAAAGGAACGATTTAGGGCAATATTTGATCAAATAAAGTCGGATTCGGGCTTAAATGACCCCCTAAAAACGGATCATTTTTCGCCTCATCACATAGTCAACCATAGCATCGTTTACCACCATCTTACTAAAATCCCCCTTTTTTTTGAAGAAGAAGATGCCATTGAATGAGTTAATTGGATGAGGGTGTGTGTTGTTTGTTGAGTAGATACTTGTTAGGTTAATAAGTGATAAGTGATAAATATAGTTTGGGAAAATCAAAAGTGGCATGAATATTTGTTTGACCTACTTTCCTAGTAAATTACACCATTAGTCCCTATACTACTTTAGTCATTATATCACTCAACCGTGTGTCTTTTCCAAGAAAAAAAACCGTTCAATTGCCTAACGCTTCTTAGCTATAAATTGTAACATTTGTAGACACAAATATCATTCCACACTACTTCATCTTTACATTAGCAACAACCAACAATGGCAGCAAACCCTAGAGTGAATGCGCAAGAAGAAACCTTTGAAGAACAACTCCCAAGGTATTGTGAGCACAGTTCAGAGGTACATAAGAAAAGGTTTAGAGACTTTGAAGAGAGAGAAGCAAAAGCAGCAAAGGAAAAAGCTTTTAAGGACAAAGCTGCTAAGCGAAAAACTATATCTAAATGGAAGCAGATTTGGGCAAACAAAAAACGAAAACTTGCTTCGGAGCAAAAGGAAGACTCATCCGATGATTAGTTTTACGATTATGACAACCTACACTTGTCATTTGATCCGGAGAAATCTCCCAAGTTTCGTTTGTAGTTTGTTTCTAGTTTTTATCTTGTTTCTTTTGCATGATCATTTTAATGTTCAATGTAATGTTGCTTTTGTCTTCGTAATGGAATGAAAAGTTTATGCAACAAAAGTTTTTCACTACTGGAAAATATCTTCACAAAAACTTCTAGTTTATACCTGTTTGACAATTTTGCAAAAAAAAAATAATCAAAATTATCAAAAATGTTCATGCTGGGATTTGAACCCTGGCCACCCAGCTCACCACACACACTCTACCAATGTGCCCTAGGGACTTCTCATACATACGTTGCATAATATAATATTTATACAACCTTCTTATTTTAAGGTTATTAAACGGTTTAAGCTATTTAGCAGCTTATTTGGGACTTTTTTCAACTTTTCACATTTAATATGATATTTTTTTTTTATTTCATTAAAACAGTAATGAAGTCATAAAAAATACAAAAACAATCAAAAAAATGTCATTCTTTGTCCTGTAGCTTTCTTTTAATTAGTACAAAATTCAATTACAAAAGCATAAAATAATATTAAAAAACAATAAAATAACCGGACATGAACAACATAATGTAACATAGTCACCACAAACAAAATAGTAAATTACACCGTTGGTCCCTATACTTAGTCCTGATTTCATAGCAGAACCCAAGAGCAAGTAAGGTTTTCTATCATTTCGTTAGGGTTACCACTGCCATTACCAACAAATGTATCTTTTATGGAAAACCTTAACCACGTTTCTCAGTGTAATGTTAAGGTAATGGATTGATGATTTAGGCGAAAAAACTGAAACATTAGCAATAATCAAAACAGCTCCAATAGTAATATCCTTTCCATAACTTGGACCCCTCTCATCAATGATTTTGTGATGTATTGAACCACCTATTGTACCTGAGAGGTCTTTAAGAGTAACCGTAAGATCTCCAAGCACATTCGGATTACAAGACTTGACTATTTCAATAACTTGTTCAAGTTTACCCTTATTGAGATTCTTTTTTATATCTCCTAAACACCCGCTGACAATGCCACCATTATTTTTCACATACTCAATTGCGCTAAGCCATGGACCACGATTAAAATCCCATCCACGCCCACATCCTCAACAATTTTCTTAATATATTCTTGTGTCGACAATACAGACTCAACCCCACCTTTGTGAATATCCGATTGTTTACGGAGTTTGGCTGCTTGAATAATACCCGCAGGACCGGGTATTATCCTAACAAGCTTAATTTCCTATAAGTTAGCAACATCGACGTTTTGGGTTGTGCTTGTGGTCACACGTACCTGCGTGTCGAGGGGACGCAGGGAAGGAGTTAGTTGTAGATCTGAATCATCGATATCAAGTAATTCTACCCAATCGTCATTTGAGGGTGAATTCATGATGTAGTAATGCGTGTGTGTATCTTGGTTTATTTCCAACTCAATTAAACGAAAATAGAGAGACAATATATTAATAAAGTGAGATAAATAAAGTACAAAAAAAAAAGACAAAATGGACGAATGGTGAAAAAAATATAAAAATTACTAAAAAGTACAGGTGCTACAGTAACATGCAGAGAGGAAGGGGACAAAACACGAGATTCTGACGAAATTGCCCTTGCGTGACATGCACGTGAGACAGACTTAACTGGGAAATTTAACGACCGTCAGAATTTTGGACTAGCGGCGTAATAAAATCTTGATTTTGTATGAAAAAGAAAAAAATCAGCGCTTTTGAATGTCGTATGAAATTTGGGAAAAGTATAGGGATGAAGAGTGTAATTTACTCTAACAAATATAACATTAAAGAAACACAACATGCCAAAAATTCATACGTGACAACTACTCTTAATTTGAATAATGTCAACACCCACGGCATGCAAAAGTATTATGGGTTTTGCTAAAAACCGTCTATTAGGTAATGTTTAAGTCACATTAAATAATCTGTTTTTTTTTTAATATTTAAAGTAATTATGTATTGAATGCATAATAAATAAACATAAAATTTAAATTAAATGTTTATCATTTTTGATTTAATAAAATCCTAATTTGCTTTTATATTGATATTAAACATTTGTCAGTAGGTATTGTTTAGCAAAACCAAGTATTATAACTAGTTTATTATAAGAAGGAAAAAGTATTAGGGGGGTGGCAACGTTTGAGGCATGGGCAGCGGCATCATCGGCAAGGGCCGATATGCCATTGCCAGCCATTCGGTATGCATGTTTCGGCAAGAAGATCGGCAAACAATACCGAATCGGCATTGTCTTTTACATTCAATATTTCGAACGTTGGCCATTAATGCACGAATAGTGGTATGGTGAATCATCGTTGCCACTAAAAAAACATGGTTAGGCATGATGTGGCATGAATTGTGTTGGATTGATTTTATTGGTTAATGACAAATTATATTGAAGCATGGTTAGGCATTATTGTCACCCCTTAGCGTGTCACATGGGTACCCTAGTCGAGTAGTCGTTAGCCCAATACCAAAGTCAAACCATAAGTGTTGCCCAATAAATAGTCGTCTCGAGTTTAATAATTGGTCAAAACATGTGTTGACCTAGGATCTTAGAAAGACTATAGATTTTTCTTTGCCGTAAAGGATGGGGTGAGAGGCATCTCCAACCGTTTCATAACTTCTTCAAATTTAAAGGAATCGTGACATATTTTGCTTAAATTCATTCATTAAAAATTTGACATCTTCAACCATATATATTTCAAACCTAAACTTTAAAATTTCTTTATACAAATTGATATAGGTAAAAGATGTATAAAACATTTTTTATATACCAATGGACTAATCTCCACCATCCATCTTTATTTGATCTAATTGATTAGATTAATCCCAACAATTTAAAAAACCTATTTTTATCATTTTTTTTCAAATATTAATATCTTTCAAACCGTTAATCGTTAATCGAAAAAATATATATCGTTACGACGAGCATTTAATTATCTTTCTACAGATAGGCTATTTGATATATTTTCGACAATTTTTTTTTTCATTTTTTTCTCTTTTTTATCGTGGCCAAAATAATCATATATGATATTATATATCATATCATATATGATTTTTTCGGCCACGAAAAAAAATGTGAAAAAAATGAAAAAAAAAAAGTTGTCGAAAATATATCAAATAGCCTGCCTATCTATAAAATGATAATTGAATGCTCGTCACGATGGTGTAATTATTTTCGCTTAACGATTAACGGTTTAAGAGATATTTAAATTATAAAAAATGGGTGAAATATTAAAATGCTTTTAATTTCAACCATTGATTTCTTTTTATATGGATAGTGGGGATGAGTCTCGTGAGAAATGTTTGGTTTTTTTTTTAATAACTCGACTCATTGATTTATAATTCATTTTTATCCCATGACTAATAAATTTCTTTACATTATTTCATGTATATAAAACGCTATTATATGTTTGGAGAATAAATAATGATCCCTCAAATATAAAGGATTTTAATCAGCTATAATTTTTTTGGAAATGGTTTTTTATGCTCCTCTATTCAAATACGAAGAAAAATAGTATTTGAAGACCATGGTTGGAGATGGTGTTAGTAGGGGTGTAAATGAGTCGAGCTTTTAGCGAGCTACTCGAGCTCGAGCTCGTTTAACTCGAGTCGAGCTTGATAATTTTCGAGCTCGAGTCGAGCTCAAACAAAATGTCGAGCTCGAATAATTTCACGAGCCGAGCTTTTAAAACTGGTATTTAGCTCGGCTCGTTCGAAAGCTCGTTTATTTATTCGAGCCGAACGAGTTATTCGAGCTAAACGAGCCGAACGAGCTAATCGAGCTAATTATGTAGTTACAAAATATTTTAATTATAAATTTTTAATTACTATTAGTATTATAGGTTAAAAACCAAAACTAATAATATGTTAACCTTCAATCACATCAAAGATCTACACTTTAGTTTATATATAAAATATAAGTTTTAACTATTAAGTTTGAGCTTTTGTTTTTATAGACTCCACATTATTTTCCTTTTGTTTCACTCATCCAATGTGGGATGTGAAATAGAATCTTTTTTTTTTTCTCTTTTCATTCAAGCTTATAAGTATTACTTTAGATTAAGCATTAGAACAATTTTTATAATTGTAAATGAGCTTTCAAGCTCGAACTTGAGTAAATAAACGAGCATGTCAAGTTCGATCTTCTATACGAGCATTTTAAACTTGAAAGTTAGTTTATTATAGGATTACAAAAAAGTTAAAAATATTAAACGAGCTTCGAGCAACAAAAAAATATTCGAGCTCGAGCTCGAGCCAATTCTTAAAAGTTTATTCGAGCTCGAGCCGAGCTCGAGCCGAGTAGTTAATAAACGAGCCTAGCTCGTTTAGGCCAAAACTCGACTCGTCTCGGATCGTTTACACCCCTAGGTGTTAGTGACAAATTGGTTGTATCTATCATAATTAAAATGTCAGAGGTCTCAAGTTTAGTTTTTGCGAGATGCAAATAACTTTGAAGTGGCGACACAACCTTTTGAAAACAGATGGCGTTACCCGATTTGTTAAACCAGTGGATTAATCGGACAAAAATTAGGAAAAAAAAAGTTAAAGAAAGCATGATTTTGTTTCATAGTTCATATGTGACATGTAAAGTATAATCTGTGACAATTAATTAAGTTTTATATTTCGAAATTACTTCCATAAATTCGGACTTCTGCGTGTTTTCTGTTCATATTCAATGATCATTTTACATTTCGCTAATAATAGAGTAGTAAAATTAAAGTAGGAAAATGGTGATAAATACACATAAAGATCCATCAAAGCTTTGGTGTTATATAAAAATTAGGTACACAACACTTGAAAATCTATAAAAATATAAGATTGAGTCATAAAATTTAATGTAGAGGCGTCAAAATTGTATAGAGTACAAGTTACCTAATGCTGGGAATTAAATGCAGAAAATAAAGTTTCATTATGCGAAGGCTTTATGCGTAAGTACCTTGATTTAATGTTTATGTTTAAGTGGTAAGTACATATGAGCTATATTTAGTGTTTCAAACGTAAATGATTGAAACCATACGAAGTGTTGCTAGCCTTTATTTTCATTTAATCATTTGCTCCTTTCATTTGCCTTCAAATAAATGTACAAACTCTTCAACCACCATCATTGAATACTATAAATAACACCATTTGGTCTTTATTAATGATGCGTATGTGTGTGTGAAACTTTAATTTGTGTGTAGTTTGATGATTTTGTATGAATCACATGTTTGCTGTTAGTTCATTATTGTTTGTGTGTAAATTCAGTACAACACCAACTAACCAATTTCCTTTTGATCTATACTTTTTGTTTCTAGGCACATGATGAGAATGAAATGGATCGCATGCTATCAATTGATGGTATTGAACTCATTGGCATCAATAACCGTAACCTTGGTATGTACTTCTAGGCATATGATGAGAATGAAATGGATCGCATGCTAGCAATTGATGACATTGAACTCATTGGCATCAATAAACGTAACCTTGGTATGTACCCCATCTGTTTTTATGGCACAAGATCTGTGAATTAACAAGCTTGCTAATTAGATAAATAATTTTGAAATAGATATTGACATGATCATTTTTTTCAGTCAATAGTTTTTCCATATTTTTTCTTATAGTGTGATAAAGTTCTTTTTGGTGTAGTTTCTCACCTATGAAATTGAATTTAGTTGGTTAATGTAAAATTTCTCCGTCCAATGAAAGTGTACTATGCATATTAATGTTACGTACAATGGTTCATGTAGAAATATTGACTTGATTAACGCAAGTGGTTATACGTGCCGAGGTAAGCAAATGGTTAACTTTCTTGCATGTGAAGTCGGTTGATAGTCCAGCTTTGAAGTTTATTGAAGACAACTGGATGTGTTGTTGCCTGAGAAGGAACCGAGGGTTAGATCTGCTAACCTATTTTAAAATGTTGGGTTGGTTAGTAGTTTATTAATGTTATTCTTGCAGGTATTGATAAGTGGTTAGTGATGCTAACGGGGTATATCAAGATGTTGATAACAAAACAAAGTGGAAGATGGAGACGGAGTGGATAATATCTCCACATTTATGAAAGAACTCTCAAAAATTAGGCATGCAAGAAAATGAAAATCATATGTAAACAAGGTTTATAATTAGTGTGACAAAGCTTTGATGAATATTAATGGTGGCTTAAATCTTGCTTTTATTTTTTTTCCCTTCCACTTAAGTAGTTTAAGAGGTTGCAATGTATCCACCCATGACATTAAAAATAATACAAAATCAAAGTTGAATTTATAGAAAGTATAACTAGACAAAATTAGTATTTTGAGAATTTATTTTAATCTATATTTTTTTATAGGGATTTGAGGGTCTCTTTACCAATGGTTACTATATAGTATTAATTGAAGTTCACAAATTATTTGTTTTAATTTTGATCTTACAAATATGTATAAAATTTGATGTTGTTGTGGAAAACTAGAAGGGGGGTTGAATAGTTTACCGATTAAAATCTTTTTAACTTGTTAAGTTAGCTTTGAAACTTTCCATTTGATCAAAGATATATGCACAAACACAATATATAACATGCAAGTAAATGAAAGAAACGATCAAACCACAACACGAGTATTTATCGTGGTTCGGCTACAAGGACTCTTTTTCCTTGCCCTACGTCCACGCCCCGAGTATCCAACTCGAGAGTTTCTTTTACTAGTCAACAAGCTCCTTTCACCGGCGGAGAAAACCTTACACGTCGCTTATACTTTTACCGACACAAAGCTAAATGTCGAGTTCTTTTACAAGGGCACAACCACTCCCGTTAGTTCTTTTACTAGGGTACAACAACTCCCAACACTCTTTGTATTTTGAGGACTAAAATACTAACCGATCACTACTGAAAATACATAATCAAATGAAGTGTAAACTACACAAGTCTACACAATGCTAAGCTAACAAGTCTTGCAACGTTGTGTTGAATACTTGTTACTTTTAGTAAGCTCGTGAATCCCTTTGCTACAAAAAGAAACTTTACTGATACGTGAGAATCGCACCAGGCTTTACCTCTCAAGGGATCTTGAGAAGCTTACAACCCCCACCAGGCAGTGTACCTGATCGTTGTAGTATAGTATAGTGACAAGTACCGGGGGATTGATCGTTCAGCTAGGAATAGTGTCGCTAGGATTAGAAAACCTAAATACTAGTTCTAAAGGTGAGAGATGATTGTTTTTGTATTTTTATATTTTTTAGAAAGCAAGTAAAAATCTCGGGTTTGAAGGATTTGGGCGGAATTAGTTGCTAGTGAACTAACCCAATACTAAAGATGCAATCAAAATAGAATACTAAAAATGAAAATAAACTAAGTTATACTAAAGTTGTGAGCAATAAGTGGAGAAAATGTGTTTACTTAGATTTCACTACTCCCTAGACATCTTTTACACGTTAATTACTTGTTATAGTTGCATGGATGACGGATTGTATTCCTTAATACCATTCATGGGGTGGCGCACTTAACTCCCCCATTCTATGAGCTCTTATCTCCTCCTATGCCATGCCCGGCACAACCATAGAGATTATAAACAGTGGCTCATGCATTAAATACAACCAATAAAGACCTAGTGCACATCGGTTCATGTTTCCTAAGACGTTCAAGCATGTTACCATTTGGAGATCTGCCAGTTTTCTTAAGCCTAACATCAAATTCATTCATCCAAAACAATTATAAACAAGTAATCAACACATAATTAACATCTAGGTTTCATTAGATCCAAGCAAACACAAGATAGATCTAGCCTAGCATGATGGAATTAAGATAAGAACAAGATATAGATAACCAACACATAGACATATTGATTGAATTAAAATAATACTTATCTCAATTACACATGAAAGGTATCAAGGGCTTAGAACCCTTGAAAAACCTGTAAAATTCGCACCAAGTTCGTACTTAGGGTTTCTCCAAAACTTCTCTTTTTTAATGTGAAAATTAGAAAACTATATATAGGAAATAGGGTCTGACGGCGTCAAGACAAAGCTTGTGACGCCGTCACCTCGCCGCCAAAATAATTCTCGGACTGCCTTGATCTACTTTTGGCGCCGTCATGTGTTATGCATTTCCAGGCCGTCATGAATTTTACTCTTGACGCCCTTCCTTGTGACGCCGTCAAATCTGTACTGAGTCGTCATGGAAATTACTCTTGACGCCGTCAGAAATTACTTCTTGACGCCGTCACCTACTATTCCCAGCAAGGAAAATTAAGACTTTGGCGTTTTCTTCACTTTTATGCTCCAAAAACGTCCGAATTGCTTCCTTTTCCAGATTTCTCTCCCAAAGTACCTAAAATCACAAAAGGAACGATTTAGGGCAATATTTGATCAAATAAATTCAATTCCGGGCTTAAATGACCCCCTAAAAGTGGTTCATTTTTCGCCTCATCATATACCCTTACACTTAAGATTTGCTTGTCCTCAAGCAAATACGCTTTTATTCTAGTCAAAATACAAGTTAGGGGTCATTTAACACTAATATAAAAGTAATTACAACAAATAATCGTTCCACTAAAGACCAATAGACAAGCACGGAGGTCATACACTAGCACTTCATAAATAGTGTTTAGATACTCACATCTCTCGGGTGTAATAAAGTATAAATTAGAATATGGAAACGGAAGATATCTCTCACTACCTGTCATAGCAAAATAGATTACCATAGGCTTGGGAAAGGATCAAACCTCCACCACATGGCGTAAGCACCTAGGATAAACTATCAAAGAGGTCTCTTAAAGGGTTGTAACGTTAGGTGTAGGGATATGAAATACACGGTTTTGTTGGATAAAGGAAGTTTTACTGGTGGCGAGTTAACAATCTTGGTTAATTACATGTACAATGTGGCGTTGCTAAGCCAAGACTAGACTCGACTTAAGCTAATAAATGAAAAATAACAAAAACATAAAATAAACATAGAATGAAACGGGATGGTAGTCCGTATGTTTTTTCTCTTTTTCCTTTTTCTATTTTTTTTTCTCTTTTTTGATTTTTCGATTTTTTTTTTTTTTTTTTTTTTTTTTTTTTTTTTGCATACACTCTTACCCTACCATCCAAAATAATACATCATAGGGGATGAACATTCCCCTTACACTTGAATCTTTACATACTTTACATTAAACTAATCTAATGACTCGAATTAAGAAAATCAAAACACTTGGAGTACTCTTAAGATTAATGTTCATACGGGGGTAATAATATGATGTTCTTCCCCATTATTCCATAAAATAAGTATTTTACCCATGAGTCCCAATCGTCCCAAAACAATATGTACAAGGATATGACTCGACTTAGCAACCATGTAATCAATTAGATAGTTAACTTAGGGTTTAACAAATAACAATAATGCACTAAAAATGAGCGCATACACGGAAGGCTAAGGCGATTTGGTTGTACAATTAAGTGGGGTGTAACAAATTCTTCCTTTAAGTAAGATGCTTAAAGTTAGAAACGAAAAGATAGGCTCGGAGGGGTGTACTAGGGGTTTCGTGTACTAAAAATGAGTACAACGCTAAGGGTGTGGGAAAAATTAGTTGACTTAACTAGCCAAGTAATATGACTTAAATGGTCAAGTAATTATGATACGAGTTTAACACAAGGGTGATCCTAATGCTTCTTATCATGTAGTAAATCCTACCACATGAATGTAGTCTCACTAGCGGTCTCGGGATGCATCACTAACGCAAGTTCTAGAATCTAAATGCTACCGGTACACTCATAAGCACTAATAGTAAATGCTTTTCCTATCAAATCTAAAGGCGAACCTCACATATTTGGGTGGAAAATTTTTCTGAATATACGGTTATGTGCTAGTCATACAATCTCCTATCCATGAGACGCTTGCTATGGCTAAAGTTTCACTCCTAAATGTTGTAAAAAAATTTAAATTTGGTGCTAAAATTGCACTAACAAGTATTTCTCATAGTTTTATTACACATCTACCATCAAACAAAACAAACTCAAGCGAAAGTGCATATGCAAGGTATCATCTTTTTACCCTCCCCTTACACTTAAGATGAACATTGTCCCCAATGTTCAAGTAAAGAATGTAAAAGTTAAAAAGTAAAAAGAATAAAATCAAATACTCCCCTGATTCGCTCGGTATGGATAATAAGGTGGTCAGGTTAGATCTTCCTCCAAGAAAATGAACAATCAAAGCTTCCCTTCCAGAATGTAAATCATCTTCTTGTCAAACATAACCTGTAAATCCTGAAAAAATAGACAAAACAACCTCGCGTAAAATCGGCGGCATCCTATATAAGTTACTAAATCCTAGAAAACAAGATAAGATATAATGCTTGTGGAATGAAGTTTGCAGATTTCCTGGAGATTATAAAACTTAATAATTCACAAAAACCATAAGACTCCGTTAGAAAAACAAAACTGGTAAAATTTCCAGATTTTTAAACGTGACGCCGTCAAGAGTTAACTCGTGACGCCGTCAGAAGTGACCTGCAGAAATTCTTATGTTAAGTTTCCGGAAAATTTCTGGAAAAACTTGGTCCTACTTCCTGGAAAATCCTGCAAAACTTCATTATGACTCAATACAAGCATTTGACTCTAACAAATACGAATATACATGTTCATTTAATATTGTGGAGAATCATGATCGGTTTGTTTCTTAAAAACATATTTGGGGTTTCCCCTTACACTTATCTTTTGCAAAAAATACTTCTAGGTGGAGTTAAGACTAGGCCAAAACAACAAAGTAAAGTAGTTTCACTATTTAGTTTAGAAACATGATCAACCAACAATAAAAATAAAGCATGCATACGGAAGCAAATAACAAACAAACAAAAATAAAATCACACAAAACATGGGTTGCCTCCCAAGAAGCGCTTTTCTTTATTTACGAGTCTTGTAGCTAGACTTAAGGTCATGGGTTAACGTGTATCGCTTATGCTCGCATAACCAAGTGTGAGCCATCTAATAGTCGCCTCATCTTTCTTATAATCATCTCCTAATTCTAAGCATCCGCGATAGTATCTTTTATTCTTTTCATGAGTATACTTAAGTCCGTTTCTCTTATCATTCTCACTTAGCATCTCTATGGGCGGATACCTACTACACTTTTCCATGGGAAAATCCTTGAACCTAGGGTGTGTGCGGGGCATTTGATAGACAAAATCTTCTTCCCCATCCGAGAATGTAATTAACCCTTCTATGAGTTTTTCATCAAGGTTGGTCAACTGTTTGAAAGGTTTTCCAAACACAACTTGGGTCAACTTATCATCAATAAATTCTCCTCGATTCTCCATAACCATGAACTCAACAAGATAGACCAGGCTTCCTACAAACACATGCAATGGTATTTCCCTTGCAATAATGTTTTCTCCTTTGTATTCTAACTCATCTACCATGATTTTATTGTATTCGTTATGCTAGATTTCGTTCATTGGAAGAGATGAGTTAAGATAGGCGTTAAAGCTCTTAAATCCGATCTTACAAGGAAATTGCATGTTAAATGAACTATCACACTCAATCCTAGTTCTAGGGTCGACATACCTAAGAGGGTTTATTTCCTCTTCCATTCTATCCTCATTAATCACATCACCATCATCAAGATCCTCATCGGAGTCTGAATAGTAAAAAGGACTAGCCCTACGGTCATCATCATGATCAGACTCTTCTAGCTCAGAATTATTGTCAAAGTGGTGGTTGGGTGAGAGGCTAGGTGGGTTCTCATTCTCCACTAGAGGGAGTGGGGCTGGCATTTGGAAAATCCTACGACGAAAAACACGAATAACAGGAATCAAACGATCAATGTTATTATTATCCATCGAAATAATTTACGAACAAAGGACACAAAGAAATAAGATAGACTAAAGAGAACCTAAAAAAAATAAAATCTTACTAGAAAGGAATCTAGCAAGTAGACCTAATAAAAAGAGATTCTAACCTAGACAATAACTATTCCCCGGCAGTGGCGCCAAAAACTTGATACGTGGGAATCGCACCAGGCTTTACCTCTCAAGGGATCTTGAGAAGCTTACAACCCCCACCAGGCAGTGTACCTGATCGTTGTAGTATAGTATAGTGACAAGTACCGGGGGATTGATCGTTCAGCTAGGAATAGTGTCGCTAGGATTAGAAAACCTAAATACTAGTTCTAAAGGTGAGATATGATTGTTTTTGTATTTTTTTATTTTTTAGAAAGCAAGTAAAAATCTCGGGTTTGAAGGATTTGGGCGGAATTAGTTGCTAGTCAACTAACCCAATACTAAAGATGCAATCAAAATAAAATACTAAAAATGAAAATAAACTAAGTTATACTAAAGTTGTGAGCAATAAGTGGAGAAAATGTGTTTACTTATATTTCACTACTCCCTAGACATCTTGATGAGGCGAAAAATGAACCACTTTTAGGGGGTCATTTAAGCCCGGAATTGAATTTATTTGATCAAATATTGCCCTAAATCATTCCTTTTGTGATTTTAGGTACTCTGGGAGTGAAATCTGGAAAAGGAAGCAATTCGGACGTTTTTGGAGCATAAAAGTGAAGAAAATGCCAAAGTCTTAATTTTCCTTGCTGGGAACAGTAGGTGACGGCGTCAAGAGCAACACCCTGACGGCGTCAAGAGTAAATTCCATGACGACCCAGTACAGATTTGACGGCGTCACGAAGTAGGGCGTCAAGAATAAAATTCATGACGGCCTGGAAATGCATAACACAGGACGGCGTCAAAAGTAGATCAAGGCAGTCCGAGAATTATTTTGGCGGCGAGGTGATGGCGTCACAAGCTTTGTCTTGACGCCGTCAGACCCTATTTTCTATATATAGTTTTCTAATTTTCACATTAAAAAGGAGAAGTTTTGGAGAAACCCTAAGTACGAACTTGGTGCGAATTTTACAGGTGTTTCAAGGGTTCTAAGCCCTTGATACCTTTCATGTGTAATTGAGATAAGTATTCTTTTAATTCAATCAATATGTCTATGTGTTGGTTGTTTATATCTTGTTCTTGTCTTTATTCCATCATGCTAGGCTAGATCTATCTTGTGTTTGCTTGGATCTAATGAAACCTAGATGTTAATTATGTGTTGATTACTTGTTTATAATTGTTTTGGATGAATGAATTTGATGTTAGGCTTAAGAAAACTGGCAGATCTCCAAATGGTAACATGCTTGAACGTCTTAGGAAATATGAACCGATGTGCACTAGGTCTTTATTGGTTGTATTTAACGCATGAGCCACTGTTTATAATCCCTATGGTTGTGCTGGGCATGGCATAGGAGGATATAAGAGCTCATAGAATTGGGGAGTTAAGTGCGCCACCCCATGAATGGTATTAAGGAATACAATCCGTCATCCATGCAACTATAACAAGTAATTAACGTGTAAAAGATGTCTAGGGAGTAGTGAAATCTAAGTAAACACATTTTCTCCACTTATTGCTCACAACTTTAGTATAATTTAGTTTATTTTCATTTCTAGTATTTTATTTTGATTGCATCTTTAGTATTGGGTTAGTTGACTAGCAACTAATTCCGCCCAAATCCTTCAAACCCGAGATTTTTATTTGCTTTCTAAAAAATATAAAAATACAAAAAGAATCATCCTTCACCTTTAGAACTAGTATTTTGGTTTTCTAATCCTAGCGACACTATTCCTAGCTGAACGATCAATCCCCCGGTACTTGTCACTATACTATACTACAACGATCAGGTACACTGCCTGGTGGGGGTTGTAAGCTTCTCAAGATCCCTTGAGAGGTAAAGCCTGGTGCGATTCCCACGTATATCAAGTTTTTGGCGCCGCAGCCCGGGGAATAGTTATTGTCTAGGTTAGAATCTCTTTTTATTAGGTCTACTTGCTAGATTCCTTTCTAGTAAGATTTTATTTTTATTTTTAGGTTCTCTTTAGTCTATCTTATTTCTTTGTGTCTTTGTTCGTAACTCTTCACCACCCGACATCATGGACGATGGGAACATCTTTGAACCCGTCATCCAACCACAACAAAACCCACCACTAGAACCTCTTAGGCCCCGAACCTTAGGAGAATATTCCCGACCTAGCCACCAAGGCTACCGAAACACGATTGAGCTCACCGGAGCCAATGTGACCCCCTTGTGATCCGACACCATCCGGTTGGTGCAAAGCGGATGTGCATTCCATGGACTTCGTTCCGAAGATCCAAACCAACATCTTAAGGACTTCCTCAAAATCGTAGATTCCATAGACCTAGATGTTGCAACTAGAGAGACAACCTGATTACGCCTATTCCAATTCTCTCTACGGGATCAAGCTAGTCAATGGCTTGAGCGTTTAGCCGCGGGATCCATCACCACATGGGATGATCTCACCACTCATTTCCTTGCTCAAATTTTCCCACCGGGGAGAACTACTAAGCTTAGAAATGACATCTTGATGTTCCAACAACGTCAAAATGAATCTCTTTATGAAGCATGAACTCGTTTCAAGGACTTACTCCAAAAAGTCCCTCATCATGGCATAGATCTTTGGCTCCAAGTCCAAATTTTTTATGACCATATCGATCTCTCCACGAGGCGAGCCATTGACCAATCGGCCGGTGGTAAGCTACGTGATCTAAGTGCGGAACAATCATGCGAACTCATAGAAGATCTTGCTCTCTATGACAACGAAAGTTGGAATGATCCCCGTGATTTGAACAAAACGGTCAAGGCAATATCTTTGCCTTCGAACAACTCTAGCACTCCCGACCGTAGGATCATGGAACTTGAGGACCAAGTCAAGCTTCTCATGAAATCTTACGAAGCTCCTAAACCTTCAAGCCAAGTGAACAAAATCACTTCTTCATGCGAATTATGTAGTGGTCCCCATGACACTCGTGATTGTGTGGAACTCCCCGGAACAGCTTTTGCGGACTACGCATCCACGCGTACCGACGAAGCGGGAGATAAGTGGTACACTTTCAAGCCCGAGCCAAACACTTACGGTGATACATACAACTCCTCTTGGAAAAATCACCCAAACCTTAGGTGGAAACAAAATCAACTCAATTCTTCCAATCCGCCTAATCGTTACCAACCAAACGGCCCACCCCCCAACCGTACTTTCAACAACAATCCTTCTAACAACTATGGTAGTACCAACAATCTTGAAGGATTGATGTCAAAGTTTATGGCATCTCAAGAGGCTCGCATAGCTAGGTTTGAAACTGAATTCAACCAACAACAAACGGAGATGACCAACAAGATTGACAACTTGTTGAAAGCCCTCAACAACCAAGCGTTAGTCACACCTAGGAAGGACACTAGGGACACTGATTGGGTCTAAACTAGTCAACTTTTATTAGTCAACCACTTGTGAATGGTCAACCGTAAAAGTCAAACTAATCAAGCCAATTCTCCGTGGATAGTATAGTGTGTCCCCGGGTCGTTATGTCTCAGCGAGATTGAAATGGTGCTTTTTGGAATCGTTTATGAGTGAGTGGTACTGAGGACAGTAGCCAGATGATTTGGAATTGATATTGCTACTGTTATTTTGGTATTGGTACACAGATATAATATTAACAAAAATCAGATACCAGATATATGCACGTATTCACAATTCAGATTTACGCGATCGGACTGAAAAAGTGGGATTTTGATTTTTAACAAACTACAGGGGGTGATTTTGACACTTTTTGAAACTTAAAATTGAAAATGAAAATGAAATTATGAAATTGATTAAAATATTATTTAAATACCATTTAATTAATTAAACTAATTTAAATCTAATTTATATTTAACTAATAATTATAAGTATTACAAATTAAACTAAAAATTTGCAAAAACAATTTCTAAACTTAAAATAGAACTTGAAGAAAGTATAAAAAAAATATATATATATTTTTGTCTTTTTATGAATTTTATATTAATTAAAAACTATTTAACTTAATTTAACTAATTAAACTACTTTTAATTACTATTAATACTAAATTAACTTAGAAAATTAAGATAAAATTTATAAAATTACTTAACCATCACAGGAATCCTACAAAATTATAAAAACTCTAAAAATTATGTTTTAAGATTAATCTACTAATTATTTACCTTTTAATTAACTTAAGTCTAATTTAAACAAATTAAATAGGAAAAATGGAAAATGAACAGTAGAAACTCTAATTATATTTTCTAAAAGTCTATTATACTATATTATAGCTAGGAAAAATATAAAATCTAGGTTTAACTTTATAAAAACCAAATATGATATTTAATACTTAATATTAATTAATAATTAAGAAAACTAAAATTAAATCTAATTAATACTAAATGACAGAATAAAAATCTATAAAAATTACTAAAAATACTTTACTATATAAGGTAATTAATAAAAATATAAAAACACTAAGTACTTAATTAGAATTTAAAAATGAAAATTAACGTTAAATTGAATTAAATAGAAACTATCACTTACTTTAAATTGGTTTTTTCTTGGATTTACTTTTACAAACCTACTTTACTACTGAAAATGAGAAACTTTTGTAAACACACTTTTAAAATCAGCTTATAAATAAGCAGTAGCACCCCCTAAACTTATACAGTTTGACTTTGGTTGACTGTGAGGTCAAATGAGGTCAAATGAGCGATGGTGGGGTTCACAATGATGGAAATGAGTACCAACAAGCTTAACAATCTTAAATAAGCCAGAAACAACAACACTTGATCACAAATAAGCTGTTAAGGTCCAAATAAGCACTTGAGCAAATCTGAGAATGGCCACAGAATGGGACAGACTTTGTGGTGAATTCTAGGTGGGGTCCACTCGGTCCTAGGTCAAACAGATGGTCAATCCACACTCCCTGGTAGGAGGGGGTTGGGAAAAACCAATATGGGCTTCTGGGACCTACTGGGTTGGGCTACAACAACCACCAAAGTGGGCTGAGTAAGAATGGTCTGAGTGCACAGGGCAATGGCTTGCCCTGCAGTCCACTTTCAAAGGTATTTTAGTCCACAATGAATTTTACAAGATTCTAACAAAGGTGGAAATCAAAAGATCTACTGATGAATACTACACCCAACAAGTTTCAAGGTCTAATTAAATTCCTAAAAATCACAAATAATCTTTGAACTTTTGCAAAAATCTGAAAGGTGCAATTTGACTTTTTGAGAGAAACTTGAGCTTTTGACTTATTTGGATTTCTAGTCACTCTTACTGATTAAAAACTAAGTTATAAGCTATATTTGAACTAAATTACTCTATATTAACAACTTATGTAGCTAATGAGAAGGATTTAGACACCTAAAACCTTCACAGTTAACTGTGAAGTGTAAATTTTTGAGAGTTTGACTTTTAACCAAAATAACAACTGACTTTAGACTTAAAACTACCAACTGAGACTTATGATGTGATATCTAAACCACTTTTACCCTCTGAGATTCACAACAACACACTCAATTTTGCAAATCCAAACACCCCTAATACTTGACTGTCTTGTGGTTTTCAATGCAGATTATTACTAGGATTTAGGATCTGGATTCACAACTTTTTTTTATGATTAGGGAAACTAATTTAGACACTTGAACACAGAATGCAATTATGAAAACTCAAGTTTACCACTTAAACTAATTTTGACAGTTAAATATTGAAATTTTAAGTAGCTATTTATTCTAATAAACAAGTTATGATTATTAAGTTAAAAACTACTCAAACAACAACCAATTAACACAGATTCACAATGAACAAGCAATTAAACAGAAGCTATTTAGGTCTAAGATTTTTAGTAAAAAATAGAAATGAGCAAAAGCTTACAAGGTATCCCTAGCTTGAACAAGGGATTTTCCTATGAAGCCTATCTTTAGATAGGCAAACTTCAACTCCAATCCTGCTCCTCAATGATTCTCCAAACCTGAAAACAAGAACTAAACACCATAGTTGACCTTATTTGACTTTTGAGATTTTTTTTTTATGTTTTTCTAGTTACACTGAGTTTTAGCGTCTCTAAAAGCTTAAATAAGCTTAAGGGATCCTAAATGAGCCTGATTCAGTCCATTAACCTTGGTACATTTGATCACTGAAGTTGTTTAGAAATTCAAAAAGTGGAGTAAATTGCAAATTCATAAAACAGAACTAAACCTTGAGATTTTATAACTTCAAAAGAGTAGAAATACAATAACTAAGATGCTACAATGCTTGAATTAGAAAGATTACACTGGATTTCAAAGATAATTTAAATTCGACACTATTTAAAACTAATAAAAAACTACACACTTCATTCCTTGCATCTTCTTCTATTTATAGCCCTTGATTAGGGTTTCCCAAAGCTTTCTGAACTTATCCCACTCAATCTCATCCGTTGATTAACTCTGAATTGATCTCCACCTTTAAAACGGATTTTGGCACCAAAAACTGGGTAGGGAAGTTTGGACTGTTTAGACAAGGGGGTAGCATTTATTGTGGATGAGATGTTAGGTGTAGTGGGTTGGGCGGTGGTGATGGGATGGGCAAGTGGTGGTGGTATCTGCAAAACCATGGCGGTTTTCTGGGTGAGAGGGAAATGGGGAAGGTGGTTTGGGTGTTTGACTGGTATTGACCAGGTCAAAGTTTGACCCGGTTTATAATAAAAAAGGTGGGTTGTGTGGGCTGGTTGTATTTTTTGGGCCCAAGGATTAGGAAGTGGGGTGGTGGGCTAGTACATGGATTGGGTAATGGAGTAGTATTATTTGTTTTGGATCCGGTTTTGGTTCATGAATTACACAAGGACCTATTTTGCCATTTAACGAAAGTTTGGGGGTGGGATCTTGGCATGTTTCCAAAATATTTCCAAGGGTATATTGTGCCATATTATGAATAGTGAAAGGGTCCTTTGATGATTTTTCAATTTATTTTTCACCTGGGACTGAAACCGTCAAACTTTCAAACTTCAGGGACCATTTGTGTAATTTTAACCAAACTTTCCACCAAGGACCAATCCTGTCATAAAAGGTTAGTGCAAGGACAAAATTTGTTTTTCTCAAAGTTTTTCATATCCCAGGGACCATTTTTGATAATTTCCAAAGTTCAGGGACTAAACTTGACATTTTGTGAAAGTTTTCACCAAAGGACTAATTATGTAACTTTTTGATTTATAAGGACCTTTGGTGACTTTTTCAAGTTTTTAGAATGACCAGGGACTAGATTTGACAACTTTTGAAAGATGAGGGACTGAAACTGCCAATTATGCAAACTTTGTGCGTTTTTCATATGTTTTTGGTATTTTTGCATTTGAAACATGTAAAACACTTTCCTGGGATATTTTCACTATTTTGATTCATTATTGAGTGTTTTTGGATGTTTTGGCAGCTCAGAAATGGTAAAAATGATGAGTATTTACACACTCATCAATCCCCCACACTAAAACATTGCTAGTCCCTAGCAATCTTTTGAGAAAAACTTGATGGATTTGAAAATCTCTTTACCAAAAGCCATCACTTCTGGAGTAGCCAGGTGTAAGAACTGTGGCACACCTGATAACCGTGTGATTTTGAGCAAACCACCAGCTGTCAACGGATTTGATTAGTCTTTACCAAAAGCCGTTTGCTTCTGGACTAGCCAGCATCTTGATGGACTAAGTCAACATCTTGGTGAGCTGATTACCAATTATGGATTTTCCACTGCCTTTACCACAAGCCATAATCTTGTGGGCTAGCCAACTCATTTGCTTATGAGGATACGGGGGAGCTGAGGAACCATGCAATTTTTGGCAAATTGCCAGCCATCAACGGGTTTGAGGTGTCTTTACCAAGAGCCGTTTGCTCCTGGACTAGCCAATCCCTTTGTCATTTAGACTTTGGCGGACTGATAACCACAAAAATTTTGAAATAAAGTGAAAAATTTAGGCCTAAAAACGGGGGTACTTAGAAAGTTTTGTGATAAAATTCGTAAGAATTTCCCCCCCCCCCCCCCCCCCCCACACTAGAACTGAATATTGTCCTCAATATTCAAAGTCCCGGCTATTATGCCGAATCTCTGAACGGAAAAAGCTAATATTCGATGCTAACTGTGGAAATATGGATTTTATTTTTCACTTTATTTATCTGTACATACAATCACACTTTTTTTTTTTTTTTTTTTTTTTTTTTTTTTTTTAGAACTTATATACATATTTACTTTTCAACAGGTGTGGGCCGGCCACTCCCCCACACTAGGGTGGTAGAAAGTAGAAAGAAGTCAGAAATACAGGTGAAAACCCATATATGTTGCTAATTTTTGTTTACCGAGTCACTAGCTTGACTCGATCCCCGAATTCATTGGTCCATGGGGAAAGTTTGGAGGTCCGGGACAACCATGGGTGGTATGTCCTCTCCAAAATAATGTTTCAATCTATGACCATTCACTTTGAAGTTGGGACCTTCGGGTTGAGATAATTCAACAGTCCCGTATGGATATACTTTAGCAATAGTGAATGGTCCGGTCCATCGGGTTTTTAGTTTCCCCGAGAAGATCTTTAATCTTGAATTAAAAACAAGGACTCTGTCACCGATGTTGAAAACTCGGTTCTTAATCTTAGAGTCGTGAATCTTCTTTGTCTTTTCTTTGTAGATCAAAGAGTTCTCGTAAGCTTGATCACGAAGTTCATTTAATTCATTGATTTGAACCTTACGATGATCACCCGCTTTATGAAGGTCGTAGTTAGCATGTTTCAAGGCCCAGTAGGCTTTGTGCTCAAGCTCAATCGGTAAATGACACACCTTCCCGTATACAAGCTTGTATGGAGTACACCCGATGGGTGTTTTGTAAGCTGTACGGAAGGCCCAGAGTGCATCATCTAGTTTATCCGACCAGGAAGCACGGTTTTCACCTACTGTCCTCTCAAGAATCCTTTTTATACCACGGTTGGAAACCTCCACCTGCCCACTTGTTTGTGGGTGATACGCGGTAGAAAGACGATGAGTAACACCGTACTTAAGCATGACTTTTGCAAATTGATCATTGCAAAAGTGAGTACCGCGATCAACTATGATGGCACGTGGAATTCCAAAACGAGCAAAGAGGGATTTCAAGAATTTCACAACAACTCGGGCATCATTAGTGGGTAAGGCCTTAGCCTCAACCCATTTTGACAAGTAGTCAACAGCCACGAGTATGTATTTGTTTCCACGAGAAGATGGGAATGGCCCCATAAAGTCAATGCCCCAGACGTCAAAGATTTCACAAACTTGAATGGCATTTTGTGGCATTTCGTTCTTTTGTGAAATATTCCCGTGACGCTGACAAGCATCACAGGCTTTGACTAACTCGTGGGCATCCTTATAGATTGTGGGCCAATAGAAACCGGAATCAAACACCTTTTTGGCGGTGTAGTTAGGACTATGGTGGCCCCCGGTGGGTCCAGCATGGCAAGCCTTGAGAATATCAGTGGCTTCCTGTCCGTATACACATCGCCTGATGACTTGATCGGCACAGATTTTGAAGAGGAAGGGGTCGTCCCAGAAGTAATGTTTAACGTCTTTGAAGAATTTTTTCTTCTGTTGGGACGTCAACCCCTTCACTATGAAGTTACCCGCATGGTAATTTGCAAAGTCGGCAAACCATGGGGTAGTAGAGTCACCACGAAAAGCAACCGCATTGAGTGTCTCGAGAGGAAATGTTTCATTTATTTCCTTTTTCTCGGACACATCTTGATGAGGGTTTTCTAATCGAGAGAGATGATCAGCAGCAAGGTTCTCGGCTCCTTTTTTATCACGGATAATGATATCAAATTCCTGAAGGAGGAGAACCCAACGGAGAAGCCTCGGCTTTGCATCTTGTTTTGCAAATAGGTATTTCAAAGCCGAGTGATCCTTGTACACTACGCATTTAGTCAAGATTAAATATGACCGGAATTTCTCAAAGGCATATACCACAGCTAGGAGTTCTTTTTCAGTGGTGGTGTAATGACCTTGAGCCTCAGTCATAGTTTTGCTTGCGTAGTGTATAGGCTGAAAGTATTTTGCTTTTCGTTGCCCCAAGACCGCACCTATGGCAAAATCACTAGCATCGCACATAAGCTCAAAAGGTTGGTCCCAATCGGGGGCAACAAGAATCGGTGCCTCGGTAAGCTTTTTCTTTAATGTTTCAAAAGCTTCGATGCACTCAGGAGAGAAAATGAAAGGAGCCTCCTTCTCGAGGAGATGGGTCATAGGCCGGGCAATCTTAGAAAAATCTTGGATAAACCTACGGTAGAAGCCGGCATGACCCAAAAAGCTCCTAACAACTTTTACGGTGGTGGGATGAGGCAATTTAGCAATGACATCGATTTTAGCTCTGTCAACCTCAATCCCGTCTTTTGAAATTTTATGGCTGAGGACAATGCCCTCCTTGACCATAAAGTGGCTCTTCTCCCAGTTGAGACTTAGATTCGTTTCTTTGCAACGTTTAAGCATCTGTTCCAAGTGGGAGAGGCAAGTCTGAAATGAATCCCCGATGACTGAAAAGTCATCCATGAATACCTCCATAGTTTTCCCGATCATGTCGGAAAAAATAGACATCATGCACCTCTGGAACGTGCCTGGTGCATTACATAAGCCGAAAGGCATACGTCTGTAAGCAAAAGTTCCGTAGGGGCATGTGAAGGTAGTCTTCTCTTGATCCTGGGGATCAATGGGGATTTGGAAGTAACCCGAGAAACCATCGAGGAAGCAGTAGTATTCATTCCCCGCAAGTCTTTTGATGAGGCGAAAAATGATCCGTTTTTAGGGGGTCATTTAAGCCCGAATCCGACTTTATTTGATCAAATATTGCCCTAAATCGTTCCTTTTGTGATTTTAGGTACTTGGAGAGTGAATTCTGGAAAAGAAGCCATTTTGGGCATTTTTGGAGCATAAAAGTGAAGAAAACGGCAAAGTATCAATTTTCCATGCTGGAAGTACTAGGTGACGGCGTCAAGAGTTGCACCTGACGGCGTCAGATAGCAAGAATAAAATACCGTAGGTGGTGACGGCGTCAAAAAAGCCATCTTGACGGCGTCAAAAGTCCCAAAAATAAAATACCGTAGGTGGTGACGGCGTCACACAGGCCGTCACAAGGAGATCAAGGCCGTCCGAGGAAGAATTTGGCGGCGAGGTGACGGCGTCATAAGCTTGTCTTGACGCCGTCAGACCAGTTTTCCTATATATAGTTTTCTAGTTTTTTTCATTTAAAAGAGAGAAGTTTTGGAGAAACCCTAAAGACGAATTTGGGTGAACTTTTACAGGTTTTTCAAGGGTTCCAAACCCTTGATACCTTGCATTGTAATTGAGATAAGTATTCTTCTAATTCAATCAATATGTCTATGTGTTGGTTGTCTATATCTTGTTCTTGTCTCAATTCAATTATGCTAGGCTAGATCTCTTTTGTGTTTGCTTAGATCTAATGAAACCTAGATATTGATTATGTGTTGATTACTTGTTTATTCTTGTTGTGGATGAATGATTTTATATGTTAGGCTTAAGAAAACTGGCAGATCTCCAAATGGTAACATGCTTGAACGTCTTAAGAAACATGAACCGAGGCGTACTAGGTCTTTATTGGTTGTATTTAATGCATGAGCCACTGTTTACAATCCCTATAGTTGTGCTGGGTCATGGTGTAGGAGGAGATAAGAGCTCATAGAATTGGGGAGTTATGTATGCCACCCCATGAATGGTATTAAGGAATACGATCCGTCATCCATGCAATTGTAACAAGTAATTAACACGTAAAAGATATCTAGGGAGTAATGAAGTCTAAGTAAACTCATTTTCTCCAAATACTGCTCACAACCTTGTAATAATTAGTTTATTTTCATTTTTATCATTTTATTTTGATTGCATCTTAGCTTTGGGTTAGTTGAATAGCAACTAATTCCGCCCATTCCTTCAAAACCCGAGATTTTACTTGCTTTCATAAAAACATAAAAATACAAAAATAATCATCTCTCACCTTTAGAACTAGTAAATTAGGCTTTCTAATCCTAGCGACACTATTCCTAAGCTGAACGATCAATCCCCCGGTACTTGTCACTATACTATACTACAACGATCAGGTACACTGCCTGGTGGGGGTTGTAAGCTTCTCGAGATCCCCTCGAGAGGTAAAGCAAGGTGCGATTCCCACGCATCATCTTTCGAGCATTTGGTCCATAAAAGGGAGAGGAAAATGGTCTTTACGGGTGGCTTCATTCAACTTTCGATAGTCAATACAAACTCGCCAACCCGTGACCAAACGAGTTGGAATCAACTCGTTATCCTCGTTGGTGACAACGGTAATGCTACCCTTTTTGGGAACACAATGAATTGGGCTAACCCAAGGACTGTCAGATATAGGGTAAATCAATCCCGCATCAAGAAGTTTAAGAACTTCTTGTTTGATAACTTCGTGGATTTTGGGATTTACCCTTCTCTGATGTTGCACGGCTGGCTTAAAGTCATCCTCCATTAAGATTTTATGAGTACAAAAGTTCGGGCTTATGCCCTTAATGTCGGAGAGTTTCCAAGCAATTGCTTGCTTGTTTGACTTAAGAACCTTTAGGTGTGCAGCCTTTTCCTCATCTTTTAAGTCTTTGGCAATAATGATGGGTAATTTATTATCACCCTCCAGAAATGCATATTCTAGATGAGGAGGCAAGTCCTTGAGCTCAACCTCGGGGAAGTCTTCAGTTATTTCAACATTTTTGACTTCCGCTTTATGAAGTATTTGTGGAGACGGAGAGGGTGAAGGATCGTCATTTAACAATCTTTCAAGGAGAAGAATGTCCCCCTCCGGGTCAAGATAGTTTTCATCAACCCCACTTGGGATTGAGCTATCCTGAGCAAGAAAAGCCTCGACCTCTTCCAGAAGGAAGTCACTCCCCTCAAACGGAGTGAGGGAAGGGGAAGAGTCGGAAATGATAGGGTCAGTAGAAAGACTGCCACTGGATGAGAAACCAAGGATCTCTTGAGAATACTCCTCAGACGCAACATCGATGACATCAATTCGGTTAACCGTTTCAGCGTCATAGTCGGAGGAGTATCTTGAAGTCTGATCAAGATTGAATGTGATGGCTTCGCCATCAACACGTAGAGTGATTTCTTCTTCGAATACATCGATTAAAGAACGACCCGTTCTTAAAAATCCCCTCCCGAGAATGAGAGGAACTCGTGGGTCAGCATCGAAATCAACAATCACGAAATCTGCTGGAAAATGGAACTTTCCTACTTTCACAAAGATATCTTCGGCAATGCCGAGAGGACGAGATATGGTACGGTCTGCAAGTTCGAGTGTCATGCAGGTCGGAGTGAGAGCAGGAAGTGAAAGTCTTTTCCAGACTGTGTAAGGCATCAGGTTAATGCTTGCGCCAAGATCGGCCAAGGCAAAGCATTCAACCATCCCAGGGAAAATACATGGAATAAGAAATTTCCCGGGATCTCCAAGCTTTTTGGGAAGCTTTTTCAAGAGCACTGCTGAGCAATGTTCATTGAGTGAAGTTTTTGCCATCTCACAGAGTTTTTCTTTGTTGCTTATCAGATTTTTGATTATCGAAGCAAACTTAGGCATGAGAAGAAGAGCGTCCGCGAAGCTAATATCGAAGTGTAATTCTTGGAAAATTTGATAAAATTTTTCCATCTGATGATTAGCTCTTTCGCGGTTCTTTTGATCATACACACGTGAAGGATATGGAATTGAAGGCTTAGGATCATTCTTTGGAATTTCATCAGGACTCACAGGAGGATCAAATACAACTTTCGGCTTACGAGCCGGGACCGGGACAACTTGAGGGTGGACGTTGTTGGTACCTCCGTTATTAGTAGGAAGTACCGTGTCCGTAGTAACCTCAGGTTCACGTTCCGCTACCTTAGGAGGAGAAGAAGAGGTAGAGGGAATCGCGGGTCCATTGTATGATACCCCACTTCGGGTGGTGATCGCTTTGACATCGCCCCTCGGGTTAGCGATCGTGTTGCTCGGTAATGTACCCAGGCCCGAGGGTCGATCATTTAAAGACTTCTGAAGTTCAGAGATCTTGCCGATCAATAACCGATTCGTTTCCTCTTGTGCTTTCATGAATTGTTTTAGCACTTCATCGGAGGAAGACGAGGGTGGAACAACGTTTTGATTTTGAACAGGGGGATTTTGAACACGGTTGTTTTGAAAATTCCCTTGATTTTGATTGTTGTTACCCTGAAAATTGTTTCTCTGATTGAAATTACCCTGATTGTAATTCCCTTGATTCTGGTTTCTTTGAAAATTTCCTTGAAAACCTTGGTTTTGATTGCCATTTTGAAAATTGTTTTGATTAAACTGGCCTTGATTTTGGTTTGGGTTTTGGAAATTTGAGTTTTGACCTTGGTTAAAATTCTGATTCGCGTTACGGTTTTGATTTTGGTTAAAACCGGGAGGTCCGAGAAAATTGTTGGAACGATAGCTTAAGAGATTACGGTCCCCTTGCGGTTGGTAAGAATTACCCCCCGTGTTGTAGGAACCGTTAGCAGCATAAACGTTCTCGTGAGAAAAATCAGCAGTAGCTGGACACTCGGAATACAGATGTGGGCCCCCACAAGTTTCACAACTTCGGGCCACGGCTTTCACTTGTTGATTTTGAACCTGATGTTGCATAGTTTGGATAATTCTCAACACAGCCGTAGAAATATCATCCATCTTTTTGGTAAGAGCAATTATTTCAGGAGATGATGATGAAGGAGTAACTGAGTTACATGACGCATCCCTCTCCGCAGAGGAATCCCAAAAGTTATGGTGGGCAGTCATGTTCTCAATCAAGTCATAGCACTCCTCGGGACGCCTTTTCATAAAGGTCCCACCAGCAGCAGCATTGAGAATATCCCGGTGCCTCAATGTCAGACCATTATAGAAGGTATCTATTATGGTAACTTGTAACATATTGTGGTTAGGGCACCGATCAATAGCTAGCTTATAACGTTCCCAAGCCTCAAAAAGAGACTCATCGGGACGTTGCCGGAAGTTGCTGATATCATTTCGTAACTTGGTAACCATGGAAGGTGGAAAATATTTTGCTAGAAACTTGGTTACCATGTCATCAAAGGTACGAATAGAATTCTTTGGGAGTCGGTCAAACCATGCAGTGGCATGATGAGTGAGAGAATAGGGGAAGAGGTACAGCCGGAGGGCATCATCGGTGACACCATGCTGTTTCATGCTTTGGGTGACCGTAAGATATTTGTCAAGACGCTTGTTAGCATCGTCACCCGGTAATCCGTGAAATTGACACGAATTTTGGACTTGTTGGATCATGTGATGTTTGAGGCCAAAGTCCGCAGCCCCAATAGTGAGTGGTGCAATAGGCCCACCCCGCCCTTGCATGGTAGGCTGGCACAGCTCCTCCATCGTTCGGAGATCGGGAGCTGGCACATCCCTGGGAGGGTCAGGGGGTGGTAATGGTGGTGGTGGCCCAGCGGCCATTTCGGTTTCTGTATCAGAACGTAGCTCGGGTACGTTTTTCTGTTTTTTATTCTTTGTTTGAGACCGAGTGCGCATGCACTAAAAACAATTTTTCAACACAAGTTCGAGGCAAAACCACAGTGAACTTAAACCAATAATCACAAGTGAGCAGCTTCTTTGAAAAAGGTACACCACTCGCAGGGATATAAAGGCAAGTTTTTATCTTAAGTTTGGGAACTTATTATGGGTTTATTAATTAATTTGAAAAACTGCTTTAGGCTTATGGGTGTGTGTGCAGAAACTTGGGAAATATTTTTGGAACTGATTCGTTAACCGAAATCGTCCCTTTAAGATTACTCGCAGGCTGGCGGGAGGAAGTAAATAGGTTTCCTCTTCAGTTCGCAATTTAATGTCAGAACTTACCTTAAACCAACTGTTTCAGGTTGTAATCTTAAAGAACACGAAGTAATTTAACTTCACAGTTTGTTTTTGATTGTTTTTAATTTTTTTTTGTGTTTTCAACACTTCAGGAGAAGTGTTAATGAACGTCTTTTTGATATGATTATATTTTTACAAAAACTTTTTACAAATTTGTGTGAAATTTGTACAGGGAGGGTTTTGGAAACCACTAAACTTAAAACGATTTTGTAAAACACGCAACAACCTCCCCGGCAGCGGCGCCAAATTTTGATTGGGTCTAAACTAGTCAACTTTTATTAGTCAACCACTTGTGAATGGTCAACCGTAAAAGTCAAACTAATCAAGCCAATTCTCCGTGGATAGTATAGTGTGTCCCCGGGTCGTTATGTCCCAGCGAGATTGAAATGGTGCTTTTTGGAATCGTTTATGAGTGAGTGGTACTGAGGACAGTAGCCAGATGATTTGGAATTGATATTGCTACTGTTATTTTGGTATTGGTACACAGATATAATATTCACAAAAATCAGATACCAGATATATGCACGTATTCACAATTCAGATTTACGCGATCGGACTGAAAAAGTGGGATTTTGATTTTTAACAAACTACAGGGGGTGCTTTTGACACTTTTTGAAACTTAAAATTGAAAATGAAAATGAAATTATGAAATTGATTAAAATATTATTTAAATACTATTTAATTAATTAAACTAATTAAAATCTAATTTAAATCTAATTTATATTTAACTAATAATTATAAGTATTACAAATTAAACTAAAAATTTGCAAAAACAATTTCTAAACTTAAAATAGAACTTGAAGAAAGTATAAAAAAAAATAAAATAAATATTTTTGTCTTTTTATGAATTTTATATTAATTAAAAACTATTTAACTTAATTAAACTAATTAAACTACTTTTAATTACTATTAATACTAAATTAAGATAAAATTTATAAAATTACTTAACCATCACAGGAATCCTAAAAAATTATAAAAACTCTAAAAATTATGTTTTAAGATTAATCTACTAATTATTTACCTTTTAATTAACTTAAGTCTAATTTAAACAAATTAAATAGGAAAAATGGAAAATGAACAGTAGAAACTATAATTATATTTTCTAAAAGTCTATTATACTATATTATAGCTAGGAAAAATATAAAATCTAGGTTTCACTTTATAAAAACCAAATATGATATTTAATACTTAATATTAATTAATAATTAAGAAAACTAAAATTAAATCTAATTAATACTAAATGATAGAATAAAAATCTATAAAAATTACTAAAAATACTTTACTATATAAGGTAATTAATAAAAATATAAAAACACTAAGTACTTAATTAGAATTTAAAAATGAAAATTAAAGTTAAATTGAATTAAATAGAAACTATCACTTACTTTAAATTGGTTTTTTCTTGGATTTTCTTTTACAAACCTACTTTACTACTGAAAATGAGAAACTTTTGTAAACACACTTTTAAAATCAGCTTATAAATAAGCAGTAGCACCCCCTAAACTTATACAGTTTGACTTTGGTTGACTGTGAGGTCAAATGAGTGATGGTGGGGTCCACAATGATGGAAATGAGTACCAACAAGCTTAACAATCTTAAATAAGCCAGATACAACAACACTTGATCACAAATAAGCTGTTAAGGTCCAAATAAGCACTTGAGCAAATCTGAGAATGGCCACAGAATGGGACAGACTTTGTGGTGAATTCTAGGTGGGGTCCACTGGGTCCTAGGTCAAACAGATGGTCAATCCACACTCCCTGGTAGGAGGGGGTTGGGAAAAACCAATATGGGCCTCTGGGACCTACTGGGTTGGGCTACAACAACCACCAAAGTGGGCTGAGTAAGAATGGTCTGAGTGCACAGGGCAATGGCTTGCCCTGCAGTCCACTTTCAAAGGTATTTTAGTCCACAATGAATTTTACAAGATTCTAACAAAGGTGGAAATCAAAAGATCTACTGATGAATACTGCACCCAACAAGTTTCAAGGTCTAATTAAATTCCTAAAAATCACAAATAATCTTTGAACTTTTGCAAAAATCTGAAAGGTGCAATTTGACTTTTTGAGAGAAACTTGAGCTTTTGACTTATTTGGATTTCTAGTCACTCTTACTGATTAAAAACTAAGTTATAAGCTATATTTGAACTAAATTACTCTATATTAACAACTTATGTAGCTAATGAGAAGGATTTAGACACCTAAAACCTTCACAGTTAACTGTGAAGTGTAAATTTTTGAGAGTTTGACTTTTAACCAAAATAACAACTGACTTTAGACTTAAAACTACCAACTGAGACTTATGAAGTGATATCTAAACCACTTTTACCCTCTGAGATTCACAACAACACACTCAATTTTGCAAATCCAAACACCCCTAATACTTGACTGTCTTGTGGTTTTCAATGCAGATTATTACTAGGATTTAGGATCTGGATTCACAACTTTTTTTTATGATTAGGGAAACTAATTTAGACACTTGAACACAGAATGCAATTATGAAAACTCAAGTTTACCACTTAAACTAATTTTGACAGTTAAATATTGAAATTTTAAGTAGCTATTTATTCTAATAAACAAGTTATGATTATTAAGTTAAAAACTACTCAAACAACAACCAATTAACACAGATTCACAATGAACAAGCAATTAAACAGAAGCTATTTAGGTCTAAGATTTTTAGTAAAAAATAGAAATGAGCAAAAGCTTACAAGGTATCCCTAGCTTGAACAAGGGATTTTCCTATGAAGCCTATCTTTAGATAGGCAAACTTCAACTCCAATCCTGCTCCTCAATGATTCTCCAAACCTGAAAACAAGAACTAAACACCATAGTTGACCTTATTTGACTTTTGAGATTTTTTTTTTATGTTTTTCTAGTTACACTGAGTTTTAGCGTCTCTAAAAGCTTAAATAAGCTTAAGGGATCCTAAATGAGCCTGATTCAGTCCATTAACCTTGGTACATTTGATCACTGAAGTTGTTTAGAAATTCAAAAAGTGGAGTAAATTGCAAATTCATAAAACAGAACTAAACCTTGAGATTTAATAACTTCAAAAGAGTAGAAATACAATAACTAAGATGCTACAATGCTTGAATTAGAAAGATTACACTGGATTTCAAAGATAATTTAAATTCGACACTATTTAAAACTAATAAAAAACTACACACTTCATTCCTTGCATCTTCTTCTATTTATAGCCCTTGATTAGGGTTTCCCAAAGCTTTCTGAACTTATCCCACTCAATCTCATCCGTTGATTAACTCTGAATTGATCTCCACCTTTAAAACGGATTTTGGCGCCAAAAACTGTGTAGGGAAGTTTGGACTGTTTAGACAAGGGGGTAGCATTTATTGTGGATGAGATGTTAGGTGTAGTGGGTTGGGCGGTGGTGATGGGATGGGCAAGTGGTGGTGGTATCTGCAAAACCATGGCGGTTTTCTGGGTGAGAGGGAAACGGGGAAGGTGGTTTGGGTGTTTGACTGGTATTGACCAGGTCAAAGTTTGACCCGGTTTATAATAAAAAGGGTGGGTTGTGTGGGCTGGTTGTATTTTTTGGGCCCAAGGATTAGGAAGTGGGTGGTGGGCTAGTACATGGATTGGGTAATGGAGTAGTATTATTTGTTTTGGATCCGGTTTTGGTTCATGAATTACACAAGGACCTATTTTGCCATTTAACGAAAGTTTGGGGGTGGGATCTTGGCATGTTTCCAAAATATTTCCAAGGGTATATTGTGCCATATTATGAATAGTGAAAGGGTCCTTTGATGATTTTTCAATTTATTTTTCACCATGGACTGAAACCGTCAAACTTTCAAACTTCAGGGACCATTTGTGTAATTTTCACCAAACTTTCCACCAAGGACCAATCTTGTCATAAAAGGTTAGTGCAAGGACACAATTTGTTTTTCTCAAAGTTTTTCATATCCCAGGGACCATTTTTGATAATTTCCAAAGTTCAGGGACTAAACTTGACATTTTGTGAAAGTTTTCACCAAAGGACTAATTATGTAACTTTTTGATTTATAAGGACCTTTGGTGACTTTTTCAAGTTTTTAGAATGACCAGGGACTAGATTTGACAACTTTTGAAAGATGAGGGACTGAAACTGCCAATTATGCAAACTTTGTGCGTTTTTCATCTGTTTTTGGTATTTTTGCATTTGAAACATGTAAAACACTTTCCTGGGATATTTTCACTATTTTGATTCATTATTGAGTGTTTTTGGATGTTTTGGCAGCTCAGAAATGGTAAAAATGATGAGAATTTACACACTCATCAGACACCAATAATGAAATCCAAATTAAGGACCCCTCATCGTCCAAACATGTCCACTTTGTCAATGTTGTCACCCTTAAGCCAATAGATAAGGAGATAGAAGAGAGTGACAAGGATGAAGTTAGAGTAGAAGCCGAGACTAAGAATGAGAGTAGGGAAGTTGAGGTTAATAGGGGAGAGGAATTAAAGGAGGTAGAGCCTATAGAAAAGTATTTTGATAAGTTGCCCACCAAGGAAGAACGGGAATACCATAAGGATTTTTTCGATAGTCCCGAGAGACCATATATCCTTGGCACCCCCCTTATCAAAATGGGGGACCCCTCTAACATTAACATACCATGCAATATCGGGCACATGCATATATGGAAAGCTTACATCGACCCTAGATCCCCCGTGAACATCATGACTAGGACTTATTACAATTGGGTGATGAAGAAGCAACTTAATTTTAGAATGATGCCTAATAAGAATCTGATAAGTAATTTTGCAGGAAGAGTGAAGGGATTGCATGTGATTATAGGTAATCTCACCTATGAGATCGATTTTATGATAGTTGAAGACACTCGTCCAGTGATAGATGCTTGCCTAAGCCAAATAATATTTGGAAAACCATTTGTTGAGGCCACTAGGATGAGTTATGATCCGACTTTAGGGATAGTTAGAATTAAGGAAGAGAATGATGAGGTTGCTTATCAAATGCCCTACAAGATTGAGCAATACCGCCTTCTCTCTAATTTCGAAAAGGAACACAAGCAAGCGGCTTATTATAGGAATGAGGAGGATAGACGTAGAGGAGTAGAATATGTAAAGAATAGGATGCTTGGTTTCTACAAAGAATGCTTGCAACTAGGTCCGGAATACAAAACTGGTTTAGTAGACGACCTAGAGAGTGGAACCAACAATGAGGTCACGTAGTAACTCATGACCTTGAGTCTAGCTACAAGACTCGTAAATAAAGAAAAGCGCTTCTTGGGAGGCAACCCATGTTTTGTGTGATTTTATTTTTGTTTGTTTGTTATTTGCTTCCGTATGCATGCTTTATTTTTATTGTTGGTTGATCATGTTTCTAAACTAAATAGTGGAAATACTTTACTTTGTTGTTTTGGCTTAGTCTTAACTCCACCTAGAAGTATTTTTGCAAAAGATAAGTGTAAGGGGAAACCCCAAATATGTTGTTAAGAAACAAACCGATCATGATTCTCCACAATATTAAATGAACATGTGTATTCGTATTTGTTAGAGTCAAATGCTTGTATTGAGTCATAATGAAGTTTTGCAGGATTTTCCAGGAAGTAGGACCAAGTTTTTCCAGAAATTTTCCGGAAACTTAACATAAGAATTTCTGCAGGTCACTTCTGACGGCGTCACGAGTTAACTCTTGACGGCGTCACGTGTAAAAATCTGGAAATTTTGCCGGTTTTGTTTTTCTAACGGAGTCTTATGGTTTTTGTGAATTATTAAGTTTTATAATCTCCAGGAAATCTGCAAACTTCATTCCACAAGCATTATATCTTATCTTGTTTTCTAGGATTTAGTAACTTATATATGATGCCGCCGATTTTACGCGAGGTTGTTTTGTCTATTTTTTCAGGATTTACAGGTTATGTATGACAAGAAGATGATTTATATTCTGGAAGGGAAGCTTTGATTGTTCATTCTCTTGGAGGAAGATTTAACCTGGCCACCTTATTATCCATACCGAGCGAATCAGGGGAGTATTTGATTTCATTCTTTTTACTTTTTCACTTTTACATTCTTTACTTGAACATTGGGGACAATGTTCATCCTAAGTGTAAGGGGAGGGTAAAAAGATGATACCTTACATACGCACTTTCGCTTGATTTTGTTTTGTTTAATGGTAGATGTGTAATAAAACTATGAGAAATACTTGTTAGTGCAATTTTAGTGCCAAATTTAAAATTTTTTACAACATTTAGGAGTGAAACTTTAGCCATAGCAAGCGTCTCATGGATATGAGATTGTATGACTAGCACATAACCGTACTTTCAAAAAAAATTTCCACCCAAATATGTGAGGTTCGCCTTTAGATTTGATAGGAAAAGCATTTATTATTAGTGCTTATGAGTGTACCGGTAGCATTTAGATTCTAGAACTTGCGTTAGTGATGCATCCCGAGACTGCTAGTGAGACTACATTCGTGTGGTAGGATTTACTACATGATAAGAGGCATTAAGATCACCCTTGTGTTAAACCCGTAATACAGTTACTTGTCCGTTTAAGTCATATTACTTGGCTAGTTAAGTCAACTAATTTTTCCCACACCCTTAGCGTTGTACTCGTTTTTAGTACACGAAACCCCTAGTACACCCCTCCGAGCCTATCTTTTCGTTTCTAACTTTAAGCATCTTACTTAAAGGAAGAATTTGTTACACCCCACTTAAATGTACAACCAAATCGCCTTAGCCTTCCGTGTATGCGCTCATCTTTAGTGCATTATTGTTATTTGTTAAACCCTAAGTTAACTATCTAATTGATTACATGGTTGCTAAGTCGAGTCATATCCTTGTACATATTGTTTCGGGACGATTGGGACTCATGGGTAAGTACTTATTTTATGGAGTAATGGGGAAGAACATCATATTATTACCCCCGTATGAACGTTAGTCTTAAAAGTACTCAAAGTGTTTTGATTATCTTAATTCGAGTCATTAGATTAGTTTATTGTAAAGTATGTAAAAATTCACGTGTAAGGGGAATGTTCATTCCCTATGATGTATTATTTTGGATGGTAGGGTAAGAGTGTATGCAAAAAAAAAAAAAAAAAAAAAAAAAAAAAAAAAAAAAAAATCGAAAAATCAAGAAAAAGAAAAAAAAAATAGAAAAAAGAAAAAGAGAAAAAACATACGGACTACCATCCCGTTTCATTCTATGTTTATTTTATGTTTTTGTTATTTTTCATTTATTAGCTTAAGTCGAGTCTAGTCTTGGCTTAGCAACGCCATATTGTACATGTAATTAACTAAGATTGTTAACTCGCCACCAGTAAAAACTTCCTTTATCCAACAAAACCGTTTATTTCATATCCCTACACCTAACGTTACAACCCTTTAAAAGACCTCTTTGATAGTTTATCCTAGGTGCTTACGCCATGTGGTGGAGGTTTGATCCTTTCCCAAGCCTATGGTAATCTATTTTTCTATGACAGGTAGTGAGAGATATCTTCCGTTTCCATATTGTAATTTATACTTTATTACACCCGAGAGATGTGAGTATCTAAACACTATTTGTGAGGTGCTAGTATATGACCTCCGTGCTTGTCTTTGGTTTTTAGTGGAACGATTATTTATTGTAATTACTTTTATATTAGTGTTAAATGACCCCTAACTTGTATTTTGATTAGAATAAAAGCGCATTTGCTTGAGGACAAGCAAATCTCAAGTGTAAGGGTATATGATGAGGCGAAAAATGAACCACTTTTAGGGGGTCATTTAAGCCCGGAATTGAATTTATTTGATCAAATATTGCCCTAAATCGTTTCTTTTGTGATTTTAGGTACTTTGGGTGTGAAATCTGGAAAAGGAAGCAATTCGGACGTTTTTGGAGCATAAAAGTGAAGAAAACGCCAAAGTCTTAATTTTCCTTGCTGGGAACAGTAGGTGACAGCGTCAAGAGCAACACCCTGACGGCGTCAAGAGTAAATTCCATGACGACCCAGTACAGTTTTGACGGCGTCACGAAGTAGGGCGTCAAGAGTAAAATTCATGACGGCTTGGAAATGCATAACACATGACGGCGTCAAAAGTAGATCAAGGCAGTCCGAGAATTATTTTGGCGGCGAGGTGACGGCGTCACAAGCTTTGTCTTGACGCCGTCAGACCCTATTTCCTATATATAGTTTTCTAATTTTCACATTAAAAAGGAGAAGTTTTGGAGAAACCCTAAGTACGAACTTGGTGCGAATTTTACAGGTTTTTCAAGGGTTCTAAGCCCTTGATACCTTTCATGTGTAATTGAGATAAGTATTCTTTTAATTCAATCAATATGTCTATGTGTTGGTTGTCTATATCTTGTTCTTGTCTTAATTCCATCATGCTAGGCTAGATCTATCTTGTGTTTGCTTGGATCTAATGAAACCTAGATGTTAATTATGTGTTGATTACTTGTTTATAATTGTTTTGGATGAAAGAATTTGATGTTAGGCTTAAGAAAACTGGCAGATCTCCAAATGGTAACATGCTTGAACGTCTTAGGAAACATGAACCGATGTGCACTACGTCTTTATTGGTTGTATTTAATGCATGAGCCACTGTTTATAATCCCTATGGTTGTGCTGGGCATGGCATAGGAGGAGATAAGAGCTCATAGAATTGGGGAGTTAAGTGCGCCACCCCATGAATGGTATTAAGGAATACAATCCGTCATCCATGCAACATAACAAGTAATTAACGTGTAAAAGATGTCTAGGGAGTAGTGAAATCTAAGTAAACACATTTTCTCCACTTATTGCTCACAACTTTAGTATAATTTAGTTTATTTTCATTTCTATTATTTTATTTTGATTGCATCTTTAGTATTGGGTTAGTTGACTAGCAACTAATTCCGCCCAAATCCTTCAAACCCGAGATTTTTATTTGCTTTCTAAAAAATATAAAATTACAAAAAGAATCATCCTTCACCTTTAGAACTAGTATTTAGGTTTTCTAATCCTAGCGACATTATTCCGAGCTGAACGATCAATCCCCCGGTACTTGTCACTATACTATACTACAACGATCAGGTACACTGCCTGGTGGGGGTTGTAAGCTTCTCAAGATCCCTTGAGAGGTAAAGCCTGGTGCGATTCCCACGTATATCACATCTTTTACACGTTAATTACTTGTTATAGTTGCATGGATGACGGATTGTATTCCTTAATACCATTCATGGGGTGGCGCACTTAACTCCCCAATTCTATGAGCTCTTATCTCCTCCTATGCCATGCCCAGCACAACCATAGGGATTATAAACAGTGGCTTGATGAGGCGAAAAATGATCCGTTTTTAGGGGGTCATTTAAGCCCGAATCCGAATTTATTTGATCAAATATTGCCCTAAATCGTTCCTTTTGTGATTTTAGGTACTTGGAGAGTGAATTCTGGAAAAGAAGCCATTTTGGACGTTTTTTGAGCATAAAAGTGAAGAAAACGGCAAAGTATCAATTTTCCATGCTGGAAGTACTAGGTGACGGCGTCAAGAGTTGCACCTGACGGCGTCAGATAGCAAGAATAAAATAGCGTAGGTGGTGACGGCGTCAAAAAGCCATCTTGACGGCGTCAAAAGTCCCAAGAATAAAATACCGTAGGTGGTGACGGCGTCACACAGGCCGTCACAAGGAGATCAAGGCCGTCCGAGGAAGAATTTGGCGACGAGGTGACGGCGTCATAAGCTTGTCTTGACGCCGTCAAACCAGTTTTCCTATATATAGTTTTCTAGTTTTTTCATTTAAAAGAGAGAAGTTTTGGAGAAACCCTAAAGACGAATTTGGGTGAACTTTTACAGGTTTTTCAAGGGTTCCAAACCCTTGATACCTTGCATTGTAATTGAGATAAGTATTCTTCTAATTCAATCAATATGTCTATGTGTTGGTTGTCTATATCTTGTTCTTGTCTCAATTCAATTATGCTAGGCTAGATCTCTTTTGTGTTTGCTTAGATCTAATGAAACCTAGATATTGATTATGTGTTGATTACTTGTTTATTCTTGTTGTGGATGAATGATTTTATATGTTAGGCTTAAGAAAACTGGCAGATCTCCAAATGGTAACATGCTTGAACGTCTTAAGAAACATGAACCGAGGCGTACTAGGTCTTTATTGGTTGTATTTAATGCATGAGCCACTGTTTACAATCCCTATAGTTGTGTTGGGTCATGGTGTTGGAGGAGATAAGAGCTCATAGAATTGGGGAGTTATGTATGCCACCCCATGAATGGTATTAAGGAATACGATCCTTCATCCATGCAATTGTAACAAGTAATTAACATGTAAAAGATATCTAGGGAGTAATGAAGTCTAAGTAAACACATTTTCTCCAATTACTGCTCACAACCTTAGTATAATTAGTTTATTTTCATTTTTATTATTTTATTTTGATTGCATCTTAGCTTTGGGTTAGTTGAATAGCAACTAATTCCGCCCATTCCTTCAAAACCCGAGATTTTACTTGCTTTCATAAAAACATAAAAATACAAAAATAATCATCTCTCACCTTTAGAACTAGTAAATTAGGCTTTCTAATCCTAGCGACACTATTCCTAAGCTGAACGATCAATCCCCCGGTACTTGTCACTATACTATACTACAACGATCAGGTACACTGCCTGGTGGGGGTTGTAAGCTTCTCGAGATCCCTCGAGAGGTAAAGCAAGGTGCGATTCCCACGCATCAAGTTTTTGGCGCCGTTGTCGGGGATTGTCTATCTTTACATTTATTTCTCAACTTTTGCAAAGACTGCGGCACCACGCATCAAGTTTTTGGCGCCGCAGCCCGGAGAATAGTTATTGTCTAGGTTAGGATTTCTTTTTATTAGGTCTACTTGCTAGATTCCTTTCTAGTAAGATTTTATTTTTATTTTTAGGTCTTCTTTAGTCTATCTTATTTCTTCGTGCTTTTGTTCGTAATTCTTTACCATCCGACATCATGGAAGGTGGTAACATCTTTGAACCCGTCATCCCACCACAACAAAACCCACCACTAGAACCCCTTAGGCCCCGAACCTTAGGAGAGTATTCCCGACCTAGCCATCAAGGCTACCGAAACACCATTGAGCTCACCGGAGCCAATGTGACCCCCTTGCGATCCGACACCATCCGGTTGGTGCAAAGCGGATGTGCATTCCATGGACTTCGTTCCGAAGATCCAAATCAACATCTTAAGGACTTTCTCAAAATCGTAGATTCCATAGACCTAGATGTTGCAACTAGAGAGACAACCCGTTTACGCCTATTCCAATTCTCTCTACGGGATCAAGCTAGTCAATGGCTTGAGCGTTTACTCGCGGGATCCATCACCACATGGGATGATCTCACCACTCGTTTCCTTGCTCAATTTTTCCCACCGGGGAGAACTACTAAGCTTAGGAATGACATCTTGATGTTCCAACAACGTCAAAATGAATCTCTCTATGAAGCATGGACTCGTTTCAAGGACTTACTCCAAAAAGTCCCTCATCATGGCATAGATCTTTGGCTCCAAGTCCAAATTTTTTATGACCATATCGACATCCCCACGAGGCGGACCATTGACCAATCGGCCGGTGGTAAGCTACGTGATCTTAGTGCGGAACAATCATGGGAACTCATAGAAGATCTTGCTCTCTATGACAACGAAAGTCGGAATGATCCCCGTGACTTAAACAAAACGGTCAAGGCAATATCTTTGCCTTCGAACAATTCTAGCACTCCCGACCGTAGGATCATGGAACTTGAGGACCAAGTCAAGTTTCTCATGAAATCTTACGATGCTCCTAAGCCTTCAAGCCAAGTGACCAAAATCACTTCTTCATGCGAATTATGTAGTGGTCCCCATGACACTCGTGATTGTGTGGAACTCCCCGGAACAGCTTTTGCGGACTACACATCCACGCGTACCGACGAAGCAGGAGATAAGTGGTACACTTTCAAGCCCGAGCCAAATACATACGGTGATTCATACAACCCCTCATGGAAAAATCACCCAAACCTTAGGTGGAAACAAAATCAACCCAATTCATCCAACCCACCTAATCGTTACCAACCAAACGGTCCACCATCCAACCGTACTTTCAACAACAATCCTTCTAACAACTATGGTAGTACCAACAATCTTGAAGGATTAATGTCAAAATTCATGGCATCTCAAGAAGCTCGCATAGCTAGGTTTGAAACCGAATTCAACCAACAACAAACGGAGATGACCAACAAAATTGACAACTTGTTGAAATCCCTCAACAACCAAGCCTTAATCACACCTAGGAAGGAAACTAGGGACACCAATAGTGGAAGTGGTGAGTGCTTATTCACTCACTTTTATAAGACCAAAACCGGACTCAAAAGACCAAAAACTAATCGAATTATGCCAAATTTGTAGTGTTTTGTGTTTGTGATATGCAGGTACGGATATTACGCGAAATGGACAAAAAATCATGGAAAATCAACAACACGAGCACGGGAATGGAAAGAGCGTAAAAAGCCGGAGCCGGGAAGGCATTTTTCATATTTGAGTTTGAATTGTCAAAAATAAACCTTGAAGAATCATACTTTGTCAAATTCAGCCCTTGGATTTTAGATAAATACATAATTGGTCCTTGTAATTTTATTACACAAAGTCTTAAATAAAACAAAGAAATAACCATGGTCCACATCTAATTACCAAAGCCCAAAAATAATATACCCAAGCCCACTCTTCCCATTCAACCCGAGCCCACTCCATACCCACTTTGGTCAATCGGTCAACAAAACTAAACAATAAAATTACCCCGTACCCCCTTTTTCCCTCCACCCAAATTAACCCCAATCCCAGAAACAACTGTTCACCCATGAACCCTAATCCCCCAATCCCAATACTTACCACAATTAAGGGCAATTAAGTAAAATCCAAGGACTTCTAGATGGTCAGGAGCGTGTCAGAACTTGTCAGTATCAAAGTAACACAAAGAATGATACGTGGCTGTCTACTATTGGTCTCTCCACGTCACAAGATCTAATCCAAGGGTTTAAATGATGAGGCAATGATTGATTAATGATCAAGCGGCTAAGAATAGGTGTGAAGAAACACACCACACGGATTGCCAAGCTGGCAATCCGTGACCTCTCTCCTCACTAGAACCTTCATTCATTTAGTATAAATAGAGAGGCTAGGCTGCTTGTATGAGTGTGGAGCTTCGAATAGCGAAGCTCTGCCAAAATCTTTTCTCATTTGTAATTCAATTCATGTTGTAACTCTTCTTTCTTAATGAAATTCAGTTTTTAGATAATCTCTCTTAGCCTATAATTGTTTTCTGTTTATCTTTATTGCTTCTTTAGATTAGCTTATCTCAGCTTAGTTTATAGTTTATACAAATTCTACTTTCAAATTCAGTTTTACATTTTTAGTTCAAATGTTTTGAGAAGATTTCAGGAATTAGAAAATTAGTTAAGTTTAGTTAAATTTTCAAGTAAAGCTTGTTTTCATTTTAATTAGTATCAATTAAGCTTTAGTTAGTTTCTGAAAATTTGGATTCATCAAGTTTTGTTCAAAAGTTTGGTGGGCAATTATAGTCTAGAATAGTTTACTGTGTTGGATTATTGTTGTTTCTTGGTGAAATTTGGCAGGATATATATTAATTGGAGAAGATTGAGCCTGTCACAAAGACAGGCTAGCCTAGAGAACCCCTTCTGTTTTGCTGAAGGGGATTCAACTTGTAAGTTTCATCTCAATTTGAGTTCTTATTTTGCATGCTGGCTAGTGTAGAATTGATTTGATTGCTGTTTACTATCACTGTTTCATTGGAATTCTTTAGTTTAGATAGTTGTTACAATTTGTAGTTGAGCTTAATTGATTTATAGTATAACTGTTTGTTTCGATTTGTGTTCATTAGCTTCATTTTATATCTGTCAATTTGGTTATCTGAGCAGTTTCATTGTTGTTTGAGTTAGTTGGTTGAGATAGTAGATTTAGCTTCTATTTGTGTTAGATTAGTTTGTTAGATCCTAAGGTTAGTAATTAGTGACTGTCTGCTGCTATTCTTAGTGAATCAGTTGTTTCTGGGGTGTTTGGATCTAAGGTTTGTGGTGGATAAATGTGTTAGGATTGCTGAGTTTCTGTTACATATAGGTTACATTAGTGTTGATATAGAGTTTAGGATCAATAAAACAGTAGGACATTAATACATATAGTCAAAATTAGAATTAACTCATCACTAGGATTGCATCATTTGAGATCTGCTCTTATAATAGTATTCACTCTCTGCATTTTTAGTTAGAATTTAAGTTTTTAGTGTTTAAACTTAATTGCTAAACATATAGGAATAGATTTAGGTGATTTAAATTGGATTTAGTCAAATTTACTTGCATACAAATTAGTCAACTGTTTTCTTACACTCAGTTTACGGCGCGAATTTTGGTTGATCTTGTAGGTTTTATTAGTTAGCAAAGATAGATAATAATTGTTGATCTGTGTTCTCTTAGAGTTAATATACCATAATCAGCAAATTAATCTTAGTTTTAAGCTCATTAGCTTATTAGGATTGTTGCTTGAAGTTGGCTGTTTGAGCCTTAAGCTCCCCTGCACCACAGTTGTGGAATCACATTCATGGCATCATTTTGACTAGTAGCTTATATCCATAGCTTTAGATTTTTGTTTTTATTTCATCTCTGGTTGTTAGACTTTGAATTTTCATCAATAGTTTCTTCTTATCTGCTTATTTGAGTAGCTTATTCTGCCTTGCTTATTGGTAGCTTAACTTAGTTTTCTGTATTATATCTAGGGCTGCTAGTGTTCCTTTAAGCTTTTAATTGTGGTATTTTGGCTTCTCTGAGTCTTTTTGTAGTTATATGAGCTTTGTGCTAGGTCAGCTTATCTTGTAGCTTATGATATATAGAACTTAGCTTATTTTGCTTTTCATAGAGTGCTTATTGCTTGCAGCTTGTATTTCTGTGCTTATTGTTCATCACTTCTGAGTATTTCTGAGCTTGTTATAGTTTAATACAGTAGTGTTTAAAGTTTGGTTCAGTTTTTTTGTGGCAAGTGCTTATTAATAAGCACTTGCCATAAGCTGATTTTGGCTATTTAAGCACTTCTGCTTAATTTCTTAATTCCAAAATTTTTCTGCAAGCTCTGTATTATATTTTAGAATTTCTGGTAAAATTTCATAATTTTCTGAGGTCATTTGCTATTTTTCTTAATTTCTTTTAGTATAAAATCATTTTTAAATCAATTTTAAATTCCAAAAATCAATAAAAAATAGAAAAAAGGTTCTGAAAAATACAAAAATAATTTGATAATTTCTTTTATAATATTTTAGAATTTTTAGAATTAAATTTTCATTTTTCCATTTTGTTTTTCTATTTTTTCTATATTTTTAATTCATTTTTAATCCCAAAAATACAAAATAAATTCTAGAAAATAAAAGAAAAGTCTAAAAAATATTTTTCTTTTTCTTAAAATTCTTTTTAATAGTTTTAGATTTTTAGAAAATATTTCCAAGTTCGTAGGATCATTTTTAAATAAACGTTACGTTTTAAATAACGCGTGTGCATTTCCGTTTTCGCGTTTTAAACATCGGTGCATATTTAGCTTGTACATTCTGCTTATTTCACTATTACTTTTTATTATTTGAATTCCAAAATCATATTTTTCACTTTACCACTTTTCACGACTCGATTTCGCCATTCGATTATTCACGACTCCATTCTACCTTCGCTGGGAAAACGACCCGGGAAATACTTTCACCGATATTTCTTCGGAATAATTATATACTTCGAAAAGACTTTATCAAAATGGCGCCGCTGCCGGGGAAGGTGGACGTGAGTTTTGAATATTCGTTTTGAAAAATCGTGTTGTGTTAAGTTTTCCACTATCTTGTATATATTTTCTCTAAAAAATATAAAAATTTGAAAAATCAAAAACATAAATAATCTTCTTATCCTCTCATACTTGATTCTTCTTCTCAATCCCTCTTACGTTTAATTCTAATGGATACGTTTTGTTCTTATTGTGGAGAACCGTTCTTCGGAGGGTTGTGTGTGTGGTGTACGTGCAGTGAATGTGGAGATAATATTCGAGATGGCGTTTGTTTGAATTGTAATTCTCATTCGTTCAACAATTCGTCAAATATTCCCAATTTTTATACACCACCACCACCGTCATTTTCTTGCTATAATTGTGGAAACCCGTCCGAAGAAGGTAGGCCGTGTGGAGGATGTTTTTGTGATGGATGTGGATACACCGATTGTATGTGCTATACGCCGAGTGCAGATACGTCTTACGCTTACGACTCGAGCTTCAATAATTTTCCTCAAAATGATTTTTATGAGCCAAATTCGTGCTACAACGGTGATTCATTTCAAAATCCATCTGGTTTTGATTATTGTGGGGGATCGTTTGAAAGTTCTTATCATGAACCTAATTCTTATTACGATTCTAACGTTTTTTACCAACCCCCACAAACTTCCAATTTCAATAATGATATTCTTGAACTCAAATCCATGATGGATAAGTTGAATGAGATGGTGAATAATCGTATGACATCTACTCCCGAGCCTTATGAGAGACCGATGGAAGTACCTCGTGTCGAAGAAAGAAAATTCCAGTTTTGCGAGTGTTGTTTATACGATGATGATTCCACAATCACGATCAATCTAAATCCTCATAATGATTCTATCTCTTCTCCCGTTGAACCCGCGAACTCTCTAATAATGGGGGACGAGCCTCTTGACACTATTCCGGCAACGGAATCGGACGAATTCAATTCGTCAAGTGTTGAGAACCTCGTTCCAATCCAAAGTGAGTCCGGGGAAAATTCTCACGGTGATTCTTCTTTCCATCCTTCTTTCACACCGGTTGAAGGGAGTGATGTCGTTTCAGATGAGATCGAGGCATTTCTTGTTAGTGATACCATTCCGACAATGGTTGACGATGCTAATTTTGATCCGGAGGAAGATATTCGTGTACTTGAAGAGTTATTGAATGACGAACCGTTAACTTCTCTTCCTCCGATGAACAATGATGATTATGATGAAGTCGAAAGTTATTTCGATTCTCACAATGAGTATACTACGAGTGATGAAGACTCTTGTGTAGATATCGATGATTATGAAGAAGATGTTGATGTGGAAATACGAGATGAAGCTTTACGTGAGACATTGTTAAATGTCAATCTTCTTATCTCCCGTATTGAGGCATTGAATGATCCTCTTTCTTCTCCTATTCCCGTTATGGATAGTGATTATTTACCCGAGCTTGAAATTTTTCAATTTGAAGAGACGAATTGTGGCAATCCCACTATTCATGCTGATATCTCTCTTCCGGATTATGAGTGCTTTCACTTTGAGATTGACTCCAAACTTATTTCTGATAATCCGTTACTTAACCCTCTTTTAGAGGATGTCGATATATTTCTTGCTGCGGATGACTCGATACCACCGGGTATTGAGAATGACGAGAATGATATTTGTTCCGATTTGCTTTCTTCTCGTCCACCTGCAAAACCACCCGATGTAGATTGTGAATCCGAAACGGATGAAGTTATTTTTAGAGTGGTGGACGAGACTAATGTTCCTATGCTTGATATTTTACCCACCCAACCCACCCGTGATTCAGCAATCGACTATGCTTTTACTGTCCGAGTGTTTCACCCATTCTTTGTTTATCCCATCACTTCGTCACTTTTCCACTCCACCGGGAGTGAGGATACCATATTTGATCCGGGCATCTCTATCTTTTGTGCCAAGTGGCCGTTTTCTCTGCTCTCCCCAAGGACGAATTAATTCGGGGATCGAGTCAAGCTCATGTGACTCGGTGAACAAAAACAAGCGCTTCGTGGGAGGCACCCCATGCTTATCCTTTTCATCTTCTTAAATTTCTATTTTCTTTCTAACGTGACGTGAGGAGGGCTACCTCTTCCAACTCTTGTGTTTCGTTGTTGTTTGTGTTTGTCCAGGATTTTCCCGAATAATGAAGACTCTCGTGCTCGTTGTTTTGTCTTCACTCGAGTTTCATCATTCGTTGCTTATCCATATATCCTAATCTTATCGACTAACGTTTTTCTTTGGCATAATTAATAAACGGCCTAGAATTTTGTTAGGATTACCTTAACCCATAAAACATTGAGGACAATGTTTCGTTCTAGTCGGGGGGAGGGTGAATCTTCGATTCGATTTTGACCTAGCATTTTCACATGTCGTGTACTCTTGCAACTCCGTTTTTCCACCAAAAATAAAAAAAAATTGAAAAAATGAGAAAAAGTTGAAAAAGTTGTGCAAAAATATAATAAAGTTTGAATAAATGTTTTGACACCTTGTTGACTTTCTTGCTGGCGAGAGTAGGAATAAATATTTTGACTTGACCGGGCGTGTTGAGCCCTAGCTTGTTCCCTTAACCAATGATGATCACATAAGCTTGCGCTAGTTTTGTACACCAGGAGCTATAAAATGCGAATTCTTCTTTTAGAATTTGCAAGTTCCCGTATTTGACTTTATATATGCACAGCTTAAAAGCTTTCGCTAGTCTTTTACATCAGGAGCTAGAAAACGCGAATTCTTCTTTTAGAATTTGCAAGTTTCCGTATTTGACTTTATATATGCGTGGCTGATTATCGGCTAAGTATTCGCGGGTTTCATTATTTGGAATCTTAAATTGCGAAGAGCGAGAAATGATAGAGTTTATTTAGAAGTTAGATGCTAAACGTGGAGTAGTGGTTCTCTTTAGAGCTCATAAGAGGTACTTGTGGCTTTTTACTCCCATCAGATACGTCACCCATATATAATAGATGTTCTAGGTTAATTAGTGGTATTTCGGTTTGAATAATATTTAGTTCTTTGTTTTCTTAAGAGAATTTTTGCTTTAGAAGTTGGGTACATATCAAGGAACATCAAAAATAAGAGCAAAAAGTGAAAAATCAAAAGTCAAAAGTTGATTATCTATGTGGTTTTGGAGCTACCCGATAAGCTTCCATTGATGTTGAGAAAAAAAAAATCAAGAAAGAAAAAAAGTATGAAAAAAGTGAAAAAAGTATGAATGAGAAAAAATGAAAGTTGAAGTATTATTGAATAAGAGCTATGTATGTATCAATAAGTTGTTGGCGCGTGAGGTGCATGTGATACGTGATTAGTAATCAGTCACATGAGGTGCACGTGATTGTACTCCGCAACTTATATTCTTGATATTGTATGTACCCCAAATTCCTTGATGTGGACCGAATTTCTATTGCAGTGGTTCTTAAGAGAAAATGAATAACTACTTATCGTTTTAACTTAGGTGTCACTATCGGATTAAAAATTATCGAAACGAGAAAATATGAAGCAATTCATTTCTTAACAAAATAAAATATTGAGATACAAAACCTAGGAATGGGAGTAAGAAGTTTCCACAAGTAACTGTTATGAGTAGTGTTAGCATCTAATTTGTAGATAAGCTATGATCTCGTTTGTACGCTTAGTTTGGGGACTTGTGAAAAATCAAGGATGACGAATTTTAACCGTATGGTCGCTTTTTAAAAGAAGTGTTTCTACTCGTTGACCCTAATAATTATTGCAAGATAATGAAAGTTCAACATACCGTCACAAGTGTGAAGTATGGAAAAAGTCCAAAAATAGAAAGTATAAGTGGAATAAATGAATAAAAGGAAAATTTTGGAAAACGGAGCGTTTTTCGGGAATAAATGATTTTGTAATCTCTTTTGAACCTCCTTGCTACTTTTCAAAGTTAGTAAAAAGAGTATCAAAATTATTTATCCTAAGAGCGTGAATTGATCACATTGCGTGAGGACACGGCAATACCTTAGTCGGGGGGATTTTGGTGAGTGCTTATTCACTCACTTTTATAAGACCAAAACCGGACTCAAAAGACCAAAAACTAATCGAATTATGCCAAATTTGTAGTGTTTTTGTGTTTGTGATATGCAGGTACGGATATTACGCGAAATGGACAAAAAATCATGGAAAATCAACAACACGAGCACGGGAATGGAAAGAGCGTAAAAAGCCGGAGCCGGGAAGGCATTTTTCATATTTGAGTTTGAATTGTCAAAAATAAACCTTGAAGAATCATACTTTGTCAAATTCAGCCCTTGGATTTTAGATAAATACATAATTGGTCCTTGTAATTTTATTACACAAAGTCTTAAATAAAACAAAGAAATAACCATGGTCCACATCTAATTACCAAAGCCCAAAAATAATATACCCAAGCCCACTCTTCCCATTCAACCCGAGCCCACTCCATACCCACTTTGGTCAATCGGTCAACAAAACTAAACAATAAAATTACCCCGTACCCCCTTTTTCCCTCCACCCAAATTAACCCCAATCCCAGAAACAACTGTTCACCCATGAACCCTAATCCCCCAATCCCAATACTTACCACAATTAAGGGCAATTAAGTAAAATCCAAGGACTTCTAGATGGTCAGGAGCGTGTCAGAACTTGTCAGTATCAAAGTAACACAAAGAATGATACGTGGCTGTCTACTATTGGTCTCTCCACGTCACAAGATCTAATCCAAGGGTTTAAATGATGAGGCAATGATTGATTAATGATCAAGCGGCTAAGAATAGGTGTGAAGAAACACACCACACGGATTGCCAAGCTGGCAATCCGTGACCTCTCTCCTCACTAGAACCTTCATTCATTTAGTATAAATAGAGAGGCTAGGCTGCTTGTATGAGTGTGGAGCTTCGAATAGCGAAGCTCTGCCAAAATCTTTTCTCATTTGTAATTCAATTCATGTTGTAACTCTTCTTTCTTAATGAAATTCAGTTTTTAGATAATCTCTCTTAGCCTATAATTGTTTTCTGTTTATCTTTATTGCTTCTTTAGATTAGCTTATCTCAGCTTAGTTTATAGTTTATACAAATTCTACTTTCAAATTCAGTTTTACATTTTTAGTTCAAATGTTTTGAGAAGATTTCAGGAATTAGAAAATTAGTTAAGTTTAGTTAAATTTTCAAGTAAAGCTTGTTTTCATTTTAATTAGTATCAATTAAGCTTTAGTTAGTTTCTGAAAATTTGGATTCATCAAGTTTTGTTCAAAAGTTTGGTGGGCAATTATAGTCTAGAATAGTTTACTGTGTTGGATTATTGTTGTTTCTTGGTGAAATTTGGCAGGATATATATTAATTGGAGAAGATTGAGCCTGTCACAAAGACAGGCTAGCCTAGAGAACCCCTTCTGTTTTGCTGAAGGGGATTCAACTTGTAAGTTTCATCTCAATTTGAGTTCTTATTTTGCATGCTGGCTAGTGTAGAATTGATTTGATTGCTGTTTACTATCACTGTTTCATTGGAATTCTTTAGTTTAGATAGTTGTTACAATTTGTAGTTGAGCTTAATTGATTTATAGTATAACTGTTTGTTTCGATTTGTGTTCATTAGCTTCATTTTATATCTGTCAATTTGGTTATCTGAGCAGTTTCATTGTTGTTTGAGTTAGTTGGTTGAGATAGTAGATTTAGCTTCTATTTGTGTTAGATTAGTTTGTTAGATCCTAAGGTTAGTAATTAGTGACTGTCTGCTGCTATTCTTAGTGAATCAGTTGTTTCTGGGGTGTTTGGATCTAAGGTTTGTGGTGGATAAATGTGTTAGGATTGCTGAGTTTCTGTTACATATAGGTTACATTAGTGTTGATATAGAGTTTAGGATCAATAAAACAGTAGGACATTAATACATATAGTCAAAATTAGAATTAACTCATCACTAGGATTGCATCATTTGAGATCTGCTCTTATAATAGTATTCACTCTCTGCATTTTTAGTTAGAATTTAAGTTTTTAGTGTTTAAACTTAATTGCTAAACATATAGGAATAGATTTAGGTGATTTAAATTGGATTTAGTCAAATTTACTTGCATACAAATTAGTCAACTGTTTTCTTACACTCAGTTTACGGCGCGAATTTTGGTTGATCTTGTAGGTTTTATTAGTTAGCAAAGATAGATAATAATTGTTGATCTGTGTTCTCTTAGAGTTAATATACCATAATCAGCAAATTAATCTTAGTTTTAAGCTCATTAGCTTATTAGGATTGTTGCTTGAAGTTGGCTGTTTGAGCCTTAAGCTCCCCTGCACCACAGTTGTGGAATCACATTCATGGCATCATTTTGACTAGTAGCTTATATCCATAGCTTTAGATTTTTGTTTTTATTTCATCTCTGGTTGTTAGACTTTGAATTTTCATCAATAGTTTCTTCTTATCTGCTTATTTGAGTAGCTTATTCTGCCTTGCTTATTGGTAGCTTAACTTAGTTTTCTGTATTATATCTAGGGCTGCTAGTGTTCCTTTAAGCTTTTAATTGTGGTATTTTGGCTTCTCTGAGTCTTTTTGTAGTTATATGAGCTTTGTGCTAGGTCAGCTTATCTTGTAGCTTATGATATATAGAACTTAGCTTATTTTGCTTTTCATAGAGTGCTTATTGCTTGCAGCTTGTATTTCTGTGCTTATTGTTCATCACTTCTGAGTATTTCTGAGCTTGTTATAGTTTAATACAGTAGTGTTTAAAGTTTGGTTCAGTTTTTTTGTGGCAAGTGCTTATTAATAAGCACTTGCCATAAGCTGATTTTGGCTATTTAAGCACTTCTGCTTAATTTCTTAATTCCAAAATTTTTCTGCAAGCTCTGTATTATATTTTAGAATTTCTGGTAAAATTTCATAATTTTCTGAGGTCATTTGCTATTTTTCTTAATTTCTTTTAGTATAAAATCATTTTTAAATCAATTTTAAATTCCAAAAATCAATAAAAAATAGAAAAAAGGTTCTGAAAAATACAAAAATAATTTTATAATTTCTTTTATAATATTTTAGAATTTTTAGAATTAAATTTTCATTTTTCCATTTTGTTTTTCTATTTTTTCTATATTTTTAATTCATTTTTAATCCCAAAAATACAAAATAAATTCTTGAAAATAAAAGAAAAGTCTAAAAAATATTTTTCTTTTTCTTAAAATTCTTTTTAATAGTTTTAGATTTTTAGAAAATATTTCCAAGTTCGTAGGATCATTTTTAAATAAACGTTACGTTTTAAATAACGCGTGTGCATTTCCGTTTTCGCGTTTTAAACATCGGTGCATATTTAGCTTGTACATTCTGCTTATTTCACTATTACTTTTTATTATTTGAATTCCAAAATCATATTTTTCACTTTACCACTTTTCACGACTCGATTTCGCCATTCGATTATTCACGACTCCATTCTACCTTCGCTGGGAAAACGACCCGGGAAATACTTTCACCGATATTTCTTCGGAATAATTATATACTTCGAAAAGACTTTATCAAAATGGCGCCGCTGCCGGGGAAGGTGGACGTGAGTTTTGAATATTCGTTTTGAAAAATCGTGTTGTGTTAAGTTTTCCACTATCTTGTATATATTTTCTCTAAAAAATATAAAAATTTGAAAAATCAAAAACATAAATAATCTTCTTATCCTCTCATACTTGATTCTTCTTCTCAATCCCTCTTACGTTTAATTCTAATGGATACGTTTTGTTCTTATTGTGGAGAACCGTTCTTCGGAGGGTTGTGTGTGTGGTGTACGTGCAGTGAATGTGGAGATAATATTCGAGATGGCGTTTGTTTGAATTGTAATTCTCATTCGTTCAACAATTCGTCAAATATTCCCAATTTTTATACACCACCGTCATTTTCTTGCTATAGTTGTGGAAACCCGTCCGAAGAAGGTAGGCCGTGTGGAGGATGTTTTTGTGATGGATGTGGATACACCGATTGTATGTGCTATACGCCGAGTGCAGATACGTCTTACGCTTACGACTCGAGCTTCAATAATTTTCCTCAAAATGATTTTTATGAGCCAAATTCGTGCTACAACGGTGATTCATTTCAAAATCCATCTGGTTTTGATTATTGTGGGGGATCGTTTGAAAGTTCTTATCATGAACCTAATTCTTATTACGATTCTAACGTTTTTTACCAACCTCCACAAACTTCCAATTTCAATAATGATATTCTTGAACTCAAATCCATGATGGATAAGTTGAATGAGATGGTGAATAATCGTATGACATCTACTCCCGAGCCTTATGAGAGACCGATGGAAGTACCTCGTGTCGAAGAAAGAAAATTCCAGTTTTGCGAGTGTTGTTTATACGATGATGATTCCACAATCACGATCAATCTAAATCCTCATAATGATTCTATCTCTTCTCCCGTTGAACCCGTGAACTCTATAATAATGGGGGACGAGCCTCTTGACACTATTCCGGCAACGGAATCGGACGAATTCAATTCGTCAAGTGTTGAGAACCTCGTTCCAATCCAAAGTGAGTCCGGGGAAAATTGTCACGGTGATTCTTCTTTCCATCCTTCTTTCACACCGGTTGAAGGGAGTGATGTCGTTTCAGATGAGATCGAGGCATTTCTTGTTAGTGATACCATTCCGACAATGGTTGACGATGCTAATTTTGATCCGGAGGAAGATATTCGTGTACTTGAAGAGTTATTGAATGACGAACCGTTAACTTCTCTTCCTCCGATGAACAATGATGATTATGATGAAGTCGAAAGTTATTCCGATTCTCACAATGAGTATACTACGAGTGATGAAGACTCTTGTGTAGATATCGATGATTATGAAGAAGATGTTGATGTGGAAATACGAGATGAAGCTTTACGTGAGACATTGTTAAATGTCAATCTTCTTATCTCCCGTATTGAGGCATTGAATGATCCTCTTTCTTCTCCTATTCCCGTTATGGATAGTGATTATTTACCCAAGTTTGAAATTTTTCAATTTGAAGAGACGAATTGTGGCAATCCCACTATTCATGCTGATATCTCTCTTCCGGATTATGAGTGCTTTCACTTTGAGATTGACTCCAAACTTATTTCTGATAATCCGTTACTTAACCCTCTTTTAGAGGATGTCGATATATTTCTTGCTGCGGATGACTCGATACCACCGGGTATTGAGAATGACGAGAATGATATTTGTTCCGATTTGCTTTCTTCTCGTCCACCTGCAAAACCACCCGATGTAGATTGTGAATCCGAAACGGATGAAGTTATTTTTAGAGTGGTGGACGAGACTTATGATCCTATGCTTGATATTTTACCCACCCAACCCACCCGTGATTCAGCAATCGACTATGCTTTTACTGTCCGAGTGTTTCACCCATTCTTTGTTTATCCCATCACTTCGTCACTTTTCCACTCCACCGGGAGTGAGGATACCATATTTGATCCGGGCATCTCTATCTTTTGTGCCAAGTGGCCGTTTTCTCTGCTCTCCCCAAGGACGAATTAATTCGGGGATCGAGTCAAGCTCATGTGACTCGGTGAACAAAAACAAGCGCTTCGTGGGAGGCACCCCATGCTTATCCTTTTCATCTTCTTAAATTTCTATTTTCTTTCTAACGTGACGTGAGGAGGGCTACCTCTTCCAACTCTTGTGTTTCGTTGTTGTTTGTGTTTGTCCAGGATTTTCCCGAATAATGAAGACTCTCGTGCTCGTTGTTTTGTCTTCACTCGAGTTTCATCATTCGTTGCTTATCCATATATCCTAATCTTATCGACTAACGTTTTTCTTTGGCATAATTAATAAACGGCCTAGAATTTTGTTAGGATTACCTTAACCCATAAAACATTGAGGACAATGTTTCGTTCTAGTCGGGGGGAGGGTGAATCTTCGATTCGATTTTGACCTAGCATTTTCACATGTCGTGTACTCTTGCAACTCCGTTTTTCCACCAAAAATAAAAAAAAAATTGAAAAAATGAGAAAAAGTTGAAAAAGTTGTGCAAAAATATAATAAAGTTTGAATAAATGTTTTGACACCTTGTTGACTTTCTTGCTGGCGAGAGTAGGAATAAATATTTTGACTTGACCGGGCGTGTTGAGCCCTAGCTTGTTCCCTTAACCAATGATGATCACATAAGCTTGTGCTAGTTTTGTACACCATGAGCTATAAAATGCGAATTCTTCTTTTAGAATTTGCAAGTTCCCGTATTTGACTTTATATATGCACAGCTTAAAAGCTTTCGCTAGTCTTTTACATCAGGAGCTAGAAAACGCGAATTCTTCTTTTAGAATTTGCAAGTTTCCGTATTTGACTTTATATATGCGTGGCTGATTATCGGCTAAGTATTCGCGGGTTTCATTATTTGGAATCTTAAATTGCGAAGAGCGAGAAATGATAGAGTTTATTTAGAAGTTAGATGCTAAACGTGGAGTAGTGGTTCTCTTTAGAGCTCATAAGAGGTACTTGTGGCTTTTTACTCCCATCAGATACGTCACCCATATATAATAGATGTTCTAGGTTAATTAGTGGTATTTCGGTTTGAATAATATTTAGTTCTTTGTTTTCTTAAGAGAATTTTTGCTTTAGAAGTTGGGTACATATCAAGGAACATCAAAAATAAGAGCAAAAAGTGAAAAATCAAAAGTCAAAAGTTGATTATCTATGTGGTTTTGGAGCTACCCGATAAGCTTCCATTGATGTTGAGAAAAAAAAATCAAGAAAGAAAAAAAGTATGAAAAAAGTGAAAAAAGTATGAATGAGAAAAAATGAAAGTTGAAGTATTATTGAATAAGAGCTATGTATGTATCAATAAGTTGTTGGCGCGTGAGGTGCATGTGATACGTGATTAGTAATCAGTCACATGAGGTGCACGTGATTGTACTCCGCAACTTATATTCTTGATATTGTATGTACCCCAAATTCCTTGATGTGGACCGAATTTCTATTGCAGTGGTTCTTAAGAGAAAATGAATAACTACTTATCGTTTTAACTTAGGTGTCACTATCGGATTAAAAATTATCGAAACGAGAAAATATGAAGCAATTCATTTCTTAACAAAATAAAATATTGAGATACAAAACCTAGGAATGGGAGTAAGAAGTTTCCACAAGTAACTGTTATGAGTAGTGTTAGCATCTAATTTGTAGATAAGCTATGATCTCGTTTGTACGCTTAGTTTGGGGACTTGTGAAAAATCAAGGATGACGAATTTTAACCGTATGGTCGCTTTTTAAAAGAAGTGTTTCTACTCGTTGACCCTAATAATTATTGCAAGATAATGAAAGTTCAACATACCGTCACAAGTGTGAAGTATGGAAAAAGTCCAAAAATAGAAAGTATAAGTGGAATAAATGAATAAAAGGAAAATTTTGGAAAACGGAGCGTTTTTCGGGAATAAATGATTTTGTAATCTCTTTTGAACCTCCTTGCTACTTTTCAAAGTTAGTAAAAAGAGTATCAAAATTATTTATCCTAAGAGCGTGAATTGATCACATTGCGTGAGGACACGGCAATACCTTAGTCGGGGGGATTTTGGTGAGTGCTTATTCACTCACTTTTATAAGACCAAAACCGGACTCAAAAGACCAAAAACTAATCGAATTATGCCAAATTTGTAGTGTTTTTGTGTTTGTGATATGCAGGTACGGATATTACGCGAAATGGACAAAAAATCATGGAAAATCAACAACACGAGCACGGGAATGGAAAGAGCGTAAAAAGCCGGAGCCGGGAAGGCATTTTTCATATTTGAGTTTGAATTGTCAAAAATAAACCTTGAAGAATCATACTTTGTCAAATTCAGCCCTTGGATTTTAGATAAATACATAATTGGTCCTTGTAATTTTATTACACAAAGTCTTAAATAAAACAAAGAAATAACCATGGTCCACATCTAATTACCAAAGCCCAAAAATAATATACCCAAGCCCACTCTTCCCATTCAACCCGAGCCCACTCCATACCCACTTTGGTCAATCGGTCAACAAAACTAAACAATAAAATTACCCCGTACCCCCTTTTTCCCTCCACCCAAATTAACCCCAATCCCAGAAACAACTGTTCACCCATGAACCCTAATCCCCCAATCCCAATACTTACCACAATTAAGGGCAATTAAGTAAAATCCAAGGACTTCTAGATGGTCAGGAGCGTGTCAGAACTTGTCAGTATCAAAGTAACACAAAGAATGATACGTGGCTGTCTACTATTGGTCTCTCCACGTCACAAGATCTAATCCAAGGGTTTAAATGATGAGGCAATGATTGATTAATGATCAAGCGGCTAAGAATAGGTGTGAAGAAACACACCACACGGATTGCCAAGCTGGCAATCCGTGACCTCTCTCCTCACTAGAACCTTCATTCATTTAGTATAAATAGAGAGGCTAGGCTGCTTGTATGAGTGTGGAGCTTCGAATAGCGAAGCTCTGCCAAAATCTTTTCTCATTTGTAATTCAATTCATGTTGTAACTCTTCTTTCTTAATGAAATTCAGTTTTTAGATAATCTCTCTTAGCCTATAATTGTTTTCTGTTTATCTTTATTGCTTCTTTAGATTAGCTTATCTCAGCTTAGTTTATAGTTTATACAAATTCTACTTTCAAATTCAGTTTTACATTTTTAGTTCAAATGTTTTGAGAAGATTTCAGGAATTAGAAAATTAGTTAAGTTTAGTTAAATTTTCAAGTAAAGCTTGTTTTCATTTTAATTAGTATCAATTAAGCTTTAGTTAGTTTCTGAAAATTTGGATTCATCAAGTTTTGTTCAAAAGTTTGGTGGGCAATTATAGTCTAGAATAGTTTACTGTGTTGGATTATTGTTGTTTCTTGGTGAAATTTGGCAGGATATATATTAATTGGAGAAGATTGAGCCTGTCACAAAGACAGGCTAGCCTAGAGAACCCCTTCTGTTTTGCTGAAGGGGATTCAACTTGTAAGTTTCATCTCAATTTGAGTTCTTATTTTGCATGCTGGCTAGTGTAGAATTGATTTGATTGCTGTTTACTATCACTGTTTCATTGGAATTCTTTAGTTTAGATAGTTGTTACAATTTGTAGTTGAGCTTAATTGATTTATAGTATAACTGTTTGTTTCGATTTGTGTTCATTAGCTTCATTTTATATCTGTCAATTTGGTTATCTGAGCAGTTTCATTGTTGTTTGAGTTAGTTGGTTGAGATAGTAGATTTAGCTTCTATTTGTGTTAGATTAGTTTGTTAGATCCTAAGGTTAGTAATTAGTGACTGTCTGCTGCTATTCTTAGTGAATCAGTTGTTTCTGGGGTGTTTGGATCTAAGGTTTGTGGTGGATAAATGTGTTAGGATTGCTGAGTTTCTGTTACATATAGGTTACATTAGTGTTGATATAGAGTTTAGGATCAATAAAACAGTAGGACATTAATACATATAGTCAAAATTAGAATTAACTCATCACTAGGATTGCATCATTTGAGATCTGCTCTTATAATAGTATTCACTCTCTGCATTTTTAGTTAGAATTTAAGTTTTTAGTGTTTAAACTTAATTGCTAAACATATAGGAATAGATTTAGGTGATTTAAATTGGATTTAGTCAAATTTACTTGCATACAAATTAGTCAACTGTTTTCTTACACTCAGTTTACGGCGCGAATTTTGGTTGATCTTGTAGGTTTTATTAGTTAGCAAAGATAGATAATAATTGTTGATCTGTGTTCTCTTAGAGTTAATATACCATAATCAGCAAATTAATCTTAGTTTTAAGCTCATTAGCTTATTAGGATTGTTGCTTGAAGTTGGCTGTTTGAGCCTTAAGCTCCCCTGCACCACAGTTGTGGAATCACATTCATGGCATCATTTTGACTAGTAGCTTATATCCATAGCTTTAGATTTTTGTTTTTATTTCATCTCTGGTTGTTAGACTTTGAATTTTCATCAATAGTTTCTTCTTATCTGCTTATTTGAGTAGCTTATTCTGCCTTGCTTATTGGTAGCTTAACTTAGTTTTCTGTATTATATCTAGGGCTGCTAGTGTTCCTTTAAGCTTTTAATTGTGGTATTTTGGCTTCTCTGAGTCTTTTTGTAGTTATATGAGCTTTGTGCTAGGTCAGCTTATCTTGTAGCTTATGATATATAGAACTTAGCTTATTTTGCTTTTCATAGAGTGCTTATTGCTTGCAGCTTGTATTTCTGTGCTTATTGTTCATCACTTCTGAGTATTTCTGAGCTTGTTATAGTTTAATACAGTAGTGTTTAAAGTTTGGTTCAGTTTTTTTGTGGCAAGTGCTTATTAATAAGCACTTGCCATAAGCTGATTTTGGCTATTTAAGCACTTCTGCTTAATTTCTTAATTCCAAAATTTTTCTGCAAGCTCTGTATTATATTTTAGAATTTCTGGTAAAATTTCATAATTTTCTGAGGTCATTTGCTATTTTTCTTAATTTCTTTTAGTATAAAATCATTTTTAAATCAATTTTAAATTCCAAAAATCAATAAAAAATAGAAAAAAGGTTCTGAAAAATACAAAAATAATTTGATAATTTCTTTTATAATATTTTAGAATTTTTAGAATTAAATTTTCATTTTTCCATTTTGTTTTTCTATTTTTTCTATATTTTTAATTCATTTTTAATCCCAAAAATACAAAATAAATTCTAGAAAATAAAAGAAAAGTCTAAAAAATATTTTTCTTTTTCTTAAAATTCTTTTTAATAGTTTTAGATTTTTAGAAAATATTTCCAAGTTCGTAGGATCATTTTTAAATAAACGTTACGTTTTAAATAACGCGTGTGCATTTCCGTTTTCGCGTTTTAAACATCGGTGCATATTTAGCTTGTACATTCTGCTTATTTCACTATTACTTTTTATTATTTGAATTCCAAAATCATATTTTTCACTTTACCACTTTTCACGACTCGATTTCGCCATTCGATTATTCACGACTCCATTCTACCTTCGCTGGGAAAACGACCCGGGAAATACTTTCACCGATATTTCTTCGGAATAATTATATACTTCGAAAAGACTTTATCAGGAAGCCAAATTAAGGACCCCTCATCATCCAAACATGTCCATTTTGTCAATGTTGTCCCCATTAAACCAATAGATAAGGAGATAGAGGAGAGTGACAAGGATGAAGTTAAAATAGAAGCCGATAGTAAGGATGAGAGTAGGGAAGTTGAGGTTAATAAGGATGAGGAACTAGAGGAGGTAGAACCTATAGAAGAATACTTTGATAAGCCGCCAACCAAGGAAGAACGGGAATACCATAAGGATTTATTCGATAGTCCCGAGAAAACATATATCTTTGGCGACCCCCTTATCAAAATGGGAGACCCCTCTAACATTAACATCCCATGCAATATTGGGCACATGCATGTATGGAAAGCTTACATCGACCTTAGATCGCCCGTGAACATCATGACTAGGACTTATTACAATTGGGTGATGAAGAAGCAACTCAATTTTAGGATGATGCCCGGTAAGAATCTGATAAGTAATTTTGCAGGAAGAGTGAAAGGATTGCATATGATTATAGGGAATCTCACTTATGAGATCGATTTTATGATAGTTGAGGACACTCGTCCGGTGATTGATGCTAACCTAAGCCAAATAATATTCGGGAAACCATTTGTTGAGGCCACTAGGATGAGTTATGATCCGACTTTAGGGATAGTTAGATTCAAGAAAGAGAATGATGAGGTTGCTTATCAAATGCCCTACAAGATCGAACAATACCGCCTTCTCTCTAATTTCGAAAAAGAACACAAGCAAGCGGCTTATTATAGGAATGGGGAGGATAGACGTAGGGGAGTAGAGTATGTTAGAAATAGAATGCTTGGTTTCTACAAAGAGTGCTTGCAACTAGGTTCGGAATACAAAACTGGTTTAGAAGACGACCTAGAGAGTGGAACCAATGATGAGATCACGTAGTAACCCATAGCCTTGAGTCTAGCTACAAGACTCGTAAATAAAGAAAAGCGCTTCTTGGGAGGCAACCCATGTTTTGTTTGATTTTTATTTGTTTGATTGTTATTTGCTTCCGTATGCATGCTTTGTTTTTATTGTTGGTTGATCATGCTTCTCAATTAAAAAGTGGAAATACTTTACTATGTTGTTTAGCCTAGTCTTAACTCCAACCTAAAAGTATTTTTGCAAAAGATAAGTGTAAGAGGAAACCCCAAATATGTTTTTAAGAAACAAACCGATCATGATTCTCCCCGATAATAAATGAACATGTATATTCGTATTTGTTAGAGTCAAATGCTTGTATTGAGTCATAATGAAATTTTGCAGGATTTTCCAGGAAGTAGGACCAAGTTTTTCCAGAAATTTTCCGGAAACTTAACAAAAGAATTTCTGCAGGTCCATTCTGACGGCGTCAGAGTTTACTCTTGACGGCGTCAGGAGTTAAAATCTGGAAATTTTACCGGTTTTGTTTTTCTAACGGAGTCTTATGCTTTTTGTGAATTATTAAGTTTTATAATCTCCATGAAATCTGCAAACTTCATTCCACAAGCATTATATCTTACTTTGTTTTCTAGGATTTAGGAACTTATATAGGATGCCGCCGATTTTACGCGAGGTTGTCTTGTCTATTTTGTCAGGTTTCACAGGTTATGTTCGACAAGGAAATGATTTATATTCTGGAAGGGAAGCTTTGATTGTTCGTTTTCTTGGAAGAAGATTTAACCTGGCCAACTAAAATCCATACCGAGCGAATCAGGGGAGTATCTGATTTCATTCTCTTTACTTTTTAACTTTTACATTCTTTACTTGAACATTGGGGACAATGTTCATCTTAAGTGTAAGGGGAGGGTAAAAAGATGATACCTTGCATATGCACTTTCGCTTGAGTTTGTTTTGTTTGATGGTAGATGTGTAATAAAACTACGAGAAATACTTGTTAGTGTAATTTTAGCGCCAAATTTAAAATTTTTTACAACATTTAGGAGTGAAACTTTAGCCATAGCAAGCGTCTCATGGATAGGAGATTGTATGACTAGCACATAACCGTATATTCAGAAAAATTTTCCACCCAAATATGTGAGGTTCGCCTTTAGATTTGATAGGAAAAGCATTTATTATTAATGCTTATGAGTGTACCGGTAGCATTTAGATTCTAGAACTTGCGTTAGTGATGCATCCCAAGACCGCTAGTGAGACTACATTCGTGTGGTAGGATTTACTACATGATAAGAGGCATTAGGATCACCCTTGTGTTAAACCCGTATTACAATTACTTGACCATTTAAGTCATATTACTTGGCTAGTTAAGTCAACTAATTTTTCCCACACCCTTAGCGTTGTACTCATTTTTAGTACACGAAACCCCTAGTACACCCCTCCGAGCCTATCTTTTCGTTTCTAACTTTAAGCATCTTACTTAAAGGAAGAATTTGTTACACCCCACTTAAAATGTACAACCAAATCGCCTTAGCCTTCCGTGTATGCGCTCATTTTTAGTGCATTATTGTTATTTGTTAAACCCTAAGTTAACTATCTAATTGATTGCATGGTTGCTAAGTCGAGTCATATCCTTGTACATATTGTTTTGGGACGATTGGGACTCATGGGTAAGTACTTAATTTATGGAGTAATGGGGAAGAACATCATTTATTACCCCCATATGTACGTTAATCTTAAAAGTACTCCAAGTGTTTTGATTTTCTTAATTCGAGTCATTAGAATAGTTAAATGTAAAGTATGTAAAGATTCAAGTGTAAGGGGAATTCTCATCCCCTATGATGTATTATTTCGGATGGTAGGGTAAGAGTGTATGAAAAAAAAAAAAAAAAAAAAATCGAAAAATCAAGAAAAAGAAAAAAAGAAAGAAAAAAAAATATAGAAAAAGAAAAGAGAAAAAACATACGGACTACCATCCCGTTTCATTCTATGTTCATTTTATGTTTTTGTTATTTTTCATTTATTAGCTTAACTCGAGTCTAGTCTTGGCTTAGCAACGTCATCTTGTACATGTAATTAACCAAGATTGTTAACTCGCCACCAGTAAAACTTCCTTTATCCAACAAAACCGTGTAATTCATATCCCTATACCTAACGTTACAACCCTTTAAAAGACCTCTTTGATAGTTTATCCTAGGTGCTTACGCCATGTGGTGGAGGTTTGATCCTTTCCCAAGCCTATGGTAATCTATTTTGCTATGACAGGTAGTGAGAGATATCTTCCATTTCCATAATGTTATATTACTTTATTACACCCGAGAGATGTGAGTATCTAAACACTATTTGTGAGGTGCTAGCGTATGATCTCCGTGCTTGTCTATTTGTCTTTAGTGGAACGATTATTTGTTGTAATTACTTTTATATTAGTGTTAAATGACCCCTAACTTGTCTTTTGAGTAGAATAAAAGCTCATTTGCTTGAGGACAAGCAAATCTCAAGTGTAAGGGTATATGATGAGGCGAAAAATGATCCGTTTTTAGGGGGTCATTTAAGCCCGAATCCGAATTTATTTGATCAAATATTGCCCTAAATCGTTCCTTTTGTGATTTTAGGTACTTGGAGAGTGAAGTATGGAAAAGAAGTCATTTTGGACGTTTTTGGAGCATAAAAGTGAAGAAAACGGCAAAGTATCAATTTTCCATGCTGGAAGTACTAGGTGACGGCGTCAAGAGTTGCACCTGACGGCGTCAGATAGCAAGAATAAAATACCGTAGGTGGTGACGGCGTCAAAAAGCCATCTTGACGGCGTCAAAAGTCCCAAGAATAAAATACCGTAGGTGGTGACGGCGTCACACAGGCCGTCACAAGGAGATCAAGGCCGTCCGAGGAAGAATTTGGCGGCGAGGTGACGGCGTCATAAGCTTGTCTTGACGCCGTCAGACCAGTTTTCCTATATATAGTTTTCTAGTTTTTTCATTTAAAAGAGAGAAGTTTTGGAGAAACCCTAAAGACGAATTTGGGTGAACTTTTACAGGTTTTTCAAGGGTTCCAAACCCTTGATACCTTGCATTGTAATTGAGATAAGTATTCTTCTAATTCAATCAATATGTCTATGTGTTGGTTGTCTATATCTTGTTCTTGTCTCAATTCAATTATGCTTGGCTAGATCTCTTTTGTGTTTGCTTAGATCTAATGAAACCTAGATATTGATTATGTGTTGATTACTTGTTTATTCTTGTTGTGGGTGAATGATTTTATATGTTAGGCTTAAGAAAACTGGCAGATCTCCAAATGGTAACATGCTTGAACGTCTTAAGAAACATGAACCGAGGCGTACTAGGTCTTTATTGGTTGTATTTAATGCATGAGCCACTGTTTACAATCCCTATAGTTGTGTTGGGTCATGGTGTTGGAGGAGATAAGAGCTCATAGAATTGGGGAGTTATGTATGCCACCCCATGAATGGTATTAAGGAATACGATCCGTCATCCATGCAATTGTAACAAGTAATTAACATGTAAAAGATATCTAGGGAGTAATGAAGTCTAAGTAAACACATTTTCTCCAATTACTGCTCACAACCTTAGTATAATTAGTTTATTTTCATTTTTATTATTTTATTTTGATTGCATCTTAGCTTTGGGTTAGTTGAATAGCAACTAATTCCGCCCATTCCTTCAAAACCCGAGATTTTACTTGCTTTCATAAAAACATAAAAATACAAAAATAATCATCTCTCACCTTTAGAACTAGTAAATTAGGCTTTCTAATCCTAGCGACACTATTTCTAAGCTGAACGATCAATCCCCCGGTACTTGTCACTATACTATACTACAACGATCAGGTACACTGCCTGGTGGGGGTTGTAAGCTTCTCGAGATCCCTCGAGAGGTAAAGCAAGGTGCGATTCCCACGCATCATGGCTCATGCATTAAATACAACCAATAAAGACCTAGTGCACATCGGTTCATGTTTCCTAAGACGTTCAAGCATGTTACCATTTGGAGATCTGCCAGTTTTCTTAAGCCTAACATCAAATTCATTCATCCAAAACAATTATAAACAAGTAATCAACACATAATTAACATCTAGGTTTCATTAGATCCAAGCAAACACAAGATAGATCTAGCCTAGCATGATGGAATTAAGACAAGAACAAGATATAGACAACCAACACATAGACATATTGATTGAATTAAAAGAATACTTATCTCAATTACACATGAAAGGTATCAAGGGCTTAGAACCCTTGAAAAACCTGTAAAATTCGCACCAAGTTCGTACTTAGGGTTTCTCCAAAACTTCTCTTTTTTTAATGTGAAAATTAGAAAACTATATATAGGAAATAGGGTCTGACGGCGTCAAGACAAAGCTTGTGACGCCGTCACCTCGCCGCCAAAATAATTCTCGGACTGCCTTGATCTACTTTTGACGCCGTCATGTGTTATGCATTTCCAGGCCGTCATGAATTTTACTCTTGACGCCCTTCCTTGTGACGCCGTCAAATCTGTACTGGGTCGTCATGGAAATTACTCTTGACGCCGTCAGAAATTACTTCTTGACGCCGTCACCTACTGTTCCCAGCAAGGAAAATTAAGACTTTGGCGTTTTCTTCACTTTTATGCTCCAAAAACGTCCGAATTGCTTCCTTTTCCAGATTTCTCTCCCAAAGTACCTAAAATCACAAAAGGAACGATTTAGGGCAATATTTGATCAAATAAATTCAATTTCGGGCTTAAATGACCCCCTAAAAGTGGTTCATTTTTCGCCTCATCATTCACATATGAAATGTTAAGAGGTTAGATGAAAGAATGAAAGTGTGTGTAAAATGTAATGTCAAGTGATGAGCCAAAATTCTACTTGTGGGTCAATATTTATAGCCAAAACCTTCTGCAGGTCTGGCGGATCAGGCGGACCCCTGAGAAGGGTTCCGCCCGTGTACCTCCAGGGTACCGCCGGGCTTGCAGTTGGTTTTGCAATAAATCTTGCAAACCAAACAAAGTCACATCTCATTACTCTTGCAAACCAAACAATGTCACATCACATAATATCAAGTCAAACACTAAACTTGCAAGCAACATCAAAGTAAGTCAAACACATTTCTTTCCATAAATGTATAATGACAAAACTTGCCATAAATGTGATGTGACAATTCTATTTTTAGAAAATAAAAGATGTTGTGTTTTATGAAATGTAAAATGTAGCAAAAGTCTAGTTTATGCAAGTCTTTAAAACTAAGATTATGTTTTACTTAGAAACAAAAGTTTACATTTGTCATTAACAAAACTTAGCGAAGATCGTAAAACATAAATAACATTTTTAGACGATATTTGTATTAACAATCTCCCCCTTTTTGTTGATGACAAAACATAAACATTGTTTTTAAATAACTCACAAAATCTTGGTTTTTAAGACTTAAAAAATTAATATTAAACTTGTTTTTCTTAAGTTATGAAAATCATATTAAGTTTTGAAAGTTTAATATATTTCTCCCCCTTTTTGTCGAAACAAAAAGAAGAGTGGCGAAGCGGAATAATACCAATGCTCCCCCTTGGTCGATACTCCCCCTAAATGGAGTGCCAAGATGGGAAACATGGATTTTGGACCCTACAAAAAAAATTGTTAGTTGGTTATATATATAGTCAAGAATGTAGTTACCACACACATTGCAACCACAATGACAACACAAACATGATCAACCAACAATGTACTAAGGTGAGTAGAAAGAAATATCATTCCAAGTAAAATTTTGACTTTTAAAAGTCAAAAGACAAGAAATGAGAACTATTCTTCTACTTCTAAACAAAAAACTTAAAAAATAACCAAGAAAGAAAAATAAAATCCTACTTTCCTAAATTGGGGCAAACGGCCTCCAAGGATTGTCTAGGATTTGTTGGGGTGGGAAAGAGCATCCAAACGTTCTATGACGTGTTGGAATGCAAAACGGGTTTCATTTTGGAATTGGTTAAGCAATGTTTTGATGGTTTCACCCATTTGCTCACAATTTGAGCAAGCATGGGGATGAGTGGGTTAAAATGGGTTGGTTTTGGTTTCTTGGTTTGAGGGTTGGTTGGTTTTTGGTTCTTGGGTGGAGGATGGATTTGGTATTGAGTCAAGCAAGGTGGTTTGAAATTCATTGCTTGATGAAGGTGGTTCTCAACCATGCTTTGGATTTCCTCATATGAGGGGAAGAAAGTCTCAAAGGTTTGGGCTTGAGAATGTGGTAGATTTGGGTGATCATTGTTTTCAAAGTTTGGTTCTCCATATAGAGGACCATGGATGTCATGGTAGATGGGGTGAAACAATAATGGTTTAGGTTGATGGTACACTTGTTGTGGAGGTTGAATGTGGTTAAAAAGGTTATCTTGGTCAAGAATTGACTTTGGTGAAAAAGGTGGTGGTTGTGAAGGTCTTGGTGGAAGATCATTAAGATCTTGGACAAAAGGATGTGGTGATGTGGGAGGAGACCCAAATAACTCCATAGGTTCCATTTTGGGTAATGGTGATGGTGATGAAGTTTTGGATGGTTGAGTTGGAGCACTTGGTGGACTTGGGTCAATAGGTGATTTAGTTGGTTGTGGAGTGAGCTCATTTGGTTCATTTGGTGATGGTGATGGAGATGCAAGGTTCAAAAAGTGTTCATTTTTTATAGGTGATGTGAATTCATCCGAAGATGAGGAGCTTAGGTTGATGGGTTGATTTGACCATAGTGGTTTTACACTTATCCGGGCGGTTTTCCGGATGGGTCTTGATGGTTGGTTGGTGATTGTTGACTTAGTCATGGTGAAAAATGGTGTAGAAGTTTCAGAAATTATGGTGAAGAAGGTGTGATTTGATAGTGTTTAGGATGGCTTAATTTATAGTGTTGAAGAATTATGGAAAGGAGTGTTTGGATTTGATGTTAGTCCATACAAAAATGGAGGTTTCTAATGATTTGGAGAACTAATTGTGGGTTGTCAAATAATATAAGTCAATCCAATGAAAATGGTGAAGTGAGAAGACATGTTTTGCACTAAATGCTTAGTGGTTTTGGTGGATTTGTGGTAGTATAAATCTCAGGGAATTCAAGGATCCCTTAAAAGGGTTCCTTCCTTTATGTTTGAGGAGTCCTTGAGGTTGTTATGGCTAAATTTGAATTTTGGCGGGAATTGGTTTTGGTTAAGTTTATGGAAGAAGGAGTATCCTATTATGCTAAACACATTGCAAGTAATGGGTTTCTACCTAAAAGGATTGGATTTTGGTGTTTCGATGTTGAATTGGTGAAAATGAAAACAAAAATTCTGCAGGTTGCTGGCGGCACCCTCAGAATACACAGGCGGAACCCATTTGAGGGTGCCGCCTGGTCCGTTGAGCCATTTCTGGAATTCCCAGAAATTGCACTGGCGGAACCCAATTTTGGGTACCGCCAGATCCACCAGACCTTCAGAAAGTGGCAGTCCACGTTTTTGACCCGCGAGACGTTTTTCAAAATTTTCGAAAACTCCTAAAATCAAAAATATAATGCATAACTGGTTAGGAAATGCAAAAAATGAACATGTAAATACTCATATCATATGACTTTGACCGGGGGCTAGCGATATTCACTAAACTTAGTGAAAATATTATAAGTTTGAAAATTTTACAACTTGCTAAAAGTCGTCTTCCTGCATCAAAGTTAGATGAAACATGTTCCAAATAGTATCAAACATTGTACCAAACTACAAATACATCATAAGCATTGTTAAGACAACCAAATTAGTTCAAATAGCACCTAGTGCCAAACACTCCTACACACCCGCTCTCATTGCCGGTCAATCTTGTTCTTGAGCTTTCCAAGGAATCTTCCAAGATTCTTAAACATCGCCTTTGTTTGCTTGAACTCCGCCGACTCGTTTGGAATATCCGGAAGTTGGGATAGGTATTCGAGAGGTGGAAGCCTAGAGTTTGGCAAATTGTCATCTTCACTCATTGAGGAAGATGATGATGAGGTAGGAGGATGAGGACGTTTTCCTTGGGCTTTGTACACTCTCTTATTACTAAGTGGAACAAAGGTGTGTGGAATGAGAGTGTAGTCAAGGCGAAGACCATTTGAAGTTGGTGGAATGGGTGAGATGAACCTAAAGAGACGGGTCAAGAGCATTCCATATGGCATAGCCGTTGTGCCATGCACGGGAATGTCGGCCATTCTCTTGGCCATGTAGTAGGCAAGGTTGAAGGGTTGCCTAACGGACAAGGAGTAGAGCATGTAGCAAAGGCAAAGGTTGATATGGTCACGGTTCCCTATTGTGCTAATGACATTGGCTCTAAGGACTTCCTCCCATTTCTTGAATTGGGGTTTGAGTTCGTTCATTTTCATTCCATATGGGTCCTTATCGACCTCATTCCCCGAACGGGTTCTCCTAGTGGTGGTGGTCCTAACAAAGAGGTGGTCACGGAGAACGTCTTTTGAGACAAGGGGTGTGTCATAAGGGTGGATACGGTCTTGGAGGTTGTCAAGAGTTGAGAGGGAGTGCAAGTCGGAATAGAGGCAAGTACCACGGTTTGGAACACCTAGGATTTGAGCAAACTTCTCAAGAGTGAAGGAGTATTGATGACCGCTAACCCTAAAGTTGATAGACATATGACCATAATCATCCGTGGAGAGGACGGAGGATGCATAGAACTCTAGAATGAACCTAGGAAAAATAGGCTCGTCGATATTCAAAAGACACTCACAGTTGATTGTGGCAAAATCGGCGTAAAGGTTTGTGCCTTCTAGAAAGGATGGGTCAATGGTTCTACCCTCATGGACATAGTGTTTTTCTAGGGCTTTGAAAACGTTTACTTGGTTTGGGGTAAGCCTTTGGTTTTGTGGTGTTTTGGTAGGTACTTAATGGTGTCCTTGTGGTCGTAGTGGGTTAGAGGAGGCATGATGATTCCTAGAACAACAAAATTTCACATTTTAGTTTACATAAACCACTATTATTATGTGGAAGTTCTAGTGTGTGCCTATATGAAAACAATGTGGAGGTGCGGTTATCTTGACTCATTTTGATGCTTCAAAATCGTTTTATGCAAGTTTTGTTATAAAACAAAATATAACCCAAACGCTCCTAGTTCAATGTAGCTTCGTTTGAATGTACCCGAAAATACATATTGGTTATATATTCCCTTTAACATTCAAGAGACATTATGCAAGTGATGTTTTAAACATAATGTTTTGATTTTGTATTCTCAATGTGAGACGAAAAAATATTTGTCCTACTTGTGAGAAATTTTTGGAAGGATTTGACATGGGGTGTTTTAGCAAACATGTTTATACTAATTAAAGATGCAATTCCTAACTATGGGAAACATGATTAGTTTTATTAAACACCTAATCTAATGCATGAGTTTTTCAAGTTAATGCATAACCCCAAGTTTTTGTTTTTGTGCAAGAAATAGAATTCCTAGACTCAGATCAGGATTGTAATCATGTTTAGAATACTTACAATGATGATTTAGTTGCAATGTAAATGAATGGAAGACCAACAATTCGTAGGTATGGATGGATGGTAAAGTGAATAGTAGCAGTTTGGAAGTGGTGGTATGAGATAATGGGTGTTTGGTTTAATATAAACAAAGAAAATGATTCTGTAGGTCGACGGACACGGCGGAACCCTGAGTTGGGTTCCGTTCGTTATGGCTGAGGGTTCCGCCGACCCTGTTGAGAAAAATGGTTTTGGATTTGTTTTGATTTTTTTGATTTTTGTCTAATGTCCAGAACTACAATGTAGGTTCCATGAGTCCTAAGCCTAGCCTAAGAAGATTAAAAGGTTTACGTTTAAGAGGTTTTGTGAGAATGTCGGCTATGTTATCTTCGGAAGAAACTTTCTCAATTGAGATATTTCCTTTTTGAACGTTGTCACGAAGTAAATGATGACGGATTTCAATATGTTTGGTACGAGCATGTTGAACCGGGTTTTTGCTAAAATCAATGGCACCTTTGTTGTCACAAAGAATTGTGATGTCATTGAGTTGAATTCCGTAGTCGACAAGAGCTTGCTTCATCCAAAGAGCTTGTTGACATGCCTTTCCGGCCGAAACGTACTCGGCTTCCGTTGTTGAGATAGCAAGAGCCGTTTGCTTCTTAGAGAACCATGAGGTGAGACAATTTCCAACAAAAGTACAAATACCACTTGTGCTTTTTCTATCGACATAGTCACCGGCATGATCCGAGTCGGCATACACTATGGTGTCTATTCCCGTTCCTTTGGGATACCATAAACCTAAATGTGTAGTGCCCTTAATATACCTAAAAATCCTTTTAACGGCTTCGAGATGGGTAGTTTTAGGATCTTCTTGAAAACGAGCACATAGACAAACACTAAACATAATGTCGGGTCTATTAGCCGTTAGGTAAAGTAGACTACCAATCATACCTCTATATTTAGTACTATCTACGGATTCACTTTCTTCATCCTTGGTGAGTTTAGTTTCCGTGGACATGGGAGTTTTGATAGGTTTCGAATCTTCTAGTCCAAATTTCTTAAGCATGTCCTTAATATATTTAGATTTGTTAAAGAAGATACCATCTTCTAGTTGTTTGATTTGGAGTCCTAGGAAAAAGTTGAGTTCTCCCATCATACTCATTTCAAACTCGTCATGCGTGATTTTTGAGAAATCCACTCATAATTCTTGACAAGTTGATCCGAATATAATGTCATCAACATAGATTTGGACTATGATAATATGTGAGTCTTTCTTCTTAGTGAAGAGAGTATTATCAACTAAGCCCATGGTATACTTATGGTCAACTAGGAATGTTTTAAGTCGATCATACCATGCTTTTGGAGCTTGCTTAAGTCCGTAAAGAGCCTTTTTAAGTTTGTAAACATGATTTGGTTTTTCAAAATCGATGAAGCCCGGTGGTTGAGCAACATACACTTCTTAATTAATGACTCCATTTAGAAATGCACTTTTGACATTCATTTGAAAGAGTTTAAAATTGTGTGCACATGCATATGCAAGTAAGATTCTAATTGACTCGAGCCTAGCAACCGGAGCAAAAGTTTCATCGTAGTCAATGCCTTCTTGTTGGTTATATCCTTGTGCAACTAGCCTAGCTTTGTTTCTAGACACAATTTCATTTTCATCCATTTTATTTCGAAATACCCATTTTGTTCCAATTATAGTTTGACTCTTTGGTTGAGGAACTAATGTCCATACATCATTCCTAACAAATTGTTTTAACTCTTCTTGCATTGCAATTACCCAAGACTCATCTTTAATTGCTTCATTAATATTTTTAGGTTCAATGGTTGACACAAAACAAAAGTAGTTGCTTTCATTTTGAACTTTTGACCTTAGTGTTCTTTCGTTAATGTTGCCAATGACACTATCTAATGGATGACTTTTAGATTCTTTGACATTGACAATTTCTTTGTTAAATAATTCATCTTCTTTGTCATCACTTAAAATTTCTTGATTTTCTATTGCTTGGCTTTCAACTAAGTCATCATCTACCAAAGGTGATGTCTTAGAGGGAGGTGGACTCTCGTCAAATGTTACGTTCAACGATTCCTCGACTCTTAAGGTTTCTTTGTTCAAAACAATGTATGCTTTACTATTTCGTGAATATCCAAGAAATACACCTTCATAAGACTTTGGGTCAAATTTGGTGAGATAATCCTTGGTGTTAAGAATGAAACATTTACTCCCAAACACTCTAAAGTATCCTAATGTAGGCTTTTTACCTTTATATAGTTCATAAGGGGTTTTATTCAAAAATGATCTAATTAGGACTCGATTTAAAATGTACGTTGAAGTGTCGACGGCATTACACCAAAACTTTTGTGGAATGTTTTGTTCATTAAGCATTGTTCTACTCATCTCTTGCAATGTCCGGTTTTTACGTTCTACTACACCATTAGATTGAGGAGTACGAGGAGCCGAAAAGTTGTGAGTTATACCATTAATATCACAAAAGTTTCCAAATTGAAATTCATTATCAAATTCACGACCGTGATCCGTTCTAATAGACACAATATTAGACCCTACTTGATTTTGAATTTTCTTACTTAGAATCTCAAATTTATCAAAAGCTTCATTTTTACTTTTCAAAAATTTTGTCCAAGTATATCTTGAGTAATCATCAACTATGACCAAAGTGTAAAAGTTGCCTCCATAACTTTGTATAGCGGATGGACCAAATAAATCCATATGCAAAAGTTCTAGACACCTAGATGTAGAAACCAAATTTTTAGCCTTATGGCTATTATGGACTTGTTTACCGACTTTGCAAGCATCACAAAAGTGTTGGTCATATTTCAACTTAGGTAGGTTTCGAACTAAGTCTTTGGAGGAGAGGTTTTGGATTAGTCTCATGTTAGCATGTCCTAAACGTCTATGCCATAAAGTTGAAAATTCATCTAATGAGGTAAGACAAAGTTTGTCTCTAGATGTTGGATCCATCTTCATGACATATACGTTATTCTTAAGGACACCTTTGGCTATGGTTATATCATCTTTAAGTATTTTACTTCCGTTTTCACTAAAAAGAACATTATACTTATTACGACAAAGTTGACTAATACTAAGGAGATTAAAACCTAAGTTATCAACATGAGCTACATCATCAATAAAAAGGGAGTCATGAGAGATTGTACCTTTTCCGATGATTTTGCTCTTAGCATTACTACCAAACGTAACATTACCTCCGTCACATTTGTGATAAGAAGTGAAAAGGCTTTTGTTACCCGTCATGTGCCTTGAATAACCGCTATCTTTAATCCATTCATCCGGTTCCAAACAAACTTTGAGGCACACCTATTTTTATGAAAAACACTCAAACATTTGGTCCCCAATTTCTCATGGGTCCATTTTGGTTAAGCATGCCATTAATTTGTTCCAAGTATGAAAATAGAGCATAAGGGTTCCATGGCATGTGGTTTGGAGTTTGGTAATGTCTAGGAGTGTTTTGGTTCCAAACATGTTGGTAGTTTGGTCGAGCGTTGAAGTTGCTCTTTGGAAAGGGGCGTTTGGGAATTGGAGTCTTAGGTCTTGGTTGAGTAGTTTTAGCTCTAAATTCATTTTTACTAAATCCTACTCCAGTTTTAAACACAGGTTTTGTTCCACTTTTGTATGTAACTTTAACAAATTTTGAACGATCCGAAGTGGATGAGGTTACTGCTGCAGCAGGTCTGGCAGAACCTTCGGGGCCAACGGGTGGAACCCTAAATTGGGTTCCGCCTGATCCGCAGGCTGCTGTAGCAATTTTATTTGTTTCTTGTGCAATCTTTTCTTGTTTCATTTGACCCATTGAAGTTTCTATTTTCGTAAATCCTAGTCCTGTTTTATCAAAGGGTGACTTTTGAAGTTTCATAATTTCATCCGCACAAGAAATGCTCTTATCGAACTTCTTAAACTTTGTGGTTTGTTTTATTAGATAATTTTGAGTAATTTTGAGTTTCTCAACTTCTAGTTTAAGTTCTTCACATGATTTGCAAGATGTGTCAATACCTTTACTCTTTTCTAATCTCTTAGCCTTTTCTTTTAACTCATAAACTTCATTTTCTAAAAACTCCTTTTTAGTTTTCAAAAATTTATTTTTGTTTATGATTTTTAAGCTTAATTCACAAAGTTTGTTATATTCTTTTTGTAAAGTGTCATCATCAATAGAGGAGTAAGATGAGTCGGATAATACCTCATTTGAGTTGTGAGCCATGAGAGCAATATCGTCATTCTTTGGCTCATCGTCATCTCCTTCATAGTCACTCCAAGCACCACCCACGAAAGCTTGTTGAGGTTTGCTCTTGGGTGGTTTTGGACATTCTCCTACAAGATGACTTGTGTCTCCACACCTATAGAATTTTCTTTCAACCTTTCATTTCCTATCATCACGATCTTTTCGGAAAGTTTTCTTGTCATCTTTAGGTTGCCTTACAAATTTTCCTCTTCTACGAAAGAACTTCTTGAAGTCTCTAGCAGCCATAGCATATTCCTCATCATCACTATCCGAAGTGGATTCTTCATCATCACTTGATTGGACTCTAGCTTTCCAGGCAATGGACTTAACTTTTTCTTTCTTGCCTCTAACTAGTTCCGAATCTTTTTCCATTACCATTTCGTGAACTTTGAGGTTTCTAGTTAGCTCATCAAGTGACATGCTTAAAAGATCTTTGGATTCTTCAATTGCCGTCACTTTTGCTCTCCACTTCGGATGGAGTGCTCTAAGAAATTTCCTGACAAAGTTCTTACTACAAAAAGATTCGTCAAGTGCTTTAAGTGAAGTAATAATAGTATTAAACCTAGCAAAAGCATTATCAATAATCTCATCTTCGGAAATAATAAATTGTTCATATTGTTGAACAAGAAGATCAATTTTGTTATCTTTAACTTGTGAGTTTCCTTGATGAGTGACAATTAAAGATTGCCAAATATCTTTGGCGGTTTTACACAAAAAGACTCTTTCATATTCTTTCTTAGGTAAAGCGTTGTAAAGCATCATTTTAGCTTCATTATTTTTATCTATTAATTTCTTTTGATCATCATCTTTGATGTTAGTAACTACGTTATCACCATCAATAATTATATACCACAAATCTATATCTTTAGATTTCACGTAAGTTTCAAAACGGGTTTTCCAATATATAAAACCATTTGCTTCAAAGAGTGGTGGTCTTTGCATAGATTGCCCTTCTTTGTAATTTTCAAAATCCATGGATCGTTTAAAGTTTTAAAACACAATATATTTTAAAAGCTTGAGTAACGTAGCTCTTGATGCCAATTGTGGAAAACTAGAAGGGGGTTGAATAGTTTACCGATTAAAATCTTTTTAACTTGTTAAGTTAGCTTTGAAACTTTCCGTTTGATCAAAGATATATGCACAAACACAATATATAACATGCAAGTAAATGAAAGAAACGATCAAACCACAACACGAGTATTTATCGTGGTTCGGCTACAAGGACTCTTTTTCCTTGCCCTACGTCCACGCCCCGAGTATCCAACTCGAGAGTTTCTTTCACTAGTCAACAAGCTCCTTTCACCGGCGGAGAAAACCTTACACGTCGCTTATACTTTTACCGACACAAAGCTAAATGTCGAGTTCTTTTACAAGGGCACAACCACTCCCGTTAGTTCTTTTACTAGGGTACAACAACTCCCAACACTCTTTGTATTTTGAGGACTAAAATACTAACCGATCACTACTGAAAATACACAATCAAATGAAGTGTAAACTACACAAGTCTACACAATGCTAAGCTAACAAGTCTTGCAACGTTGTGTTGAATACTTGTTACTTTTAGTAAGCTCGTGAATCTCTTTGCTACAAAAAGAAACTTCACATATGAAATGTTAAGAGGTTAGATGAAAGAATGAAAGTGTGTGTAAAATGTAATGTCAAGTGATGAGCCAAAATTCAACTTGTGGCTCAATATTTATAGCCAAAACCTTCTGCAGGTCTGGCGGATCAGGCGGACCCCTGAGAAGGGTTCCACCCGTGTACCTCCAGGGTACCGCCGGGCTTGCAGTTGGTTTTGCAATAAATCTTGCAAACCAAACAAAGTCACATCTCATTACTCTTGCAAACCAAACAATGTCACATCACATAATATCAAGTCAAACACTAAACTTGCAAGCAACATCAAAGTAAGTCAAACACATTTCTTTCCATAAATGTATAATGACAAAACTTGCCATAAATGTGATATGACAATTCTATTTTTAGAAAATAAAAGATGTTGTGTTTTATGAAATGTAAAATGTAGCAAAAGTCTAGTTTATGCAAGTTTTTAAAACTAAGATTATGTTTTACTTAGAAACAAAAGTTTACATTTGTCATTAACAAAACTTAGCGAAGATCGTAAAATATAAATAACGTTTTTAGGCGATATTTGTATTAACAGTTGTTATTTATGAAAATATGAGTTTTGGTATGTTGGTAGGGACATGAAAGTGAGAATGTGTTGTAATTAGTGGGAAGAGGTAATCTTAGGCTCTATTTTTTGTTTCGAATTCATTTTAATGTGGAGTAATCAAGATACTCAAGATGGAGTCCCATTGTATATAGTACAAGATAGCTACTGCTAGAAATTCAATGCAGCCTCATAATAACTATACAATCATGAAAGGAGATGAAGTGCAAGGGTTGCCCGAATTGATCACATGACATTTAGTATAGAATTAAAGTCGGTTAGATGAAGTGCAAGGGTTGCGAAAGGTTACAAGAATAATTAATGATATAACCTAATTCATGCCTATATAAACCGACCAAAATCACATTTAGTATGTACAGATTCACACATCCTTTAGATCTTTGATTGTTGGTAGCGGTATGTAAATTCTCTTTTGCAATATTTTGGAGATGATTCACACATCTTTTAGATCTTTGTAATTAACTCGGCCTTCTTTTTTCTTAATTTAGTTATCATACGCAGGTACCATGAAACTCACACAAGATAATGCATGCATCTTGAATAATGAATATAAAACGAAAAGTACATAATTTTTGCTCGAATCCATTTGTAAATTAAAAAAATTAAGTTTAAAACATAATAGTGGATTCCAAAAGGTTTTAGGAATTATTAATAGTGTGTTAATTAATATTCATTTGGTTAGCTATTTGAAATTGAGTTTATTGATAAAATTTATTATTATTAGTTAGACTTCAATGTTAATTTTCAATAAAATTAGTTGTACACTAAAATGAGATGAAACTAACTTTAGTTTTTAATCATAAACTTTAAAAATAAATATTAATATGTTATAAAAATATTAAATATAAAAATCACCAAACTATTAATGGCATACTTACAACAGATGTAATACAATCACAACTTACAAACCTAATAATAAAAATAATTAACGCAAATTACACTATAACAAATAAGAAAAAGCCAGTGTGCTTCGTATTACTATGCAAAAATCATATAATGCAAAATTATTGTTGGGTTACGTAATAAGCCAAAACAATCAAAGAAAATTACATCAAGCGTATGACAATTTAATAACGACAACCCCATTTAGAAAATATAAAGACCAAAAAACCAAAACAATATCAACCATTTTTATATTTTTAAACAACAAACTAAAAACGTTTTATACAACATACTAAACTAAAAATACAAATTCACTCGATAACACACAATAACAATACGCACGATTAACAATTAGATTAAAAGCCTGTGCGTAGCACGGGTTCTACATGTCTAATATAATATAACTTAGTTACATTTTCTCATAATTATCTATTTATTAATTGGTCAAAACATGTATTGACCCAGAATCATGGAAAGACTATAGATTTTTCTTTGTGGAAAAAGTAAACATTTGTGGCATAGTTCATTCCAACATTAAATACAGCATTTATCGTGTTGACATGTAAAGTATACTTGTTAGCGACAATCATTCAAGTTTTTAGCATTTAAACATACAAATTCCGAGAATTTTTTATTGGGTCAAATTATAGGCTATGTTTGGCAAAAGTAGCTGTGAGCAGTAGCATTGAGCAGTAGCTGTGAGCTGTGAGCAGTAGCCAAAAAAGCTCAAAGTTTCATAAAGAAGCATTGGAAAAATGAGCTTTCCTAAAAAATAGCAAAGCCTACAGCTCTCATGCCAAACAAACATCAAAAATAAAAAAGCTCATTCTCACTGCTCATTACCCCAAAAAAGCTCTGCGCCAAACATCACCATAGAGTTTTATAAGGGGTTGCAATGGGTCACTCATCCAAAATCTTATCACTCACTCTCAATCAATCTAAATATGTCATATCATTCACCTACTTTTTTTATTACTCACCCATATTTTTGTTGGCAACACCATCACTCACTACATCCCTTCACTCACTTCATTAAAATTATTAAAAAAAAAAAAAAAAAAAAAAAAAAAAAAAAAGTAGCTAACGGTCAAAAAGTACCCCCCCCCCTAACGTTCGAAATTTTGGCTCTTCTCGTGCGTGAAAATTTCACGCAAATTGCATCCTGTGTCCCTTCACGCATTGCCGGCGGTGGTGTTCCTATGCGGGATCCATCCCGTGGGTGTTGTCAACCCCCTAAGTATTTTCAAATACTTAAAGCTACTTTGATGATGCTGATACATTATTCAGAACTAGAACGGTACCTCGCACAATGCGACGGCGGGTACTGTGTGATTATATTTTGCGTTATTTGGTTACACGTTTAGTTGTCTTCATGCTTTATAATTAGAGATATTAGAGATGGTTAAGACAAATAATTTCAGTTTGAACAACCAACACTTCCTAACAAACTTTCTAACCAACTTGGTTTCTAACAAATTAATTTTGAAATCTTTCCAAAATAAGCAAAAAAAAAAAAAAAAAAAAAAAAAAAAAAAAAAAAAATCTGAATTTTAATGATCCTAAATGCATTATAATGATCACCAACAAACCAAGAAATGCATTCCCAAAATCTCTCATCTTAAAACACCTCTAGTGAACTTAGGGCGTGTTTGGTAGCGAGATATGAGGCCAAAGAGTTGGAAATGGTGTAATATCCCATGTTTGGTACACTAAAAAGAAAAAAACGGAGAAATTGATTTGATTCTCGAGAGTTGGTTCCTTTGTAAACTAATTTCCACTCCATTTGGTATGGAAATGAGTTTTGGTCACAAAGTTTTCTCCGTGTTTTTTATTTGAGAATTGGGATATGGACAAAAAAAAGGAGTTATATAAAGAAGGTCACGTGCAAACCACATTCAAAACAATTCAACATCTAACTTTGTGCTCTTTGGTGACTTATCTCCTCCACTTGACTTTGATTTTTTTACATACATACATTGAATCTTCACCAATAATTGCTCCTCCTCCAAGATATTTTGGTAAATTAATATGTAGCAATCATCCTCATCAGATCGGTAAGTTAATTTCTTGTTAGCTAGGGTTTCAAGATTCTTATTTTTTTTTAATTAGATGAAGTAAAATTATCACTTTTTTGTGTAGATTGTGGGCATCACTTTGTTGGACTCCTGAATTTTTTTTGTGTAGATTGTGGGCATCACTTTGTTCATAAAAAGTCAATGAAGTGACATAATAAATTCATTATATTTTTCAGTTTTGCATTCTCAATTTGGTTACATATTGTTATGCTCAAATAGCCTTTATATTAGTCTTACTTGTATATATTGAATAATTTTATGCTTACTAATGTATGGTATCTTGGGTTACCAGTAATCAATGTTTTAATATAAACTTTGCTATATTTTAAGTTATATGTGATTTGCAAGTAAGTCTTACTTGTGTTTAGGGTGTTTTTGGATTTTGGGGGCAAAGACACATGAATACATGCTCTAAGTTATCTATATTTTGTAGGCATGGCTGACACTAGTAAGGCTAAGGCTAAAGGCCAAGTAAGAAATAAAAGAACATGGACGGCGGAAGAAGATGGAAAGTTGATTGAAGCATTGATGGTATTGCACGCTTCTGGAAAGTATGACGCAGAAAATGGTTTTAAACCCGGATACAATCTAGCTGTGCAAAATTTGTTGGATGTAAGTCTCCCGAATTCGGGTTTAAAAGCAGAACCACATATAAAGTCTCGGTTGAAGACATTGAGGGCTAACTTTAGCATTATGCACGACATGATAGTCGGTTCAAACACAAGTGGATTTGGTTGGGATCCTGACAAATGCATTCTCACTGCCCCTGAAGATGTATGGGATGACTATGTGAAGGTATAATAAAACTCTTCGGCCTATTTGCTTTGTTGCAGCTTATAATAGATCATGTTAACCTAATTAATCAATTTGTTTTTATTACCACTTTGTAGACGCATCCAGAAGCAACTAAATTTAGAGATAAACCATTCCCACTTTATCACAAGCTTTCTTTAGTCTTTGGTAAAGATAGAGCTAATGGATCTCGAGCTATTGATCTTGGAGATGATGAAGTTGTAAGTGAAACAAAAGAGACTGCACCAATTGATGTTGAAGCCGAAGATATTGATACATATGATCGTCCTCCCCGAACTGGTAAGAGTAACAAACGCAAAAGATCAAAGAGTGATGATTTACTTCATATGTATTCTAAATCGTGCACCATGTTTAATAACACCATCACTGCCGTGGGGAATGAGATGAACATGAACTTAAGTAAAATGGCCAATGAAGATGAAAGAAAACTACAATCTGAGATTGATTTGATGAAGAGAGTTCAGAATCAGATTGATGCTTTACCGGGGATAACTTTTGAGGAAGCTTTTGAAGCGATAGATGTGATAGGGATAACTTTTGAGGAAGCTTTTGTTCAAGGATAGCAAGTCCTCACTCCTCAAGACAGCAAGTGCTCACTCCTCACTTGAAGTGGTTCGATTGAATGAATGCATTTGTAGTGGGGATTCTTAACATTATTCAAGTAGCAACATTTTTTTGGATAAAAATTTGATGTAAGAACATGTGTTTAGCTTGGGAGGTCCAGTTAAGTTATGTAAAAAAACTTAATGGTGTTATTGTAATTAAAAATCAAGTTTCATTTCTCCACTCATTCATACTAACCAAACACAAGAATTTGAGTTTTGTTAATTCTCGAAAGTCAATTCTCTGTGTTACCAAACATAAGAATTTTAGTAGATTTCTCCACCAATTTCAATTCTCTAAATTTCTCTTCTTTACTTCATTTCAATTCTCTAAATTTCTCCCTACCAAACGTGCCCTTAGGGTAATCTACAAAAACCTTAAGGACCGGCTTATTCATGAGAATAGATTCATTGACCCATCCTCTAAACAATAAGATGATATAACAAATGTTTTTTTTTTTTTTTTTTTTTTTTTTTGAGCTATTGGCTTTGAAGGCATCTATGGGCTCAATGACACAATCTATCCCCGTTTTGTCATTTAATTTTACAGACAAGTCTATGTCATAAGGAATGAGAATGATAGTTTGTCTATTGACTTTGTCATTGAAAACCAAGAGTTCATTTTCACTCTTCGGGAATTTGGAGACCTTCTCCATATTTCGTGTAGGGGACATTGCTTCAACTCTGAAGATTGGTCCCTAAAATCTATCCTTTCCCCAAGAGAAATCAGTCTATCCCCCAATGCCAAAAAGCTAGTAAGCCCCGACATCATCATTGAGGAAGTTTTTGAACGTAGAACTAGCTTCACTAAGCATAAAGACAATGAAGATCCTTATAAACTTTACACCTCCGGAGTCCTGCCACACCTAAATAAATTGGGAACTTCTCATTCGGGAAAGCATACTTTCTCTGACGAGAAATAGAGATCATATTCCGGCATCTAGTTCCTATATGCTTTATTTCCTTGCAACCGAGCAATGATTTAATATTACCTATTGTGTTGCTCATAGAATGTGCAATGTTAAGGAGCACGTAAATAAGGTTTTGCCTCATGGAATGCTTTTGACAAGCATCTATAGGCACATCAAACTCACCGTTCCCAACCTTTTAGGTGATGACAACTTAGGGTATAATCGGGTCATGGAACCTTTAGGCGTCCAAAATGTCAAAAAGGGTAAGGGAAAACGCGTGCACACTCCTTTCGCATCATCTTCAACACCTAACCCCACATCATCGGACGATAAGGTACAAGAAGATGTTGGTGAAGGATAAAGCCGGCCTCAACGGGAACTATCCTCAATGTCATATATTGCACAACTTCCCGAAATCGAAAACATCGCCTATATAGACTCGGGCTCGGTTGGAAAGGATGCAACCCAAGAGATGATGATACATCAAGCCACAATGATGAACCGACACCAATCAATGCACAAGGAGGTGCATGAAATGTTCAAGTCATTAGCCAAAGCCGTGTCAAAATCTTTTAAGAAAACCCATTTGAGGTACTTAGTGTTTGGTAGTTGTTATGAACTTGGATTATGTTTTTGTTTGATCTTACTTGCATGCATGTCTTGGCTTTTTTTTTTTTTTTTTTTTTTTTTTTTTTTGGTAAAGGATTTTCCCGGTAAATGTATTACTCCAAAAAACAGTTAAGTACAACGAATATGGGTGAATCTCACATCTCAGCCCAAAACTAAGCGAAATCAAATGTACCAACTGTGCTTCAAACCTAAACTATCATAAGAATGGCATGCCACACTTATGAGACCTACTACAAATGCTATCTAAGTTGACCACGAAGACTAATGTCAAAGGCATTATCAAACTGCATTTGAGCATCAGTCAAACCAGGATCAACAAAATCATCATCACCGTATGGGTCTTCATCATAAGTTTCCTTCCATTTTTCGCACAAGCTTTTATTTCCCACTCCACTCCCACTTTTAGAAGCTTTATTAACCTTGGATCTCATAGAAGCCATAAAACTAGCAGTTCCGTTATATACCTTAAACACCTCACTATCACTATACTCATTAACTGGATCATCAATCTTTTTAGAAGACACAATAGAAGAACTATGAAGAGTTGATTTACAAGGTTTTAGCGGCTTCCCATCATCACCCACTAGTACAAGCTTCCCATTAAGCATCTAACTTTCTAGCTCATTAATCCTTGCAACCAGAGGTGTAGTACTTGGACTACCAGATGCTGAACCAGCCACATCTTGGAAACTTTCTTACCTGAATTTGATGACCCCCCATTTGATCAAAGCTCATCATCTTTCTCAATTGTATTAAGTGCATCAAAAGGTTAGTTGAGCTCGTCTCTACTTCAGAATTCTTTTTCATACCACTTGAACTAACACCATTCTTTTTAGAGATGACTGGGTAAACTTGTTTTTTAGGCTTAAACTGAAACTTAGATCCCACATTAGTACCACGGGAAGTTTGTCTAAGAGATTGTTGGAAACCATCATTCTTTGGTTTTTCAACAACCCATTTTGGACATAACATATCATCATGCCCAAATATCATACACACACCATATCTAGGTAGTTCCCATTTGTACTCCACCATCACCGTGTAAAGAACCTCCCCATCATCTTCCACATTAGGAATATAAATAACCATCTCCTCCTTTAACTCCTGATCAACCCTAACATCAATCAATGCACGAGCATAATCTATACGACCCCATGATTGTAGACACATAGAACTCGTATATGAATAAAGCATAATAGGGTTACCAAGCTTAGTAACCATCACACTCAATCCGTCTGCAATAAACGCCACAATAGGAATATCATGGAATTTTACCCAAATGGGAACCGAATTTAGATCTTCCTTAAGTAAATTAGCATTTGGCGTCCATTTTTTTAGGATGATAGGTGCAAATTGAATAAACCATGGACCATTCTCCAATACCATGTTCATACCCTCAATTGAAGCAAACTTGAAGAAAAAAAAGCCCTTAGAAGTTCATCATTACTCGAACTAAGCCAAACTTCTTTCATGCATTAAAGGGAACGAAGCCATAACGCAAGAGCTGTGTTATGGTCTAGGTGGCATATGTTAACTCGCGTTTCCTACTCCGTGTCTTCTAGCGTTATGTTGGCATTGTAACTTGCGTTAGTATACCAACTTGCTTTGAAACGCAAGAACGAATAAAAAAAAATCACTTCACCCCTTCACATTTAAATGCAACGGCTAGTAGCAGGTTAAATGTGTGTGTGTGTGTGTGCGCGCGTGGGTTTGCGTTTGTGTGTGTCTGTGTGCAGGTTTTGGTGTTGAAGATGAACTTTTTTTTTTGGTTATCACACTGATGGTTGCGTACTAGTGATGGAAAAGAGTAGGGTTTTTTAAGGGTACTAGTGGGCTGGTGTTGAGCTTCAAGTGGACTGATGCTGCGTTACTTTTTTTTAACATTTTTATTTCATCTCGTAATGTTTAATTTTATTAATAAAGTATTAGATTATTTAATGAATGAAATTGTTGAGGGGAAAATTTGTAAATTGTAATTTTTAAAAAAGGTGGGTCCCAAAAGGTGATGTTATGATAACGAGTAATTTTTGGTGTTATGTTATTTAGGGTTGAAATGATTTGGCGCTGACGTGACGAAGAATTTGGTGTTACTTTGAGTTATGACTCCTTTATGCTCTTATTAACATGTCTTAGGGGGTGTTTCTTTTATTATGTTAGTTAAAAGAATTGTGGGTCCTACCTTTGTTGTTACATGGATGTGGAGGTTCTCAATTTTCATTCTTTGTTCACACAGACAAACTAAGAAAAATGAATGGACCCCACATAATAAAAAAATGATATTAAATATTTTAGTGGAGTCATTTCCTTAGCTAACATAAAAAGAAACATGATCTTAGACTTGTTATGTTTCATTGCACTAGTTTATTACGTAGTATTTCACTTAAAACTAGAAGTTTAATTGCTTTTGAACTAAGCAAAGTAACTAGATATTGAACCATTAACTCAACTAAAACAGCCATTTACCTTTCACATATACAAAGTCAAACAACCTTCACCTTTCGAACCAACCTTCACCTTTCGAACCAATGGTCAACACTCTAAAGTGGGAAAAGCAAGCCTCAAAACATAAATGCAGTTGGTGATAAGATAATAATACTAATAGAATAAAAATTATTAACGGGCATATTTTAAAAGTATATCTTTTATCTTTTACCTAATAAAATAAAACCCCTAGTGGGGACTTTTTAAAATCAAATCATACCTTATTTAGTAATAACTTAATTATTATTATTTTTTCTTTTAAAAAAATTGAATAAAAAAAGCCTAAAAACTTCTAAATTTATCCATATTTTATAAAAAATCGAATTTGATTTGTAATCATTGAAGAAATCTTAAAAAAATATATGTGTCAAAAACTAAAAAACAGGAAACTTAAAAAAGGTGGAGCAAATGTTTTAAAGTTTTGGGCTTAAAGTTAAAATTCAGTATCATAATAACCTAAGTCCCAAAATTCCCAAATTCCCAAATTCCTCCTCAATCAATCATCGACGCACATAAACCTTTTAACTAAAAAAATTCAATCACTGAAATCAACCTCTAAAGCTATCCTTTAACTGAAAATTCAAAACAATCACCAAATTAAACCAAACCTTTCATAAACCTCTAAAGCTATCAATCTACTTTTCCCTAAATCAAAACAATGTAACAACCAAAATTAACGGTATTAAAATCATCTTTAAGGATCTTGATAGGAATGACAGGAAACACACTATGTGATGATTTGATTTCATATCGATCTTCAACATCTAGGTATTTTAATCCAATTTACTTATTATTTGGCGATTATATGTGCTTTAACCCTAATTATTTATCTGGGTTTTATTTGTTTTATTCAAAAGTTATGATGTTGATGGTTTTTTTTTATTTGTAGATTTTGAGATAAACATGTATGTCAATCATTAGGGTTTTAGTATGTGACACTCTCAACAGTAAAATTTGCTTCATTGACAATGGGTTTGTGGTCATAAATTGTTATGTGTAAAAGATTGTGATTTTTGTTATAGATGTTGTACAAATTTAAGTAAAGGAGCATCTTACAGAAATTGATTACCATAAGCTCATAAACCCATTGAATAACCATATACAAACAGGCCGGGTTAATCAGATTTTGAGAATAGAAAATCTTACCCGATACTTGATACTAATAAGCTTTAGGTATCTCTGGCACAGGTGTATTCAGCTTCGGGTATTGCAGGTCGATTAGCTGGGTTATGTAGGTTGCTAAGAAAAGATGGGCAGCAGAAAAGGTTAACATGCTATGGACCACACCGAAGCAGAGAAGAGCTGGAACAATGTTTTGACAAAATGTCTCATTGAATTAATTGATATAATAAGGTACGGGTTATTAAGATGTTTAGGGTGTTTGATTTTGTAGGTTCAAGAATGCTATGAGGCTATGAGCTGTCTCATGTTAATTTGCTAGATCATTGATAACAGGGGTATGGCTTATTTATGTGGTTAGTTTGCCGGCGAAGGAGGAGAGGTATGATTTTTAATGTGTATTTTCTTGATTATATTTGCAATTGATGTATGTTTTTTTAGTTAAATGTGAAAAAATTTCGTAATACGACTAAATTTGTGCTTAGTTACATGGAAAAGTATTGTCATATATGATGAATTTGTGTTTATTAATTGGATATAGTGCTTAACTTTGATTAAACTTATTTCGGCATGTGTTTTGTTATATGAACAATCAAATTTTGTTAAAAATTATCATGCCACTTCTATCTCTACACTTCTTAACACAGTGTTTTCTTTCTATCACAGTGTCTTGGAGCCTTGCCCGGTCCTTGTGATATCCCCGTTGTAAGTTTAAACATAATGTCGGTTGAAGTAAAATACTTCAAAGACATGCTGTGTATTTAGCTTTATGCTTAGTGTTATAAACTTCTCTCTGCAGGGCAGTGGATCTGCTACCTAAGGTGAAATATCATTTTTATCATGGAATAAGAAGGTTCAACCTATCTTGGCATCCACTTCTACAAATGGAACAACTGGTATGAATGGAAACTGAGATTAGTGCTCAGCTAATGTAATGTAGAAAACTAATGGTATGTTATTCGAAGATTAATGAGAAAGAGAATTGGTGGTTTTGAATTATTTATAAAATTTACACAGGTATATGGTTGTCTTTAATTTTATGATTTTAATGGTTTTGCTCTAACTCGTGAGTTTAATTTTTGATTTGTATATAATATATGTATTTGTGTTTGGTTTATAAGTTCAGTATCTAGAATGTAATCTTGAATCATCATTGTCACAATTTAATTTTTGGTGTACAAATGCAATTGCTACTGATTTTGATCAAGATATGGTGGTTGTTATTGCTCGTCTTGGAATGTTAGGCTCTTTGTCTCTTTTTGCAGCTTTTTTAGCGAGTATGTTATATGTCCGATATTTATTTTTGTTGTATCTATATATTCATTCTTTGATGTTCTTTGATGGAGGCTGCACTTTTGGGAGCTTCTAGACAAGCTCAGGTATCGTATGGAGCTGCTAGACGTTAATATTATCTATGTACTCATAAGTTATGTGGTACAGGCAAAAGCTGATGAAATTGCAAAGCTAATGAATGAGAATGAGCACCTAAAATCTATAATTAATAAGAAAGTACGTAGTTTCCTATAAGTTATTTTGTATTTAACGTATCTTTTTATACTTGATAACTTGCATAACCACATAGCTAATGCTTCTAATATATGGTTGCTACATGTTAACTGAGGTTTATGCTCTCACGAGGGAAAGGGATACGCTATGAAGATAGCAAAATAAGAGAAGTGATGCCACTGCTCTTCTGAAAGAAAACGATGAAATAATTATTCAAGTTATGGCATAAGGTAATTATGCACACGACCATGTACTGTCACAAATACGACACGACGCCGGCTCCTGAATACAGGTATACCAACACTTTCTCGCACCATTACTCAGTTGACATACTATATATAAAATAATGCACAATGAAGGCAACACATAAACCCCACCGCCATCAACACCGCTAACATCGCAGGACACTCCTACAGAAAGCAGCAAAACGACAACCGATAGGTGGTTAGAAAAGAACTTTTCCAACACAATGAAGCAGGAGAAATGGAGCCTGAATCAAAGAAGCAAAAAAAAAATAGTGAACAAGTATGAAAGAAGCAGGCAAGTCCTTTGACCATCTCTCAGTATGTACCTATAGAATGTACATAGTAGTGTATGCAGCCGCACAAATAATTTATGCACTCTGTGATATCAAGTCTGTGTAATAATCTGGCCTTCATTCCACCTCTACTATTAAGGCTCTCACTTTTCAACATCAAACTTTGACATATTCTCAAATACATGGTATTTCAACCCCTTAAAAACCTATTGTAAAAGCCAGATTCCACTTAATAAAAGCAATTGAGATGATAAATTGTGCCATCCCTGTCACAAACATGTCCTTGATGGTCTTGAATATTCACTTTTTTCTACTCCAAATCATTTATATTCCTCAATAATTTCCAATGAAAAATATTCTGAACTTTGGTTTATAACATGGTCACTTTATTTGGGAATGTCCAGCAACCTATTGCTTGGTCCTTAAACAGTTGCATCTGGAGTTTTAGGCCTTTTTTTCCTTTAGGTTGTTTTCAAATCACCATGATTAAACGCTTGCGTTTGAAAATTATAGAGTATCTGCGGAAAAAAAATGCTATAACTGTTTGTCATTTGAGTTTAGAAGACCGTTATGAAACCACTGACATTATTCCCGTCGCAAGCATATCCAAAACACCATGTGGGCGATTAGCTACAATAGATACACAGTCACCTACGGCTTCACAGATGAGGATTCGGCCAATGCGGGCCATACCAACTGGAAGAGCATCACATGTGGGGGCGGGAGAACTGGTGCACCTATAAGAAGTTGGTATTTTCATATCAGGTAAACTTTTAGCTAATAGTTGCTTTTGTATTGTTACTTTATAATAAAGTTCTTGAAAATATATTGGTTTTTTTTTGAAAAAATGAAAATATATTGGTTGCATGAACATGAAAGAGTCTGAGCTATGCTACACATGCTACTGATAGTAAAAACAACTATAGAAGGCTACATGAACTACCAAAACTAACCCAAGCACAATTGCTAAATGAGCTATCCAATTATATTTAGAAGCTTTTCTGGCTCACTTTTATGTAACTGTCACTTAAGGTAGAGAAAAAGCCTTCCAGTAAAATTTTATATGCACTTACAGTAAAATAGCATGGTTAGTTTGAAATGGTTAATAAGAATGTTCTTAAAATAACAATTTGATTCCACTTCCCTTCTTGCTCTATTTGGTGAGAAAATAAAAACCTACTTTTTCATCCATAATTCAAGCCACACGTATGACATACATGCATTTATGGAAAAGAAGCATGTACTGGACACCCTAAGAAGTTGGTATTTTTTTCAATCAGATATTGTCAAGCTTCGGTTGTTAGATAGCATTGAATATCATAATAATTAAAAACTAATAATCAAATGATTTATACTTGCCAATTGTAGAAAACTTGGCTGGTATATACTCAGAAGTAATAGACTTTACACCTATATAACTTTACACCTATATGTTATATATAATAGACTTTACACCTTCTTATGAGTAATAATCAAATGATTTATACTATTTTCTTATGAGTAATATAGTTTGACAAGTTGATAATCAAGAAATGGCTATGATGAATTCAAATACGTTTTGTCAAAATGATATGGTTCGTGTGTTGGCAAGGCAACATCCTGAAGTTGCTGTTAGGGAGGGTGTGTCTGCTTTTTTGATCCACTGTCTATCTGAGTCTCTTAGAAGATCTCATATGCTTGTCTATGTATGTTTGAACTCTGGAAGGATCGAGGTGGCCGGAAACTAATGGACCAAATTTTGCGCTAACTGAAAATTGTGCAACAAAATACTACCATTTTGGCCGCATCATAATATATATAGTCATTAGTTACAAGTGTTTATAGATGGTACAGGGCTGTGCCATGAACTACTATTTTAGTTTGAGGTACTTTTCTTCTATGGCCTGTTAAGGTTCCAATATGTTGCGTTTTACTTAGCTGGGATGATCCTTCCACTATGTTGTCTTGCTTCCGATGATGATGATTTCCCAACTACTGTGTGTACTTTACCTAGCCCCGTATCTTGGCAAGGCAGTCACATCGAATGTGTGATTGCAGCCATGTCAGTTAGCTGGTGACACTATTGTATACATTCATCTGAGCCTTATTTGTTACCATTATGCGTATGTTTCTTTCGGCACACATATCGTCTGACTTTTCATTAACTCTTCCCTGAATATAGGCAAGCTGTTACTTTTTCAGGTTCTGGTACATGAATGAATTGCTATGCGTTTTTCAAAATATATGGTTGTGTATTGGCTATTCCATTTCCCCTTTGTTGAGCAGGTGAAGGGGTACTATGCGTTTTTCTAATTGTAATAACAATATGTCTATTTAAAATATCATTTTGCAGTGGGTCAAAATAGGTTATTCTTATGTAAAGTTAAAAAAAATATGTAATTCCTCTGACACCTTAGTTTGTCCGACAAACTCAGGAGCTTATATGGAGATAACTGGATGTAGTTTATAGCGTTATCCTGTATTAGTAATGAAATGCAAATACACTGTAGCTGATATATTTTGTTTATGTGCAGGGAATCCATGTGTCGATACGAATGGCATGGCACAGTTTGTATTCGTGCTGTTTAAAAGGGTAATTACGTACCTCAAGTTGAACCTACAGTTTTGCCACCAGCATCAGTAGATACTCATCCAGTTCAGGTAACAATTATTATCGATCCAACTTTACCTTCAATTAATGTTGGAGTACGCAAAGAGTGCGACAAAGGAGTTGGTGGTGGTTCATCTTGCATATTGTGAAATCAAGGTCAAGAAGGTTTTTAAACTTCAAATTTTCTAGATCCCGTACATTTAAGAAATCGGTTATGTATAGTGAAATAATTAAAGAACCATAAATGGATCGAATAACTGAGCCATTCTCCATCTCGAATTGCCCTACGATTTCTCCAAAAGAGTAGATCCAAAGAGAGAACACCAATAACCGACAACCTTTCTCTTAATTTAGAAGAGATCTATACTTTTTAATTCATGCCCTTCATTTAATGTCCTTTCCGGTGTTGGTAATCTCATTCAGGCTTAGAGATTTTGAAAGTAAATAATCCCAGAGAAAAAGTGGCGGATCAGCTGCTGCTAAAGGAGATGATTCTACGAATGCAAAATCAGGTAGAAAAAGAGCACGCCGCTCATGACCTACTAAAGCTGACAGAAGTGATCAAGAAAATGATGATTTTGTGGTGCCCTATGGAAACAAAAAGAACATATTGCATATGTTGAGTTGAACCCAAATCGTATTGTAAGTTTATAAAGTTTATTTACATTAACTTTGATTATTTTCATATTAGCATCAAGTGCTTGAATTCTTTTTCGAGTAATGCTCTTCATATCTTAGTCATTCATTATGTGTTTGTTTTGATTTTTTTCAACCGATTTAACTCAATAGTCATAAAAGAGTCTCCTTTAAACCTTCTGCTACCTTCAGACCCCTTACAATCGATGCAGCATAACAGACGTCATTTCGATTAATGCTCAGTCAACATCAATGCCATCTCCACAGTCGTCAAATATGTCTGCTCTTCCGCCTCATTATTCTAGCCAGCCACCATCGGTGTTTCAACCCACAATGTCTGCTGCAAGCACCCCATTACAGCAGCCTTTGCATATTAGTAGCATGCCTCATATGCCACTTCAACCCCCACTACCATCACAGCCTAGACCACCTTCTACGCCACCTTACCCTCATCAAAATTACTCTCACATGGGACCCAATGCCGGTTATCAGTACCCAGGTGCACCGCAACTACTACACCATTCATAACCCATGTTTCATGCAGATTCAAGTTGCAATTTTGATGTAGTTTGACTTTTTATGAAATGCTCTATATCTAAATTTATTATGAAGATTGAAAAAAGTTTTTTGTTTTGTAGAATGGAATACCAGAAATTCCTAAAATGGTTGTTTAACTAATGCAGAAGGTACTGAATGTCACACAAATATTTTAGATGTCAATCCTAATAACTTCATTCAATCGATTCTTTTTGTTTTGTGGTTCATGAATTAGGGTTAATGAGAAATCAATCATGCTGATGACACACCCATTTATCTCTACTCAGGTATGTTTGATTTCCAGTAAGTGTTTTTGTTTAGATTATAAGTGTACTGACATTTCTTCCTCTGAAACCAATTACTTTAATTTGCAATTAACCCGGCCTGTGCATATATTATAGAAAGATTGCATCACGTAAAGAAGTTGTAGCATAGATATAAAGAGCAAATACGATTTTCAGTATTTTGTAGCCTTTTTCACCATTCACCAAAGTAAAAAATTATCTTTCAATTCACAAAGCGATGTTGGAATCTCACACTGAGCAGGTCCTATCCAAACAAGACTATCCACATACTAAACAATTTTTGTTATACCAATCAATGTTACTTCAGTTTGTGATAATTTAACCTTCTCTGCCACTGTACCATAAAAAACTAAATGATTGCCACAAGTTTCAAAAAGAAACTCATTGTTTGATGTGAATCCAAACGGAGCTATGCCACTAAACTGTGAAAAGACGTGATTTTTTAAAAAACATAAATAAAACAAAAAAAATTAAATTATTTGTTTTTTAATATATAAAAATTCATTATTTAAAAAATTAGAAAAACCCCGCGCGTGCGCGGGCATTATAACTAGTTTATATAATAAAACAAAATCCCTATTGGGAATTTTTCATTTCAAAAAAATGCATTCATACTTTATTTAGTAATAATTTTATTTAAAAAAAATATTTTCTTATTAAGTAACATTTTATATTTATCCATAAAACAAGTAGAAGATAAATACAAAAAATATAGATAAGATGCAATTAATAATATGATTAAAATTTTTAAATAATTATCTTTAATAATAAAAAACTATTATTAAACATCATAAATCAAACAAAACAGAGATTAAATTATTTGTTTTTTAATAAATAAAAATATATGATTCAAAAAAAAAAAAAAAAAAAAACAAATCGCGCGTACGCCGGCATTATAACTAGTATGTATATAGGGACAAGTTACTCCCACCCCTCCAAAAAATACGTGACCCCTGTATGCTCAGAAAAAGAAATTAGGAAAAATTTTAGACTTTCGAGAGTGGTAAGAAAAAAATTGAGTCGGTGAAGATGAGTAGGAAGAGATATTGTATACTTTTTATTTAATTTAATTTTTTAAATTCTTTTTTAAGTGCACATTCTGGGAAACCTCGTGATAGCTAGGAATGTTTCAAAATAATGGATATCTATATATACATAGACAAGGTAGCCCTCCATGTGTATTACCAGATTGCTAATCAGAATACATAAAAGATTTAGCTTTTTTAACCTCTCCAACTCTAAAACTTTGAAACCCTTAGTTTTCCAGTATCTTGTTTTTCATAAACTTTCTAGCTAAAAAATGGCACACATGAAAGAGTTTGAACACCTCAAAATATCACTAGAAGCTATAAAATCAGCAACCGACGACTTTTCCAAAGAAAAATGTATTGGGAGAGGAGGCTTCGGGGAAGTGTACAAGGGAGAAATTGGTAAGAGTGTGGTCGCCTTAAAGCGTTTAAATCGTAAATATGGCCAAGGGGATCCAGAGTTTTGGAAGGAGATCATAATGCTTTCCTCTCACAAACATGAAAATATCATTTCTCTCTTAGGGTATTGTGATGAGTGTGGCGAGAAGATCCTCATCTATGAGTATGCATCTAAAAGAAGTCTTGACTTGTACCTCCACAAAAGAAAGTTAAGTTGGGTTAGACGCCTTAATATATGCATTGGGGCGGCTCGTGGACTGATGTACCTTCATAATGCAATCGGGGCCCAACAACGAGTATTGCATCGTGATATTAAAAGTTCCAACATCCTACTGGATGAAAATTGGAATGCCAAGATCTCAGATTTTGGTCTTTCAAAACTTGTTCCTGCTAATCAACAAAGCACAGTTATTGTTTCCAACCCTGTAGGCACAGCTGGTTATATCGAGCCCCTATATGAAAAGAAGGGAGAGTTAACAAAAGAATCAGATGTCTATTCATTCGGTGTCATGATGTTTGAAGTATTATGTGGCAGGTTGTGCAACAACAAGTATCCGCCATTAGTAGAATTGGCGCAACATTCTTATGAACGCAAAACCTTAAATGAAATTATATATGCAAAAATAAAGGATGAAATAAGCTCTGATTCTTTGAAGATGTTTACAGAGATAGCGTATCAGTGTTTGAAGAGAAATAGGATAGAGCGTCCATTAATGACCGAGGTCGTGAAGGCACTTGAAGCTGCACTTCTTGTTCATGTAAGTTCTTCTTTTTTTGTGTGCCTAAATTAAGGGTTTATGATAGAAACTTATTTGATATATATTATATAAGAAGCAAAATTCCAATTAATTCTATAACACTAATTACTTTTTCGATTTAGAGATACATATATTCGATGATTACAAAAACAATAGGGAGTGTTTTATTTACGGCAGTAATATGGTTGATATTGCAATGTTATGTATTCTAGTGTTATTACTATTGTTGAACATTGAAAACCCAAACGGATATATTGTATTATTGATTAACATATATATAGATGACATACGTAGAGAAACCCTATTAAAACACAAAGACCATACAATCGGCCCGTCAGGACCAACTAATTAATCACTATCTTAGAAAATCCATCATCAAGCAGCCACAATCAGTTAGGAGAACGTTGGACAATTGAGTTTATGATTAGCATTTGCTGTGTTAAAAGATGAAAAGCAGGTGTTAGTAAGAAACAAGAGTTTATCCTCAAACCGATTATCTTGCTAAAAGCTGACGTCATCAATTCCATTACTTACTCTACTTTTTAAACATATACATATTTGTTCATGTTGCTTAATAAATTTTATGAATACATGCCTAAGGGGAAAAGACTATTAACAATGAAGTCCATATACTAATACACACCTTGCTGCATTTAATTCTCATGCAGGGGCACGATCATCATGTTGGAACCTTGAATGTGAAAGTTGTAAGGATAATGAACCTTAAAAGAACACTTTGGTTCTTTGAACGCCAATGTTTTGTAAAAGTGGGACTAACCAACGATAACCTTCCATCCAAAAAAACGAATAGTATAACAAGCTTGAATCCTGAATGGAATGAAGAATTCTCTCTAGTTTTGAAAGACCTGCTTGATGTTCAAGCTCTCGAAATTTCAGTTTATCAAGGAGTACCGGTATGTTTTCAGGAACCGAAATAGTAGTTGACTTTTATAATAATCATGGTAAACTTTAAATGCCTTGGCTTGAATGCGAAAAATAGAAATAGAGGAGGCATGTGCATATTTTAACAACTATAATGATGTTTTAAGCCCAAACATTAATTTATCTATGATGGTTACAAAATTTTAGCCTGTATTTCTTATTTATCTATGTTTTGTTATGTAGGACCGTTATCATAAAATGTGGATGAATGGTGTGCCGTTGAAAGATCTTATTCCAGAACAGCAGAAGACTCTAACTCTTGATCTTTTAAAACATGCTGATTCAAACCATTTGGAAAACAACAACTCGTATGGCCAACTCATTATTGAATTGATGTACAAACCACTCACATGTGAAGAAGTCCTGACTATTTCAGAAGAGGCAAAGGAAATGAATACGCCGCCCAAGGTTGGAGGCTGGCTTGTTGTTACAATCATTGAAGCCGAAGACATTCAAGTAACACATCCATTCGTTTGTGTGACCATCCAAAATGACAAAAAACAAACCAAGGTATGTGTTTTGATAAATATATATAGTAAGCACATTGTCAATTAGTGACACATAAGAAAAGTGTCACCAAGAGTAAAAAAAAGGTGTCACTAAATGTAAAAAAGTGTCACCAAAAGTATAAAATTAGTGTCACTAAAATTTTCATGTGCTTCTCCCCCCACATGTAGGTAAAAGTCTATTTATAGTGACATAAAAAATGTGGGTACATAGTTTTTGACTTTTGTGACACATTTTGTTTATAAAAAATGTCATTAAATCTTAAAATTTTAAGCTTTTGCCCACACTTTTAAAAAAGTGTCACTAAAAGGTTAGATTTTGTGACACTTTTTTGTGTCATTACACTAAATGTCTATATTGTTGTAGTGGGTGGTTAATGTAGATTGTGGCTGTCAGTCTGTCGCACTCCTGATATATGTTTCTCTATTTTCGGATTCGTTTTTTGCAGCTTGCAAAGAAGAATTGTGATCCGGTATGGAATGAAGAGGTTATGTTTAGTTTAGAAAAGCCACCAACAAATGAGATTTTGAATTTGGAATTGCATAGTAGTTCGCAGATCAGCAAATCTCTTCATTGGGTAGGATTGATACTACAATTTCACTATAACATGTAATACGTGAAGTTCATTTTCTTTAATCTGAACATATTGTTTGTTTTCTTAGACTAAAAGGGGACATGTCGATATTAGCCTTGAGGATATCGTGAAGAAAAAACGGACAAAAGAGATGTACCACCTTGAAGACACGTTGGGTGGTGGTCGGCTTCACGTGGAATTGCAATGGAGAACCTCTTTCAACTAGATTGCTACGAAAATCATCGTAACTCATGGCAGCTAAAAATGCTTCATTGTCAATGTTTAATGTAAAATTCAACATGATGTTGGGTTAATCGTTTATGTCAAGGGGTTCACGTGATCAACATGACTGGAAACTTTGGTTATAATAAGTATTTATGTTTTAGTTAATAGGCTTTTAGTTTACTGATTATGGGTCAAAGTAGGACCTAGTATTATGGAAGTGTATGTGGGTTGTTTCCTGTTTACTAGGAAACAGTTATGCACGTTATGTTTAGTTTTAGCTTATAAATAGGATAGGTTTTCTTTGTTTTGTGTAATTTTGTGTACTCAGTTCCCATCTTTTAGTAATATACTAAGCCAAAATTACCGCAGAGGGCCTGCGAAAGGGGGTTGTGTCTGTATTTGTCCAAGCCTTTTAGACATTACAATTCTAGACCAACATATCGCGTGGATTTATACCCAACCTACACAACCTTTACGTGGCACAACCTGATTCGACAAAGAAAAAAAACAATGAAACAAATCGCGTATATATATATATATATATATATATATATATATATATATATATATATATATATATATATATATAGTGTTGTATTCTATACAGTACCAATATTAGATACAGTACTTTACAGTACCAATTTAAACCGTTAGATCATTTTATCAATGGATGAGATCACTTGTGCCATTAATGTAATTAATAAAAAGATTAGGCTATTATTTGTAAACCTAAAAGGGCAATCTAGGTATTTTGTATTCATTCCTAAAAAATGCTAAAAACTGATATTTCACTTCTCATGTACGTGTCTTCCCAAAAAACCTAGATCTCACCCCCAAAAACCAGTTGCAGCCTCTCCTCTCCTCTCTAGATCCATCATTTAGCCACACAAAAAAAAAATTAAATTAAACATCACCAGATTCTTTCGATCGAGCAAGAATAAATAATCACGCCTCTTTATTTTGGATCTCAAAGTCACCGGAGAAATTAACCGACGCCATAACCAAGAATCAAGATTCAAAAGGTAATACTGATTAATACACTTTCGATTTTTAAAAGGTTCGTGATTTTTTAATGCAACCAAAGATCATATATATGTCACGAATGATGGATCTAATTGATATGTAATAAACAACATTTTTCGATTATTAAAACACATAGATTTATGCACGATATGTAAATTGATATGTAGTAAACAACTTTTTTATTAATAGACATGGCAACATACAACTTTGTCAGTCAAACGTTATGTACACCTTTATAATATTTTATAAGTTTGTGTGAAATTAATTTGTGTAACTATATAAACATCAAAAAAGGAGCAGGTTATGTTTTTCTTCATATTCACATGGGTTACGGTTTTTTTTTTTTTTTTTTTTTTTTTTTTTTTTTTTTTTTTTTCCTCCTTTCTTGTTATCGTGATTTTAGCCTTTATTTTAAAAATATTTGTCATCATCTATATCTTTGTAGGTACTAACAATTTGTTGTTCAATAGAAAGATATTTATAATATATATGACGTAGAGGTTAAGATTTGGATTGATATCATGCCTCCTCATTGTCTTCACTATTGGTTTCATTTTTTGTCATATATGTTTTTTTACTAAGATATGTTGTTTGAAGCGTATGATGGTGGTACTATTATTTAGCTGTTGTTGAATTGAAATTCGTTTACCTTCAAAGCTTTGAACGGATATTAGACGTAGTTGAATAGATATCATTTGTCAAAATGGTAAAGATAGACAGGATTAAAACACCTTCAAAGCATTATTTGTTATGCGGTTATACGAGTTTCAGTTTAATTAATGTTAAATTCTTTGTCTTCACTCTTTATGTAAGGTGTTTCGTAAGTGTGCATATATGTTAACATAAAATAAGAGAAAATGTGCATATGTGTTTTATAGTTGGTATAAAATCAATGAAATGGTGTGCATAAAATAAGAGAAAATTTGCATATGTGTTTTATAGTTGGTATAAAATCAATGAAATGGTGTGCATATGTGTTTTGAAGCTAAAATAAAATCGACGAAAGATGTATGCATATATGTTTTAATTATGAATATGTGTTTGCTAGTTGTTTCCAATAAAATAAATAACAATTGTTTTGTAGTTTCAGTTATTGAACATCTTTGATAAGAATGAAGACTTTTGACCAATATAAAGAATAAAGAATGCACATGTGTCTTGGAAGGTTACTCATATGTTGTAATGAATTTGATGAGAAAGTGAAGCGTGCGCGTATGTTCTTGGAAGAGTGCACATATGTTCTTGGAAGAGGGCGTATATGTTCTTGAAAGAGTGCACACATGTTCTTCAATGACGTGCACATGTATATTTAACATATTTATCATTCAATATCAATTTTTGTGTATATTTTTAATGTTTTTGTTTTGTTATAAATTAAGAGGTTACATGTAATGTTTATTAATTTTATTTTTTTTGTTTATAAATTTCGAAGTTTGATTTCTATTACAATTTTACAAAAAAATAAATAAATAAATAAATAAAAGATAAACATATGTGAATTTATAATATTAAAAAAAGAACACATATGCACCTCAATTTAAAAAAAAAAAAAAACATGCATGCGAAAGGAAAAAAAAAAACAAAAAACAAAAAACAAACCTGAAATTGAGGGATTTTAAAAACGTTTTTTAATTAAAAAAATTCAAAAAGAAAGTGAAAATGTGTTTTACTATTATGCCCTTTTCAAATAAATAAAAATATTTATCAATACTAAATTTCTATTGGTTTAAATGGTACTGTAAAGTACTGTATCTAATATTGGTACTGCATATAACGCGACCCTATATATATATATATATATATATATATATATATATATATATATATATATATATATATATATATATATATATATATATATATATATATATATACATACTCGACTTATATACATACACGACATGTTGCATGGGGAATCTTTTAATTGAAACAAGTCGCGTAATTATATACTTGACTTATATACATACACGACATCTTCAATTTCTTCCATGTTCAAAATTTAAAAACTTACAAAAAATACCTTTTAACTTTTTGATAATTACAACTTTTTTATATATAAAACTTTATTTGTCAAATATTTAGAAAATATCTAGCAAATTCGTTAATGAAAAAAATATCGTTACGAAAAGCTCTGAATTATGAACAAAACGAGCCCAATATTGATATGCTTTTGACGTATGTACGATTTTATAAACTTTCATTGAACATATTAGCTTTAAAAAAAATTATATCAACACTAGAAGGAGGAAAAATAACAGTGTTTTACTATGGCTATGTTTTGCGCAAAGCTTTTTGGAGCTTTTTGGGCGATGAGCGGTGAGCAATGAGCTTTTTGATTTTTAGTGTTCGTTTGGCATGAGAGTTGTGAGCTTTGCTATTTTTTAGGAAAGCTCATTTTCTCAATGCTTCTTTATAAAGCTGTGAGCGGTGAGTAGTGAGCTGTGACTACTGTTCACAGCTCCTGCTCACAGCTCACAGCTACTGCTCACTGCTACTGCTCACAGCTATTTTTGCCAAACATGGCCTATATGAAAAAAGAAAATCAACGTTTTTGATATTCAACTTTAAGAACATGAATGCAGATCTCTTTATATATCCACTCATATAACTTAAAAATGACCTCGATCGGTACCAAATTTAACCTAGCGATATTACTTTGAGCAAATGTGTAGTTTGTACGTAAGTTTGCACTTAGTAAAAAAACTAGGAGCACGTACATATATATTAGAACCACATTGAACATGTTAGCTTTCAATGATCAACTTGCTTTTCGTCAAAGCACGTATATTACTAGAACAACTTTTTTGAAAATAAACTAGTCACTTATATACCTTTTACCTTAAAAATTTTCAATTTAGAAAATAACAAAATTATAAATACTTCCCCGATAACAAAAATAATAATTATACAGGCTTATACTCTTGTTAAGTTTTTAGTACATGTAAATTAGTTTAGTGGTATAAACCAGTCTGAGTCGTGCTCAAACTCTACGATTTTATAAACTTTCAAAACATACGCTTAAACCACAAGGGACAAAGACATACAATTCTATAAAATATGAATATCGTTGGGAGATATAAAAATAAATATTCTTAAATTAAAAATGGTAACATTTATAAACCTATAAACGGTATTTGAAAGTTTATAAAATCGTACATACGTCAAAAGCATATCAATATTGGGCTCGTTTTGTTCGTAATTCAGAACTCTTCGTAACGATATTTTTTTTCATTAACGAATTTGCTAAATATTTGACAAATAAAGTTTGTTATATAAAAAAGTTGTAATTATCAAAAAGTTAAAGGGTATTTTTTGAAAGTTTTTAAATTTTGAACGTGGAAGAAATTGAAGATGTCGTGTATGTATATAAGTCAAGTATATAATTACGTGACTTGTTTCAATTAAAAGATTCCACATGGAACATGTCGTGTATGTATACAAGTCGAGTATATATATACGCAACTTGTTTCATTGTTTTTTTTTTCTTTGTCGAATCAGATTGTGTCACGTAAAGGTTGTGTAGGTCGGGTATAAATCTACGCGACATGTTGGTCTAGAATTGTAATGTCTAAAAAGCTTGGGCAAATACAGACACAACTCCTTTCGCAGGCCCTCTATCGTAATTTTCGCATATACTAAACACTTGAAAACCCAATAACCAGTTTATCAATTTGCTTCCTGTTTTGATTGGTGTTTGCGGGTGTAAGTTCAGGGTGGGAAGGGACTCAAAATAAAAAGGTCTTTGTGATCCCTTACAAAGAGGATGCAAAATAAAAAGCCTAAAAAGATTTTATAGCCATTCATAGAGTGACATGTGTCCCTCACCCTAAATTATACAATAATTTTGTCAGGGGTATAATGGTCTTTTGATCCGTTTTTTGCTTTTCCACCTCAAATTTCAAACGCAAGTATCTTTCAAACGGCAAACTTTTACGAAAAAACCGATTTCACCATAATTTTTAAAATTTAATCCTCTTTAATTTGGTATAAATCTTGTTAAATATTTCGAACTTTTATTTTTTACATATAAAATGGTTATTGATTTTCTTGATATTTTTGGTATTTTCGGCCCTATTTTTTACCCTCATAAATGTCGAATCGTGAAAAACTTAAAACATGAAAGTTATAGATTTGTGTTCACTCTTTACACAAGTTTTTGAATCACTTAAATCCGATCCCATATGAGTAAGATAATACACGTTAAAGATGGTGTTTTACTCATATTTGTTGCACATAAAGTGTTTGATGAAATGTCTAGCTTATATATTTTGTGTTAAAATTGAGCTAAATGCACTAATTTTTGTTTCACAATGCATCATTAATCATTTTATTAATGTAAGACTCAAAAAGTAAAGTTTTTTAATAGTTATAAAAAGAAAAATTGTTTAAAACTGATGAACCAAAAAAACTGATGAACCAAAAGCTGATGAACCAAAAAAACTGATGAACCAAAACCATAACACATGGCATTAACTAGAGATGAGCACGGTACCGGACCTGTACCGAATTAGTGGTACCGATTTTTTCCCGAGCATAAATAGTGGTACCGGTACCGTACCGAACAGGATTCGGATACCGGTACCGGTAGCGGTTTCGGTACCGGTACCGGGAAATCGGGTTTTTCCCGCTTTTATTCGGGAATTTCCCGATTTGGTACCGGTCCCGTACCGAATTAGTGGTCCCGAATTTTTTTTTCACCTTATTTCTTAGTCCCGGTACCGTATCGTATATCAGGAACGGTACCGTTTCGGTACGGTACCGGTACGGTTCCGGTTCGGTTCCGGGATTCGGGTCAAAATGCTCATCCCTAGCATTAACTAATGAGCCAAAAACATAACATATGACAATAACTGATTAACCAAAACAACTGATATTCATCAACGAAAATAGCATAAACTAACTGATGAACCTATAACCTATAATAACACAAATAAACACAAAAAAGTTAATGTTCATGAATAGAAATTGATGAACCAAAGTAACTGATGAACATTTAATGTTCATCAGTTACTTTGGTTCGTCAATTTTTATTGTAACATTTTGTTCATCGGTTACTTTGGTTCATCAATTTTAACTGATGAACTAAATAAACTGGTTATGATAACATTATAAGTAAAAATCAATAACTGATGAACTAAATAAACTGATGAACCTATAATAAACTTGATGAACTAAATAAACCAATGAACCTATAATATAACTGATGAATCAAAAAAAACATAAGCTAACTGATAAACCTATAATTAATGAACCAAAAATTTAACAATTAAAAAACATCACTTTTTGAATCTTACATTAATAAAATGATTAATGATTCATTGTGGTACAAAAATTAATGCATTAAACGCAATTTCAGTGCTAAAAATCTAAGCTAAACATTTCATCAAACACCTTGTGTGCAACAAACATGAGTAAAACGTCATCTTTAACGGGTGATATTTTATTCATATGACATCGGATTTGAGTGATTCAAAAACCTGTGGAAAGAGTGAACCAAAGTCTACAACTTTCGTGTTTTAAGTATTTTACGATTCGACAATTTTGAAGGCTAAAAATAGGTTCGAAAATGGCAAGAAACATCATGAAAATTATGACCCATTTGATATGTAAAAAAATGAAATATTTAACAAAATTTATACCAAATTAAAGAGGATTAAATTTTAAAAATTATGGTGAAATCGGTTTTTTCTAAAAGTTTGTCGTTTAAGAGATATGTGTGTTTAAAGTTTGAGGTGGAAAAGCAAAAAAACGAGTTAAATGACCATGTTACCTTTGGGCGGATTTTTTGAATAAAATAAGTGGAAGGACACGTGTCAATTAAAGAGTGGTTTTTTACACTTTTTAAAATATTACTGAGTAAATTACACCGTTCGTCCCTGGGGTTTGCCTAAAATAACACCACAAGTCCCTTGGTTTTTATTTTTGTGTCATGGGTCCTTATAATGAAGTTTGGTAACACCATTAATCCCTATCTTTAACGATCGTTAGCTTTCTTCGTTAACTCCACATGCGCCTTACATGTGCCGTCCATTTCTAACGATCGTTAGCATTTTTTTACGTTTTCGTCCGTTTTCATTCGTTTTTGAACGTTTTCGTCCATTTTGGACGTTTCGTCCGTTTTTGCACGTTTTCGTTCATTTTTATACGTTTTAATCTGTGTTTGCATGTTTTCGTCTGTTTTTGCACGTTTTCGTCTGGTTTAGCACGTTTTAATCTGTTTTTGCACTTTTTTTCCGTTTTTGCAAGTTTTTGTCCGGTTTTCCATGTTTTCGTCCATTTTTGCACGTTTTCATCTGTTTTGGCACCTTTTCGTTCATTTTTTCATGTTTTCGTCCTTTTTACACATTTTTGTCCGTTTTGCATGTTTTCGTCCGTTTTTACATGTTTGCATCTGTTTTAGCACATTTTCTTTCGTTTTTGCACGTTTTCGTTTGTTTTTCTCACGTTTTTACACGTTGTCACCCATTTATGCACGTGTTCGTCCGTTTTACACGTTTTCGTCCATTTTTGCACGTTTTGGTCCATTTTTGCACGTTTTCGTCCATCTTTACACGTTTTCATCCGTTTTCGCACGTTTTCATCCGTTTTGCACGTTTTCGTCCATTTTTTAACGTTTTCATCCATTTTTTCATGTTTTCGTTTGTTTTTGCACGTTTTCGTATACTTTTTCACATTTTCGTTCACTTTTACATGTTTTCGTCCGTTATTGCAAGCTTTTGTCCTTTTTTGCACGCATTCGTCCAATTTGGCACGTGCAAAAATGGACGAAAACATGCCAAACAGACGAAAATGTGCAAAAACAAATGAAAACATGCAAAAACGAGTGAAAACATGCAAAAACAAATAAAAACGTGCAAAAACGAATGAAAACGTGAAAAGACGGACGAAAATGTGTAAAAACAGACGAAAACATGCAAAACGAACAAAAACGTGCAAAAACAGACAAAATCGTGCAAAAACAGACGAAAACGTGCAAAAACGTGCAAAACGTGTGAAAATTGACGAAAACGTGTAAAACGGACGAAAACGTGCAAACACAGATGTAAACATGCAAAAACGGATGAAAGCGTGAAAAAACAAACGAAAACGTGCAAAAACAGATTAAAAAACGTGCAAAAACGAACGAAAATGTGCAAAAACAGACGAAAAAACATGCAAAAACAGAGAAACCGTGCAAAAATGGATGAAACCGTGCAAAAATGAACGAAAACGTGAAAAACGAACGAAAGCGTCCAAAATAGACGAAAACATGAAAAAACGAATGAAAACGGATGAAAACATGAAAAAGATCTAATTATCGTTAGAAATGGACGACACATGTAAGGCGCATGTGGGAGTTAACGGAGAAAGCTAACGATCGTTAAAGATAGGGATTAATGGTGTTACTTAACTTCATTATGAGGACCCATGACGCAAAAATGAAAACCAAGGGACTTGCGGTGTTATTTTGGGCAAACCACAGGGACTAACGGTGTAATTTACTCAATATTACACTTTGCAAGGGATTCGGTGTCAGGGACTCAATACCTACACATGATTTATTAGGAGAAATTAGTTTTGTCTAATATTATTTTGCGATTATACAAATTGGTTAATAGACACGACAATATGTTTTTGTGGCTCGAATCTATCGCTACACTAACAGCTTATCAACTCTGTATCAAGGACCTCTCAACTCAATAAACTATCTCAGTCAATGACCAAGCAATAGAGAAACACGTTGTGTGTTATGAGTATTTGTAATGCAGTTTGATAGTTTAGCTTATAAAGCAGTTTGTTAGAAAGTCAAAGTAGAAAAGTCAAATGTAGCTTTAGTATAAATACTTGTACTCTCTTCATTTCTCATTGTAACGATTAATTATGAAATAATACAATCACTTTTTCCCTCACTCTCATTTCTCTCTGAATACAACTGTTATCATACACATACTAAATTACGGATTTTGCTCATAAGAAAATGGAATTATGTACACAAACTAATAATGAACCGAGGCTTGAATACAATCCAAACTATATGAATGCGCGTAGCTATCATTCAGTTTTGTGAAGATAACATTCAATTTTGTGAAAATATCATTCAGTATTCTCACAAAAATGGTATTCTTGACGAACCTATATATTATCAGGGGTGTTCACAAATCGGGTAATACCCACGGTAATTTGAAAACCAAAAATGAACGAAACAACATCGAACTTATTTTCAAACCAAACCAAGTTTTTCAAAACCGAACCGAATTAAATATTTGATTTTTAGTTTGGATATGGTTTTGTCAGGATGTAAAGCAAACCGAACTCAAAACAGAATTCACATAAATATATATACTTTATACATATACTAGTATGGCAACGGTCGCCGCGTTGCGGGCATGCCTGTTTATTTTTTCCATTGTTTTTTGAGTATATGGTTGCAGCCAAGGTTTAGTACCACATTTGGATTTACTGAACGACGGCTTGTACTTGATTTTGCATCTCCAAGTAAGCACATTAGTTCAATTCGACTGAAAAGATGCATCTTCGGCAAATACTCCATTCGAAAAGATGCATCTTCATCCATCATCACCATACAGCTACAAATCAGCACGCAACAGCAAAACACAATTTAGATCTTACGGTCCAAAACTATACAAAGACATAGAGAGCCATTTTATGTTACGGCAGACCTTATGGCTTATTTAAGTTCTAAAATCTCAGCTAGATAACCTCATAAGCCCATATGCCCGAAAAATAAGTTAATCCAAACACCCCCCTTAAATTTGTCAAACTCGACAATAATCTCATCTAGTTGATTTCAAACATTAGCACTATGATAAAATTTGCATTACAAATTATTATGAGAGCATTGAAATGTAAACAATAAAGTTTCAATGTGAAATAAACTATCAACAAGTGCTCCTCTTTAATCTCTTAGTTTTCCTCTATACATTATCATCTTAGTTTAAGGGTGTTTGGATTAGCCTATTTTATGGGCTTATTTGAACTTAGAAAAAGCTCAAAAGCTCACTTTTTCGGCTAATGACTTATTTAAGTTCTAAAACTCAACCTGATAAGCTCATAAGCCCACCCAGAAAACGCATGCTCAAGAGCTTTTGTTCCCTGTCTTGTTTCACCTTCTATTGTAGTTGACCCTGTAATCAAACAACGACATAAAATAGCCATAGTTTCAAACGGCTAATTCCTTTCTTCACGTATGAGACTTCATCACGTCCACATCAAAGACCCCACGGTCGACTTGTTAAAGCACAATTTTAAGATTTAGTCACATTATCGATTTCATTGTTTTTAATCGAGTTCAATATTATTATTTTGTGCATGTTATACAGTCCCTCTAATGTATGCAGTACGTTGCAATACCAATACAGTTTCTTTCTATTTCCATATTTACCACGATATTGTTGAAATTTATACATGATATTTTTAGGCGTGTATGTAAAATATCATAGTTTTGGTAAATGCTACCTCGCAAAGAATTCTCAATGGACTTTTGTATGATTGAGATTGCATTTTCTTTGTAATAAGTGCACACATACCAGGATCTAAATTATAACACAAAAGGTAAGACCACATCATATCAATCACATATGAATAACATATACCTTCAATAGTAAATCACTAAATCCTTAGCATCCGGCTCTTCTTCCTCCTCATTTACGTGGGTCCATAGAGCGTGCAGACCTGCTACTCCCGTGGGAGCTGCTCCTACGTGTTTGTTGGTAGTTAGTATCACCTGTTACAACAACAAATTGTAAACAGTTAGTGCAACTGAAACTACCAATCGTCACGATCGCCGCGTTGCGGGCGTGCCTGTTTTTCGGCCAAGGTGATTTGGCTTAAATAAAGTAGAATTCAGGCAAGCAAAGATATCTTATGGCAGCCTACAACCTTACCGGCCACGGACCTAAAGACAATCTCTTTATTCGTATTTGTATCGTTCTTAAGGAAGCTGCCTTTGTTCGTTTGAGCAGTTATAGCTTCTGGACTATATCATTTATTCCATGAGAAACCCTACCAATTACAAAAGAACATGTGAATACAAAATGTTGTAGGTCATTTTGTTCCCTAAATTTATCTTATAGACCAAGTTAAAATACCTTTGGGTCCTAAGAAACTTACCATTCTTACGTATGACGTATCCTATTCGCATACTGCTGCAAGTCCACAAGATTACCAAATTAATGTTTGGGCCCGCGTGAAACACTACATACATTTTGTTTTGGTTCATTTATGCTTACAAAAATGAGAAAATGTGAAAGTCTGGACCACACAAATAAGAAAGTGCACCACGACAGCAGCTATGCCTAATTGTAAAAAGAAACAGATATATTACGTTGACCAACAGGGTGAGCATGTTTGTTCTCCAAGTGAGTAGCAGTTGGAAAGCTTCTATTCCCAATACATGAATCTCTACGCACTAACTAAAATGGAAATGTACGAAGAGTACTTGTGTTTTTAGAAGTTTGCAAGATAGGATAAATAACCGTGTTTTCCATAAACTTACGGCTTAAAAATAGTTATTATAATGTGTTTAATAACATCAAAGGAAACCTGCAGAGCAGGAAACGCAAATGCTCCAGCAATCCATGAACCGGAGTTGTTTGCAGAACGATCACGCCCAGAAGAAGATAGAGCTGGTAGCATGCCATCTTTTGGTCACGACACAGAAAAGAAAAAAAATCCAATATTAATATCGACAACGACATTTTCATTTGTTTATATTGATAAAAACTCCCAAAAAAACATACGCATACGTTCAACTCGAAAACGATCCAATATGAATACGGATAACCACACTTTCATATGTTTATCATCAGAAAAAACAGGGTATGTATCTAAAAATCTGAGTGGTCCTCGTCTGCAAAAATTCGAAATGCACAAATTTAAACGCCTATATTACGACACATCGGCTTATTTGAAACTACTTATGTTACCTTCTTTTCATGAATTCGAAACAACCCCTATCTTACCTTATTTTTAACTACTTATCTTACCTTCATATCACGAATTTCAAACCACTTATCTTAGAATTAAAATGAGAAGGAACTGAATTACCGCAACTTGTTTTGGGTTACGTGTTTAACTCCCCAACGTCTTGTTTGTTCCGCTCTTGTCATATTTGTAGCAAAATATGACTTATCAATATTTGTAGTTAGATGGTACTGTTTTGCCGCATTCTCCCATGCTTCTGTATTCCAAGGGCCATTGTTCCATAACCTCTTCTGTTGATGTTCTTGAAAACGAATTATGTTGTTAAAGTAACTATCTAAGTACATACCCATATACCAGTATAATTCAAACATTAACCATATTACATGCTTAAAAGAACATAATAAACATCATTCCTGTTATTTAACACACGTTGTTGCAGCAGCAACCATAGTCAGTGGCAAACTAAAATCACTTAACTAATATCCTTAATATCTTAATTGAAACGTTTGTTTAGTCTTATCTAATGAGCCCAAAATTGTGACTTGATCAGCTTTTTAAAATTTTAATAAGCTCATATGCTGGCCAAATAGTGGCAAACTGAAATCATTTAACTAATATCCTTAATATCTTAACCGAAACATTTGTTTAGTCTTATTTAATGAGCCCAAAATTGTGACTTGATAAGCTTTTTAAAAGTTTAGTAAGCTCATATGCTGGCCAAATAAGATTGAACAAATACCCCCTTCAATACCAACAACCACATTAAGAGGTCCTACAAATAAAACTTATCAACAAAAAAAGCATGTATTTTATAAAATTCCTCAGTAATTTATCATTATCCAAAAACAACATATACTTTATAAACATACCTAGATAGCTCTTGCTATCAAACCCGTTACTTGACGTTGCTATTGCTTTATCTACATTGCTCCAAGTGGGTGTCCATGCTCGAGCTAGAAGAGTATTGCTACCTTTCTCTGGTTCGTCCTCAAATAGGTAAAATAGAAACCGCTTTGACGTGAAATGTTGGAGGGACTATGGTATAAAATAGCTTAATTATATTTTAAATATCTAAAGATAGTATGAGCATAAGCAATTCGGCGTAAGACCTTTGGTGGTTAGCTGTTTGGCCAGGCCTTAATCTGTTGACAAATTCTTGAGCTCATCCAGATCCACTTCGTTTGTCTATGCATTTAAGTGTGTTCCTGCTACAGTTGTTACGCCTACAACACGAAAAACATTGGCCATTCAGCATTAACTACTTTAAAATAAATGCACATGTAAAGGAAACAAACCAAAACGTTTTTGCACATATAACACGCAAACATTAATTAAGCATAACCATTAATTCACCTGCAAGTAGCACCTCTGTATAGTCATTATCCGAATCCAAAATGTTGTGCCTATTATTCCCGCGTACATTTACACCTATGAAATCACAGAGAAAGCAAAATCACAAAGGTCACGCACATTGAAATACATCAAAACTGCAACAAATTTTGACAGTTAAAAGAAAATGAAGAGACAGTACCTCTAGTTAAAATCTAATATTGTATATTCGATATCATATAACTATTTTCAAAATGCAACGGCAAATACCCCTTTAGACATTTAAGTCAAATACTGAAAAGCAAACACTTTTATATAACTATGAACAAAGTAAATGATAAAAAAAATTAACCTTTGAGGGACTAATCCCCAGCTCCGTGATCCGATCAGCAAGTCCGACTCTAACCACAACAATCCCCAGTTCCGTGATCCGATCAGCAACTCCGAATCTCAAGCAATTCATCAAACACATGGGAGGCACCAAATCCACCAAAGATATTAATAACAAAAGTCAATCCCAAAATCATAATTAAACCCTTAGTTTCATATATTTTTTTTTCACAAATCATCAAAAACCCACAAATTATATCAATAATCAACACAAATTAAGCATAAAGTCGCAAACTTCATAACTTTCATATAATCAGGAAAGTTACTTAACTTACTTCTGATATGCCTTTCTTTAGGAGGACACTCAACATCAGTGGTGCCTTGAACAGTAGCAACATCAACACCCTAAAATTATGATATATAATAGAACAAAATTAATTAATAAATTAGGGATTTATGAATAAAGCTGAAATTTTAAAAAATGGACAAAAAAAACCCCAAAAACATTCAGCCAAATGACCCAAACCCCCATAAAATAATACCCCTTCACATAACACCTGGTCTACTTTAGGAATGAGAAAGCGCATGAAGGTTCTGGATGCGGGTGAATGTGGAACCCTTTGTAGTTTGTATTGATGAATTATACAATCGAGATTTGGATCTGGCAACTTTTTTGGGCTTTATGCGGTAGATCAGTGGTAGCCCAAGGTTTTTGACGGGAAACCCAGTGTAGAAACGACGTCGCATCCTTCCTGGTTTAATATAAACTATAATTTATATACATAAATAAAAACCATTAAAACTGTTCCTAGTATAAATATAACATCTTTTAATCGTGAAAAAAAAAATCAAAACTATATAAATAAATGTAAAAAAGAATATAAATGATGTAATTCAGGTTATTCGGGTCAACCCGAAAACCGGACCGATTCAAATTCAGTTTTCGATTCGGTTTAAACTAATTTGAATTCAGTTCAGTTAGATTTTCAGTCTTAGGTGCTGTTTGTTTATTCAGAGGCTCTGAATCTGAATCTGAACCGCACATCTGAATCTGAATCTGATGCGTAAATGTCTGAATCTGAATCGAAAATCTATCTTGTTAAAGTAAGGTGTTGTGTCATTTGCTTGCTCGTACTGAATTTTTTTTGGTTATTTTGTGTCAACAAGAGGCATTAATACACCCCTCTCAAGTCTATACCATTAAGATGTAACTGCCTCTGACCGTGTCTGAACCCAAAAAAAACAAACAAACGGTCTGAACGCCCAAAATGTCTGACCGATTAAGAGGTTTGACTAAGGCTGTTAAGACATTAAAAAAATAATAAAAAAAAAATAATAATAAAAAAAAATGGAACTAACTGAACCGAAACCGACCAACCTGATAAGCAAACCAATGAACACCTTGCGACTGTATTAATGAGCTCAAAGATACTAAAAGGCCCAAATTATCATATCCCAAACACCACTATACCAAATACAAATTCACAATCATATTCTAAATCATTTCACTTTCTATACATGAAAACCAACGACTAAATGACAATATACAATAATTCATTTCAAGATATACGGTGATAATCACTTGGATAAACCTGTCTTATCGAAAACGTGGTGGCACCCGCGGTGGTGGAGGCAGCACCAACGAAACAGCTTCGTGTTTGTTCCTCTCATGAAACTTCTTGATATAATCTGAAACCATAAGATTTGTGACTGAAGCCTCAAGTGTACTCGTTTGTATACTTTCAATGCCACGTTCATCGGGGCCGTGAATCTTGATGAAAGATGAGCTCTTTCCTCCATCTAAACCATCCATTTTGCGCCTATTTTGCAATTTTGGGGTCATGTTTTTAGGTGGTTTTATCGCCGGATGTTGCCTATGGGCCGGCGAATGAGAACTACTTGATCTACCGTCGGTTAGTCGTGGAGGAAATGACGAGAATTTGAGGATGTTTTTCAATATTTGCATACACTTCTCACATGAAGATATATTCTTTTGGCTAGAACCAGATGTCATGTATTGAAGTGATTTTGAATAATATAGATCAATACCCACATGGATATTTATATAATGTGTTATGAGTTTCGTATAACATAAGAAAATCTAAAAGGGATAAGGAATTATTCTGTGGGGTATATCATTTGTATGAGAGTTGATGGTAAAAAGATGTAAATGATTGGGGTAAGAAAAGCTAAAGTCCTTTTCTTATTTCCTTTTGCTGAAAAGCTCATGTGAAAGAGAAAAAGAATAACTTTTCAGAAGAAAAACAAAGCTCTTGTATACAGATGGTCTCTTTCTGGTGACATAAAAAGGTATTCTAGGATAGTCAATCCATAATGTTCAGAAACCTTATGAAGGAAATCCATGGACCTTGTGAAGGCTTATTGTCTCTAAGGCCTAATCGTCGGCTTAGGACCACAAGTATGAGGATGTCCAAGCGCCCATTTGAATTAGATAATGCGTCCAACTTAAATAAATTTTTAGTCCTGGAATCACGGCCTGTGTGAGCTACTATGCGATCAAGTTGCCATATTTTGGTCCTATAAGTACTTGTGTATTTGCATATCTTGTACCAATATCTGTGATTTGTGTGTAACTTGTCAAATTCGGTCATGGACATAGTTATAAATCACATAAAATACTTGTATCGATTTACTTTTCTGCACTTTAAATTCGTGTTGCTTGTATTTGTGTTTGCTTGAGTGAGTCTGAAATTTTTGACTCAACTCGGTCACTATTCTGGCCATTTCCCTAGCCACCCCAAGACGTGTACCTAGTGGGACTTGAACAAGTAAGACCTCTCGTGAAGACATCAAACTGTCGACCACTATAGGCCACCTTAGTGGTGATTGGTCATTTATATCTAAACCCAACACGTTATTCTGTATTCTCAAGCCAATGATCCTCCCAAAAAGAAAATCAAATGCACAAAAAAGGAGAAATATAATATGAGATTGGTGATAAAAGAAGACTACTTTCTTGATTGTTGAAAAATAAACGAGAAAAAAAGGGTATCGTACCTGATTCCAAACATGAACTATAGGGGGTGGTTGAGTTGTCACCATACAAATAAGATAAAAGTATATAACCAAAAGTTGCGTATCACCACTTTGTTCAGATGAACTATACTTATGAAAATTTATCAGAATATCTTAAAAGTCATATGACTAGTACATGCTTCGTATCACGCATTACCTAGTGTAAACACGAAAACCTTTAACATTTCTGGGTATAGTTCTTTTGAAAAATGAAGCAAAGACTAAATGAAGTACTTAAAAACCTAATTTAGATTCTATTTTACTCAAATATGTGATTCATAATGAAGGGAAAGACTTTAGACAAGATTCTTAAATAATGTCCTATCTCTTTTATCATGTTTGATTTTCCCATTTGTATCCCAACACGTTTCCTGTTTATCTTTACTTCAAATATACACACATGTCACATGGGGAGTATCTTTTCCCTAAAGTTATTTATCTTCTCTTAACCAAAACAAATGAACTTATGGTCTAAGTAACTCAAAAATAAAAGCTAAAATGAGTCAATACATCTAGCAAAATTCTCTAACCAGGTGCTTCGGGATTTCTAACCAAATGTGATCAGAACCATAGTAAACGGCCTATGTGCCAGATTCAACGTATTTACGTATGAATGGGTCGATTTTGCTTGTATTTTATCTGAAACATGCCAAATCAAAAGCTTCAACTAAAAGGGAAATAAACCAAATGGTTTATGAGTCAACCTGCTTAAAAGCATGCAACCTCCTAAATCGTTTTAATCAACGATTTAGTTTTTGTAATTGTTATTTAAGCATTTATGTATTCATAAAAATGAAGGAATGGTTTTCAATCCATTCTAAAAGAAATTACCTGTTTCAATCCAAACATTTGACATATTACCCGACTTACCCATGTTGCCATCTTGAGCTGACACATACATATACAGTTTACACTTTGATCGGATACAGATTCAAATCGTATTATGGCTATGTATGCATTTACAAGTTACATGGTATTTAAAGTGTGGAGAAATAACTGAAATAACTAGAATCGTAACTTCTACTTAGCTTTCATAGATACACCATGTGGAAAAAATAACTCATATTGCACTTCAAACTAGACAGATTCAAAAAAACAATAGAATGAAAGCGATACCAATATCAGCTTTCGGTCTGATAGTTTTCTAGAATTAGATCATGCTACAAACAATAAGATACAGTGACACGCGAAGGTTATCAAGCACATTAGCAGTAAAAAAATACATAACAAATACAGTAACATGAATCTTGAAGTTAAGAAAGTAGAATATACCATCTCTTGGAAAGCTAGTCTCTGTGATGATGATCTTGTTTAGCATATTTCACCGCAATATCTTCGAAATGTTCTGAAAATCCATGTGCCTCCGCCATGCTTTTTAGAGATTGGTAAACATTGTACATCGTAGGCCTTTCTTTAGGCCTCGGAACCACACAACTACAAGCAACCCTTAAAAACTGCAAAATCTCGTCATCATGCCCTTTTCCTCTTATAGACTTGTCAATGACATCCTTACTTCTTCCTGAACCCATAAGCCGATTAACCCACTCCACCAAATGACCTTTATACCCTCCCTCCTCCCCATTATTTACTTCAAGTGGCTTTTGACCCGTTACTAGTTCCAAAAGAACGACCCCAAAACCATATACATCACCTTTCATCGAAGCAACCATGGTACTCGAATACTCGGGAGCCACGTAACCAAACTCACCCAAATCACCGTTTTCAAACGAGCTATTGTTGGAATCACGAGTACCCACGAGCCTAGCTAGCCCAAAATCAATGATCCTAGCCTCCAAATCGTCATCCACGAGAACCACATTCGAACTAATATTTTGATGAAGGTAAGGCGGCTCACAAACGTGATGCAACCAAGCTAACCCACTCGCCGCACCTATACCAATCCTGAGCCTAACCGGCCAATTCAAATCCACATTATTACCATTACCATACAACAACGTGTTCAAACTCCCGTTTGGCATATGCTTATACACCAGTAGCTTCTCATCTTCAACAACGCAAAATCCCAACAACGGCACCAAATTTGGATGCCTGAGCTGCCCTAACCTATTCATCTCAGATCGAAACTGTTTCTCATTAATCTTACACGCACTCAACCTCTTAACCGCTAAAACAGACCCATCCTGCAGCATAGCCCGATAACACACTCCCGTCCTAGTACTAATCTCAACGTTCCCCTGACTAAAATTATTCGTAGCAACCAATATATCATTCAACTTAATCTTAACTAACGGTTTCTGAAACAACGAAACCTGAACAAGTCTATAACCTCTCAACCGCTCTATCCAATTACTCCGATCACCACTACCTCCCTCACCATCATCACTATTCTTCTTCCCATCCGCTCTCACAAAAAACCACCACCACACCCCGAAACCCAACAACAACGACCCCGCAGCACCTAAAACCCCCGCAGCAATAATAACGGCCAAATTCTTACTATTCATCTTACTACATTTCGACTTAACCGGCGAACCACACAACCCTTCATTCCCACTAAACGAATCCACCCCGAACTTTGCTAAATCATCCGGTACCAAACCCGACAACTCATTATCCGACAAATCCAGCTTTTTCAACCTATCTAACAACCCCAACTCATAAGGAATCATCCCCACAAATCCATTATCACTCAAAACCAAATTATTCAAAAACTTACAGTTTTGCAACTCCACCGGAATCTCACCGGAAAATTTATTCCCAGACAAGTCCAAAGTTACTAAATATGGCAACCAAGTACAGATCTCACGAGGAACACTCCCAGATATACTATTCTTAGAAAGATCCAAAGTCTGCAAAGACCTACAATACTGCAAAGAATCCGGCAACATTCCGGCGAGGGAATATTCCGGCAACTGTAAAGAAATCAACCTGTTCTCTTTCTCATTCCAGCAAGAAACACCAGCAAGCTTACACAACGAATCATTGGTAAAAACCCATGAAGAAAGTTTGTTACTTGGGTCTTGAAATGAGCTTTTGAGACCTTGGAGACACCTGACGTCATCTTCCACGGCGAATGACGTCACGGCGAGGGAAATGAAGGTGATGGTGGTGATGAGGAGCGTAAAGGGTGTCTGTGTTTGTGTTTTCATAGTGTGCCGTGAAGGATTTGGTTAGGGTTAGGGTTAGGGTTTGAGATCTGCCATTGTTTTGTTGGGATATGAAAAGATGGTTGTTGTGAGATGACAGGGATGAGATGTGGTTTTGTTGTTTTTGGTTTGACTGGTTTTACTTTTATTTGACTGAATTGAATTGAATTTTTTTTAAGGTTTTGTATTTTCTTTTTGTTGAAAGTGAAATAAGTCTTTTTGTTTTTGCTGTTTTTGGAAATGTGTTTGGTTATATTGGAAAGTGACATATAAAGTGAGTTATGCTAATAAAAACACTCCCACACATATGCAACAACCATTTAATAAAAACTCCAACAAAAACCTCACACACGACTCGGTCTAAAAAACGACCGACTTCTTGCTTTTCTTCCATGTACGATGTGTCTCACTCACCAAGTGTAATAGCATGGAACACGTCTTATTTGGCCAGCTAGAATAGAAGATGCGTCTTATTTGTTCCACTACGGCATGTCTTAATGGTATATCTGGGAGTGTTTGATTAAACTGGAAAGTGACATATAAAGTGTGTTATGCTAAGTGTAAACAGCTGTCTATCAGCGTCAATCCAGTTTTTTTTTTTTTTTTTTTTTTTTTTTCCAACAATCTTCTTTATGATCAATTTATTGTAATAAAGCGACCATAGCTACAAAAATAAAAATAATAAATAAAAATAAATAAATAAAAAAATAAAAAAAATAAAAATCACTTAAACACAAATATACGCCACAAAAAACATATAATAAAAACACTCCCACACACGTATACAACAACCATTTAATAAAACACCACCAAAAACCTCGCACACGACTCGGTCTAAAAAACAACCGACTACTTGCTTTTCTTCCATGCACGGCACGTCTCACTCACCAAATGTAATAGCATGGAATGCGTCTTATTTGGCCACCTAGGATGGAAGACGCATCTTATTTGTTCCACTACGGCATGTCTTGATGGTATAAAAAAAGAGGTGTGCTTGTATTGTTTATAAACCATAATTAATCTTTCATGTTATTCTAAACGATTAGTATGTTTGACGACAGTAATTGATACCAGAATTAGAGATAAAACTCAAAAAGTAGTTAAATAAAAGCTTATTTTAATACCATGGAGTATCATTTGATTTTATGATATAATAATAATAATAATAATAATAATAATAATAATAATAATAATAATAATAATAATAATAAATAAAAGTGCTTGTAAGTTAAGTCAATCAAACAAAGTTTATATTTTAAAGAGTATATATTTGAAAAAAGTAAGCATAATAATCTCTTTATAAGCCCGTGCGACAAACATGCTAATGTGACCAAGTGAGATGGAAGACCTGGTCAAGAGCATGTCAGTAGGTTCTTTTTCCCCTTAAATAGAAGATTTTTTACAATATTTGATTGGTCAAATTATAAGGCATTTTTAAGATGAGGAACAAAGTTGTTCATGTTGTGATGAAAAACAGTGCTGGGATGAAAAGCAAAGTTGTCAAATAGGGAGGAAGACATATTCTCACATATCCAACTAATCTCTTTTATCTGGATCGCAAATAGATTTTAACTAGGAAAATGGGATCTTATAAGCCGATGCTCCTGGGATGTAAATGAACTGGACGAACACGAACGAATTTTCTGTTCATGTTTGTTTATTAAAAAAATGAGTTCTTCATGTTCGTTCATTAAGATATTAAATGAACCCTAAACAATCGAACATCAATGAATGTAAAAATATACTCTTTATTAAATTATGCATGCTATTTTGCTTTATAAGTTTTATTTTGTTTAAACAAACCAGTTTTAAAAGTATAAAATTAAAAAGTATGATATACGAACATACAGTATAACAAATAAATAAACATAAACGAACGTTAATAAACACATAATCGAACGTTCACAAACATAAATGAACGGACGCGACCTTTGATCATGTTCGTTCATTTAACTAAATGAATGTAAAATATTATTCATGTTCGTTCATTTAATAAATAAACGAACATAAAAGAACTTTTTACCGAAAGGCTCATGAAATGTTTACTGAACGTTCAGTTTGTTTACGGCCCTAGATGCTCTAATTGCCCTTGCCTTATAGATCAGGTGGTTTGTTTTCTTGTATTTTGGGTTTGTGTTGTGTTTGTGATGTTTGTTTTGGTGTAAGCTTTGGTTTCGTTTCGAAAATCTTTTCTATCAGATGTATTCCCCCACCCCCAGTCTTTCGAAAAGAAAAGGTTTTGGAGGTCATTTGTAATATCAAGAATTCAATATGTGCGTCTTGTTAGATGTTTCATAGTAAAACCAAATCTTATTTTATGAAACATCTTTCTTGCGCTTGTAGTTCGATGTTCCTTGGTTGAATCGATATTATTCTTCAAAGATTTCATAACTCAGTTGGATCTTCCATGTTTCCATTGCTTCTATTTAGGTTTGAAAAATGATTATGACTAACAGTATGATTAAAACCGATATTTTGAAAACCGGGTTCGAAATCGACCCGGTTGAGTCAACGGGCACCGGGTCAATCAGTTCGACCGGTTTGACCGCCGGGTCAACCAGGTTTTCAATTTATTATTTTTTTATTTTTTCGACCGGGTCAACCGGTTCGACCGCCAGGTCAACCGGTTCAACCACTGGGTAAACCTGGGTTTTTATTTAAAAAGATTGAAAAAACGAAACCGAGCTGGGTTTCGAGAACCGGGTTGACCGGGTCACACAAAAACCGGCAGGTATAATCGGTTAACCCGGTTTTAAAAACCCGGGTTTTTTTAACCCGTTTTTTTACCGGAACTGATCAAACCAGTTAACCCGACCGGGTCGACCCGGGTTTCAATGATTAAAACATACGTCAGTTTCAAAGGATGAAATGAAGAGAATTAAGTTGACTATTACACGTGCCAATCTTTTGATAGATTAAGGGTCCGTTTGGTATACTCGGGAGTTTAGAATGGGATTCGAATTTGGTATAGAATGAAAGAAAATAAGGAGAGAGAAAGATGGTAGGAACAAAAAAAATATTTAATTATATATAAAATATTAATTTCTAATATTTTGAATTAATATTTAAATTATTATATTATTATATATATATATTAAAGATTGTGGCCTTTAGTTACAGTGCCTTGGGCACCCTTTTTAACCCGCAAAACAAAAACCCGGACCCCGGATCCATCAAGACAAAAGAATCACTCTTACTTGCCTCTCTCAATAAAGTAGGCTCCGGCACCGGTAAAACCACGACCGACCCAGCCCGATCGGACTTTCAATCGGGGCATCTACAGTATTTCGTGTGAGTGTTGCTACAGAAAGCTGCTACAGAAGGGGATATAAAATCTGTCACAATATTACTCCCTCCCCCACATACCACAAATTCCAGAACCATCTCCCATGTTCCACACCCCACAAAACACAAACAGAAACACACACATACCACATATGATCCGATCAAGAAGATGAGGAAGAAGAATACAAGTAATTTTTTTTCATGTTTTTTATTTACAAATTAGGGCTTTGTGTTGTTTTTTTGGGATTTTGTTAATGTTAAATGTATTACATAACCAAACAAAACCCTTTAATTTCTTGGATTAATTTTGCTCTTTGATATGTTAATTTTTTTATTCCAGATTTTGTGAAGAAAAAAAAAATGGCTTCTAATGATCAAAGAGGTGAAGGGAAGGACCTTGATGTTTCTTCTTCTGAAGTTATGATGAAATACAAATCAGCTGTTGAAAGTGTTAAAAGTATAATTCCTTATCCTTTTTTTCTTTTCGTTTCTTTTTTTATTTTTTTATAAATTTTATATATTATGTGTTTTTTGTTGATTAGAAATGAAACAATATTCCACTTAAAACCCATAAACACAAATAAGCGGAACCAATAAGCCCAAAAATAAGCCGAACCATAAGCCCAAAATAAGCAGAAACATATAAGCCCCAAAATAAGCAAAAAAAATAAGCACAAAAATAAGCCGAAACAATGGCGTTGAGTTGCTTATAGAGCTTCATATAACGTATTGGTTACTTAAGGTATGAAACATTATTAAGTTATTATTACTTTAGGTATATCGTTGCATTCGTAATATTAATTGCTTAATTAGATATACTGTTGTTGCAGCTTAACAGATTGTGATTAAGTTGTTATTAATGTTGGGGTTGCTTTTTTAAAAAAAAAATCAACTGCATTAAGAATGAGATTATGATACATGTTGTTTCTGTTAGAGGATGTTTGGTGTTGCATTTTTTTCTGCGTATTTGCTTATTTTTAAGCTATGGCAAAATTTCTCCCCATTTGACCTGCTCCGTTGCTATTTTTTATGTTCTTATCAAAATAAATATACATGCCTTATAAAATGCATATTGGGTCACAATTATGACGACACACTTAACGATGCACTATTATGTTTTCACTCACAGGTGTCAAAGTTGCAGACTGAGCTCGCGATTGAAAGGTAAATTTCAGCCCGAGTACGCATAGCTGTGTCAATTCATGTTATGTTATATCTGTAACGGGTTAAACGGGTAGATATGAAAGTAGCTGAAAAGGGAATGGTTTAAATGCAATGAAAATTGCAACCGGATTCAGGTCACAATCTGTTTTATGAAACTGATTATTTGACAACAAATTATAAAAAGCGGTAGTAATACGATGAAAGTGATGGGCAGGTTGGGTAGTTCATCTGTTAGTAACTAAAAGTGGTTTAAAAGAACCTTAGTCTAGGGGCAGACTTAGGCAAAAAAAGATGAACTCAAAACTACACAGTAGTGTATATGTGATGGGTAATATGAGATTAATTAAATTACAGGTAGAATTTGATGAAAGTAGGAAAGTGATTGATGCCACCTTTAAAGAAGAAACTGTAAAATACAAAAAAGTTGTAAATGATCCATCATATGTCCCGATAAGGTCGTGGAGAAGTAGAAAGTGCGCAAGGGAGAGATATAAAACAGGTACTTCAAATTTAAAGAAAAACAGTTAGGGGTTTTAATTATTTAAGTATATTTGTGTTATTCATGAGTTGGATTATCGATTTTTAGGAAATGTAAGTTTGATAATGAAGTAGAAAAAAGTTTGTTCATAGCCGCTGATGTTCGGTAATTGTAGGGTCTGACAATAGTGGTATTTGTATGGCAGGATGAGCATAATTCTTGCCGCTATGTCAGCATCAATTGCGATCTGATTATCATGAATATGAAAGCAGAAAGGAACGAGAGAAGGAAGCCAAAGAAGAAAGGGTAGGAGTTGCTTAATGCAGTTTGCAGCTGCAATAGATACACCCAGTAATCACAAGATTCTACACCAGTTTTAATATTGCTGATTAATCGAGGCTAGCTCATGTTCATTTTGAGGTCTAGATTGAATCGCCATTAGAGGATAATGTTGATTCTATAATTTTATTGTTAATATGCTTGACGTTAACTAAAATTTCTTTCTTTTATTAATTTTGTCTGCAGGTAATACAGAACCGGGAGTCATTGCTTCCAGTGTTAGCAGCTGTGCACTTTCCTGAAGTTATGCTACCAGATGGAGTCACCGGGTACATCGGTTCATCAATTGTTGGCAACATCTTTGACAAAATCAGGTAATTTTACATATTTACAGTTAATTGGTTTTGTTGTCACTGCTTATTAAGGAGATAAGTAGAAAAAACATGTGAATGATGAAGAGTTCTATTTAAGGGGTGTTTGTGATTGTTTATTTTGAGGTGTTTATCTGCTTACAAAACAAACATTTACTAAGCTGAACTAAATGACATCAAGAGAAACAAAGGTCGTTAATTGGAATATGATAATTAGGTAACGAGACAGGATGTTAAGATAACTATTTCTGCTGCTAAAAGTTGCAAATGGATATTGGCAAAAGTTTGTTATTATTTTCATGGAGAGATCACCTTTTTATATTGGCTTTTTGAATTTCTTTCGTCACTATTGATATTGACTATGGCTGTGAACGAACAGGCACTTGGAGCGAGGCTACTCTTCCAATGGCTGAAATCCATGTCGGCTGTTTACTGTTGAGATAATGGATGAAGTCAAAGTTGTGCCCGCTGAGTATGAAAGTAAAGCAAAAATAGGTGAGCAAATTGATGCTTTTATTGCTTTAACAGGTAGTTTTTTTTTTTTCTTTTTTTCTTTTTTTTTTTTTTTTTTTTTTTTTTTTGTAATTATCGCTGTAAACTCCAAATTCATTCACACTCAATATTCATTCACAAATTTTACACACACAAAATGATTATGAGCTCATATTAAAACACAAAAAACTACATGCTAATATTTCATTTATAGTAAATGTAACATTCTAATTGATTTTTCTTTTATCTTTTGTAAATCCCAGTAATGAAACTTTAAGTACTAATGCTTATTGCTATTTATGTTAGTACCAGTAAGTTGACTAATAGCCTTTTGATATTTGCAGCTTTTGTATTTTGATCATGATGAAAATGGTGGATTGAATCTCGCTCTGCAGTTATGGATAAATACTACCATTTTATAACCTGATAACCAAAGTCGAATTTTCATTAGTAAAATAAAATTTTGTGTCATGTGAATAATGCTACCATTTTATAACCTGAAAACCAAAGTCGAATTTTCATTAGTAAAATAAAAATTTGTGTCATGTGAATAATGCTTTATGCTCACTTTTCATTGCAGGAAGATAGTGGAAAGAAAAGAAATATGACATTTGCAGGTCTGTATATTGGATCAACAGTCTACCATAGTGAGTGAATTATGATACATACCATTATCTTATAGTTTACAAAATTCATAATAATTAACTATTGATAAGGATACAAAAAAGTAGCTTTGTTTGACCAAATACATCGATGTATACAAAGGTAAAAATACTAATGAAGTACAGTTAAATGATGTACCACATAATTTGAATGACCTTTACTTGACTTACTTCATTTATACTAACAGAAAATATAAGCATGTTATCAGTGGGACTGTTTGTTTTATCATCACATGTTAATTTTTCTTACACGTTTTAATTGATTGTATTCTCTCTCTCTCTCTCTCTCTCTCTCTCTCTCTCTCTCTCTCTCTCTCTCTCTCTCTCTCTTTTTTTTTTTTTTTTTTTTTTTTTTTTTTTTTTTTTTAAAGATTCAGAAACACGCTATCGGTGGGACTGTCAATAAGAATGGATGCTTATTAATCAAGGCCTATCACATTGGGTCCAAAACTGGACTTTCTCAAATTGTTGACACACTTGAGGCTGCTCATGTTGCAAGAGCTCCTATACAAAAGCTAGCTAATCAGATATCACGTTTTTCTGTTACTGCAGTGAGTAATTTGTCTCTATAATATTATGTTCATACTACTAATCATGGTCGATGAGTGGATTTGATTTTGTTTTTCCACCCAAGCTTTATTTAAAGGATCGAGTACTTTCTCAATATTAATAATATGTGATTGGTTGGACTGGAAAATTCAGTAGTTTGAGCAATAAATTATGATATTCATGACCAGTTTGAGAATTCTTTTTTTGACTGCCCATATTATGTATTACAGAGTAGAACATTTCAAATTGCTCTGTAGTCAGATCATGCATGAAATCATCTCATCATGCTACACCTGCATACATGGTTCATGGTTGTATAGAAAATGTTCTTGAGTAATGAAACAAGCATTTTAGGCTTTGCAACAGCAGTTGTGGCAAGACTAGCATGGTTTGTTGCTGGAGCTTTTGAACTTTATCCCAAAAGTTATTGATCTTCGCTGTAGTCGGAATTGACCAAGAAAAGGCTAAATAACACCTCCAACAAACGCCTGCAGTTACACCCATTTACTGGGAATTAGGAGTGGTAAAATAGTTTCTGGAATATTGATTAGTAATAATATGTGGGTTGGGATTTAGGTGCTTTATCGACTATATTCTGTGGTTAACTTGAAATTTAGATAGGTGATTAGCTTATTAGGTAATTTCTGACAAAATGTGATGCCACAGACCCGGTGTGTCACACTATGTGCGCAAACACCCCGCCGCGAAGCGCGGGTATCAAACCTAGTTAAAAGAAAAGAGAGAGATAGACAAATATAAAAAGTGACCCCACATGAAAAAGAAAGAAAAAAATAATAAGATAAAACTCTATATTCTCATTGGTTGTTTTCATCAAAAGTCACCAATTTATTCTTCTATCAAATCTATCATTATATTCCATGTGCTATTAAAAAAAATATGTACCAAACTGTAACACTCCCAAATTTAAGTTTGTAGCAGCGGAAAAGTAATTTGGGTATTACGGGGAGGATCGAAGTTATAATCTCATAAAACAGCTAAAAGAAACATTTTGAAAGTTATTTGTCATTTAAATAATATTTTTGATAAAAGATGAACCATTTGATTTAAAATCTTATTAAAAGATATAAAAGCTTGAAAGAATGACATATTTGATTTTTACACCATTTTAATTTATCAGAGTAATAAATGCTCAGTCCGTGTCTTGTCCTGCTCCGTTAAATTACCTGAGATACACATGCTTAAAAGTGTTAACACAAAGGTTGGTGAGTTCATAGAGTTTTATGGAAAACCATTTGTTTTGATAGATTTCAGGAATATTTGGTAATGATAAAATACAAACAGTAATGAAACATGTATTGATAATGTTGACTATAATCACAAATAAATCATATAAGTATTCAATTAAAATCAAGTAAGGAATCAATAATCCTAACATGAGCTGGAAACTCATGATGCTAATTTAATCAGATATACAATTCAAGTATGGTCAAATTCCTATACAGCTGTATCTAAATATATGTTGAAAACATACATTTCCTTATAGATATTGCCCCAAGCCTCATGACACGTAAGACGTTAACAAAAGGGGTGTTTTATCAAGTCAATGATAAATTTTGCCCTCGTGTAATAGGTGATTCGCCAATTCCTATTTTTACTCAAATATAGTGTATCACGACTAATACGACTAACCATATGCATATGGCATTTCGTCAAGTATTAGTGGGATAGGAGGTCAATCCTTAACAGGTTTCGAAGTTGTTCACTATATTCGCGCTCACATAACAGTGATTAATGGCTCATGATTGAGGGACTTCATGGCGATAAGGTAACTTAGGCAATATCAAGGTAATAATGGGATCATTCAGGATAACATCATATAATCAAGTGTCATACCACAGTAATCAATTTGGAAACATTATCATCTGAGTATCAGTAATTCAGTTAAGTATTTCGCCAGTAACATATATATATATATATATCACATACCACAATAATCGAATTGGAAACATTATCATATGAGTATCAGTATTTCAGTTAAGTAATTCATCAGTAAAATATATGTATCACATACCACAATAATCAAATTGGAAACATTATCATATGAGTATCAGTATTTCAATTAAGTATTTCGTCAAGTATTGTATATATCACATCTTAAATCACAAACCATATTAAATAAATATCAATTAGGAAATTGATTTGAATCATGTATTTTATTCATATACTTATAAAGTTATCAAAGTATATGTAAGCATGTATGTCCCCCAATGAGTTAAAAATAATTATTGGAAATGGGGCTATGACTCACCTTGATTGATACGGGAATGATGAAAAGTAAAGTAGGATGAGATTTATGAGTATGATTATGGAAACGTCTTTGATACGGAACCTGATAAATAAATTTATCTGAGAATTTGACCAAATACTATTTGGTTAATACGAATGAATAATGAATGATAATTATTCGTTATGACGAATAGATGATGTACAGTGTAATTATTATGCTATGCATGATATGATAAAATACTTTATTTAAATTATCCATCAAAGTTTTACCTTTTTAATCGTAAGTAAAATACTAACTTTTGAAATATCGTTATATATATATTATTAACGTAAAAATAAATAATATATAAATAAAATGTAATAAAATGCATATGATGTGATGGTTGACGTAAAATAGAAAATAAAATAAGAATGTCAAATATAATATGTTGGTCCTTGTCCTTTTCCAGTTTTTACACTTTTTATGCTAACGGCGTTAGCGTTACACCGTTAGTCCTTTTTATATATAATTTACAAGTATAGTCCACTACTTGTCCAAAATAACTTATTGGTCCTGGAATATGATAATATATCAAATTATATCCTATAGATTCTGTTTTTACAGTTTCAGTCCCTACTTTTCAGTCCTTGACAGTTTTAGTCCTCCTAAGTGTCGTCGCGTTACATTTTTAGTCCAAACGTGTAAGAAAAGTGGGAAAATTTATAGAAAAATTTCCTTAGCTTATTTAAGTTTATTAAAGCTTATTTCAACTGCTTATTTGATAAAAGAGCTTATTTTTCAGCTTATGGGCTTCTAACGAGCCAAACAAAAGCCCATTAAGAAATTTGGAGGCGAGGGCATGAAAACAGTTTTGGGCCTGAACTTGGGTTATTTTTATGATTCTAAAAATGTTTCATATGGGCCCAGTGGGCTTATGGCTCGTTATCTCTTGTTGGGCTTTGAATAAGCCCAAACCGAAAATATTTAGTTTAAAATAGAAATAAAATTTTGAAAACCTTGTAGTTGTCGAGATCAAATTGGATAAATTTATATGTCGAGACGTGAGTATTTTTACATGTTATCTAAATGAAAGTGGTAGTTTTCTAGGTGGTCTATTAGGTCGAGTAATAATATGGTATACTTGTTACACGATATTTGAAGATATACGAGCGTTTTGTAGCATGTAAGGGACGTTTCAATATATGTGAAAAAGTTAGAAATATTTATAAGTGTTTATGTGTAGTTTTCATGCGAGTGAGTATGGTTCAAAATGAGTTTGTAATATGCATGTGAAGTAAAAACTAACGTGAATTACGTGTGCTACGTGACTCCTAGGCCTTCCAAGATAGAGGCTAGCCACGTTTGTGTTGCTACAAATGTATACGTACGTAAATAAATACCTAAAGCTTATATACGATTGAATAAATAAAATCAAGGTGCATGAACTATATTTAACGTGTCAAATGAATAGAGATGAGCTTGAAACAACTTACAACACCTCTAGGGTGGTGAAGAAACGAGTATGAACGAAGGAAACACAAGAAACTATCAAATTCGACTATAACCCAAAGAAATATTCGAATTTATTCAACCCGTTCCTTGTTTCTTGCTTCCAAACTCTATTGTATCAACTCCTGGTCTTGTAGAGATAGTTTTTATGAAGAAAGGAAGTTGTGAAAGTGTAGGATAATGAAAGAAACGGATGCATGCATGTAGAGTATATATATAACTCATTTGATAACACGTATGGTGTGAAATTTTTAAGGAAACCATAAGAATTATGCATTGTCAGTAAACATAGGTTCATAGGGTGATTTATATTCTTATAATATGGATTGAGAGTGCATAAAATAAGGTGTATGTCCTTGGTGAATCACCAAGATGTCGACAACCATTTTATTCTTTACACGATTTGTATAATCTTGTACTACTTGATTATAGTTGATCATAGATGACATTTAAACATGAAAATATGTTAGAAATGTTATTAGAAACACGTAGGAACAAACGGGAATCAAAACGGTTAAGATTTGAGTAAATTATGAATCGATTGGGTCAAATATATGTCAATCACTTCGCCCCTTTAAAACATATCAAACATCGACCAATGAACTTGGGATTTGACACACTAATAGTTGGCTAGGTGGTAAACGAGATGGTGAAATAATATACATGAGTCGTGTATAGAAATCGAGAAAACGAAAGGCATTTTGGAGCTAGTTTAGTCGATCCTATGAAATATTTTTGAAATAAAAATGGGTTAAAGGTTTGGGCCGGTTGGGCTTAGGAAAATCAAGGGCCCGTTTGGATTGTAATTAGTGTATAATTAAGATTAATAAGTTTTTAATATTTTGTTAAACGTGTCGAGAACTTGTTTTGTCGTTTGGTGAATTTTGCAATATCGTAATCGTGACCATTTTAATATAATAAGAAAATTTTAAATTTCCCCGTAAAAATGGTGATTAAGATAATGATAGAGATTAATATATAATTAAACGTTTTTAATTATATGGATTTTTTCGAGGATTACAGTACCCACATGTCATTCTGAATTTCGTCCCGAAATTCAAATTTAACATGATTACTTGAGTAAAGAATTTTTGAACAGAAGGTTGTCGAGAGATTTTTATTCCTAAAATTAAGGAAATGTGATTCAGTTAGATTTACTTGTACTAGACAAGACAAGGTAACTGACGTATTTAAGGGTTGTGAATATTGAAAATAGTGGTCATGAATAGTGAAATAACGGCTAGTGTATAGTGTCCAACGGTCGGGAATAGTACCCAACGGCTATATTCTAGCCTATATATACCACTTCCAATTTCCACTTCTTCCATCAACCATTTTCCTCTCATTTTCCATCTCAAAATGCCGCACCTCATAACCATCTTAGCGATTGTGTATGTCATCCTTGCCGCTATCTACTTAGCGTATGTTCCGGATGAATACTTTGGATTCTTGGTCGCGATCTTGATGTTTGTCGTACCCCTCACTATCCTAGCCATTACCGTAGACAAGATCTGGGGGTAAAAATCTTGAGCTAGGGTTGTTTTAAATTAAGTTCTTGTTGTGTTTCTATGTACTTGTAACGAATAAGGAATAAAACTCGTTTTGTTTTTATGTTTAGGAATTTGTCTACTTATTGTTTTTAATGTTTTGTTTATATTTATTTTTCAGTATAATTAGGGTGATTCATCTTGTGGTGGCTCTGGCTATTGTTTTGTTGGTGGGAGTCTTTGTTGCCATAGCGGATCAACCTATTGAAGATTCCATGGTTTATATTGTAATAATTGTAACGGTAGCACTTCCGATGCTAATTGTTTGTTTATGTATTAACTTTTATGGATTTTAATAAAATTTTCGCTATTTGGGTCTTCTATCAGTTTTGGTGAATTATTTGGGTTCTCTTACTTGTACTTTTGTTGGTTTCTTATCATAATGGTGATGAGATAAGATAGGTATTTATGGTGGTTTGTTCAATGTATTGTTTATGAACAATTTATTTTAGCTCTATATTTTGCTTTTGAATGAAGATTGTTATTTAAAATTTTGAAAATATCACTGTTCCTTTCATAACATAATTCTTCCTAAATTAGACATAGTTGATCAGGCTATGTATAATTGAGGACCAAATGATGTGATGTTTGGTTCAATCATATATTTCTATAAATTGTTTTAGATGGTGTTCAACGTGTTGTTTTTATAATATAACACGTAATTCCTTTTTAAAACAAAGTAGAAAATTTTAGGATTCATACTATAAATCTGAAATTTATGGAGTAAATATAGTATATTGTCATTTGGTAAATGAGACAGAAATTGAAATTAACGTAGATTATCATTATTATGGAAATATTACAAGGTAGACTTTTCGATAAGGTAGAAAGATTGTTGTTATACTTAAGTTACATCCATCGTAACTTGAAGTGAAATACAGGAAAGAGATACAACTTAGGAAATTCTTAATCTAGATTTTATTTATCTACAACAGGAATTTATTCATCTGTTCAAATCTAGTTTCCATTCCCTCGATACTATCAAGGTCTTTAAAGATTCTTCATTTTCTTGTAAAGGTCTTGGCTTTCCAATTAACATTGTAGTTTGGACATCGTCTCACGTGATTCCCTTTTCCACCACATCCGTGGCATACTACTGTTGTTGGTTGTCCTTTCCTGTCCTTAGTCCTGCAGCTAATTGCCTGGTGACCTGTTTTCTCACATTTCGTGCATTTAACCCTGCAGATTCCGGTGTGATGCTGGTTGCATTTTTGACCCCAGGGTAGATTTCCACAATAACCACTTCCAGTAACAGGTGTGACGAGGCAATTTCTATTAGCTTTCTGATTGTGTTCCAGCTGACGTTGGTAATTCATACGATCTTCTAGATGTTTACGATAACGGTCTTGAGCATTGATGATGTTGCAGTAGATAGGGTTGATGGTTCCTATTTCGGGGAGTTTCCTCTTTTGATTATTTCCATTTGGTATAACCCCGTGCCTAATTCCTTGATGATGGTTGATGGTAGGATTGATCATTCCTTCTTGAATCTTTAAGTGAGGTGGCCTATACTTCATGAAACTTGCAGGGTGGTGCTTACCAAGTATACCCGTCTCTCTTCTCGGATAAACTACGGTAGTCCCTTCTAATACCAACGACACTATGTCTTTTACCAATTTCTGGATAGCTCCAGGAGTCATGGTGATTTCTGAGGATGATGGATATGCATTGTTCATGTTGTCCATTTTCTGAAATCATAAATGAAACTCAACATTAGAATCCATATAATATCAGAATAATTTAAGTAATGAAGTTAATTATTTCATTGATGATAGACTGAATTGACTCCCTACTGTAATCTAATTTCAAGATATATCTGTGTTGTATCATTTATCAATGATCAACTGTTGATATGGGATTACTAAGGAACAAACCGACTTGTCTACTAAAATTGAAGCTCAATAATCTTTTCTTCATTCTTTAAATTCCTTTTCAAGAATTGATTTTTAGACAATTCTTAAGATTTTGGGTTAATTATGGTAAGTTTAAGAAATCTTAACAATTTGTAAGAAATCTTACGGTAGATTTGAATAACATTACAGAGGTAAACAAAATATTAATAACTTGACTGATTATTTTTGCAAGATAAACGATACAAGATATTTTATTAATACTCCATTGATCTGTGTAGAATCATTTGGTTATCAAAGAAAATAACGAATGATGAGATTTTTGCATGAAGATATAAGGATTCATTACATGCATGATTGATATGAAAGAAAAGATTGATTCATAACATAGAGATATAACAGAAAGGATGTTATTATACAATATGTTTTGATTACACGTTCTGAAGTTTCAGATTTATTGAACATTACATGAAATATTAACCAAATCTATTTGGTTTAGTAGGCACAACAAGGATACTTGTAAACTTAAGAATTAGTTACGCCTCTGACGTAAATATCTAACTTCTTTCTTAAGTTCAAATTGTGCAGCTTCCATGTTTGAGAAACGTTCTTGACACATGTTCATTTGATTTTCCAACATAGTCTCTAATGCGGCAATCTTTTGTCCCTGGTTTCTGGCTGCATCTCTGGCCATCCATAGGGTTCTTTCAATATCTTCCATGTGTATGACCGTGTTCTCTTCTTGCACAACGGACCCTGGAGTCCAAACTTCCAAGCTCCTGGTTGGTGATTTCCTTTATCTCATTAATCTTTATTCCTAACTCACACATTGTTCGCCTCTCAGCATCCGCCCTTTTGAACAATGCGTCAAGGTTACGGTCGTACCATTCGAATTGAGTTGGTCGTAACCCTTTTAGCTGTTCAGTGTGAGCATCCAATATGCTGGCTTGTCGATAAATAAGATTCCATATTGTTTCATGAGTACTTATATTGTAGTCGGGTGAGTTAGGTGAGGATAAATTATTTGGAAAATCTGGTATTGAGGAATCTGAAGTATAAGGTAACGGAGAATTTGGCTCAACATTCTTCCATGGTATCCCTTGGCTTGAACTTTGTCCAACTTCGAATGTTGTCTGGCCACCAATCAAATCTTCATATGATTCGGTAGCTCTCCTGAGTTTTTGATGTAAAGGTGAACGAATAGGTGACGATGGAGGTGATCTCTGAGTGAGTTCTATATTAGGTTGGGGTTGTGATATTTGTACATAAGGATCTTCAGTATTCGGAGAATTTTGATTGATAGATGAGGTATTAGTATTATGGAGAGTAGTTTTGATATTCACGGGAGTTCCTGAAGACATGCTACAGTAGGGCTGAGCACCGCATGTTCAAAACCAAACCGGACCGACGAAACCGACCGAACCGACAAAAACCGAACCGGACCGACGGCCCGTCGGTTCGGTTTCGGTTCCGGTTTTTCATGAATTTCGGTTTCGGGTCGGTTCGGTTCGGCCCAAAACCGACAAAAACATGCCAAAATACACATGGACCGACAAACCGAACCGACGAAAACCGAACCGAACCGACGGCCCGTCGGTTCGGTTTCGGTTTTTCATGAATTTCGGTTTTCGGTTTTTTCGGTTCGGGTCGGTTCAGGTCGGTTCCGACCCGATGCTCAGCCCTATGCTACAGTAGTAACCGAGAATAATATTTTATGAGGATTTTGTATGTTAAAAATATAACAGTACAGATGAAATAATTATTGTGTAAGAGTAATATCTAAACATGTAAGATAATCTCAACAGATAAGGTATTGAGCACGGCAGTCTGCAGACACGGAGGGCATAAAATGGCATGGTGTAAAATCATTATTTTGAAAATGTAGTTATAGTTTTAATGTTTGAAAACATTTAATTCTCTATAACTGTAGCTCTGATGCCAATCTGTAACACCCTCAAATTTAAGTTTGTAGCAGCGGAAAAGTAATTTGGGTATTACGGGGAGGATCGAAGTTATAATCTCATAAAACGGCTAAAAGAAACATTTTGAAAGTTATTTGTCATTTAAATAATATTTTTGATAAAAGATGAACCATTTGATTTAAAATCTTATTAAAAGATATAAAAGCTTGAAAGAATGACATATTTGATTTTTACACCATTTTAATTTATTAGAGTAATAAATGCCCACTCCGTGTCTTGTCCTGCTCCGTTAAATTACCTGAGATACACATGCTTAAAAGTGTCAACACAAAGGTTGGTGAGTTCATAGAGTTTTATGGAAAACCATTTGTTTTGATAGATTTCAGGAATATTTGGTAATGATAAAATACAAACAGTAATGAAACATGTATTGATAATGTTGACTATAATCACAAATAAATCATATAAGTATTCAATTAAAATCAAGTAAGGAATCAATAATCCTAACATGAGCTGGAAACTCATGATGCTAATTTAATCAGATATACAATTCAAGTATGGTCAAATTCCTATACAGCTGTATCTAAATATATGTTGAAAACGTACATTTCCTTATAGATATTGCCCCAAGCCTCATGACACGCAAGACGTTAACAAAAGGGTTGTTTTATCAAGTCAATGATAAATTTTGCCCTCGTGTAATAGGTGATTCGCCAATTCCTATTTTTACTCAAATATAGTGTATCACGACTAATACGACTAACCATATGCATATAGCATTCCGTCAAGTATTAGTGGGACAGGAAGTCAATCCTTAACAGGTTTCGAAGCTGTTCACTATATTCGCGCTCACATAACAGTGATTAATGGCTCATGATTGAGGGACTTCATGGCGATAAGGTAACTTAGGCAATAGCAAGGTAATAATGGGATCATTCAGGATAACATCATATAATCAAGTATCATGCCACAGTAATCAATTTGGAAACATTATCATCTGAGTATCAGTAATTCAGATAAGTATTTCGCCAGTAACATATATATATCACATACCACAATTATCGAATTGGAAACATTATCATATGAGTATCAGTATTTCAGTTAAGTAATTCATCAGTAAAATATATGTATCACATACCACAATAATCAAATTGGAAACATTATCATATGAGTATCAGTATTTCAATTAAGTATTTCGTCAAGTATTGTATATATCACATCTTAAATCACAAACCATATTAAATAAATATCAATTAGGAAATTGATTTGAATCATGTGTTTTATTCATATACTTATAAAGTTATCAAAGTATATGTAACACCCCCAAAAGTCGTTAATAACAGCGGAAGACTTAACATGTCAGCGGAAGACTTTCGGGGTATTACTTCAAGGATCTTTGTCACAATTATAGTAGACAACACAAAGTGAAGTATTAAAGTTTAATTTATTTCAAAATACCAAATATACAAGACATTATTAATTCAAGAACGTGTTTTATTCTGAAGGAAAATAAGTAATTTATTATGGTTCTTGTCATGCTTTTGCCCACTCCGTGCCATCCAGATCCGTCTTGTTTAGTTACCTGAGATAAACATGCTAAAGTCAACATAAAGTTGAGTGATATTCATAGGTTTGAGTTTAAGAGTTTGAATCACAAGTTAAGAATGTATTGTAATCACATACAATTAATATGTTAAAAATCAATGTTCCTGTTATTGCCTTAAGCTCATGATACTCAACGATTAACAGCAAATCATAAATGTGAATTATGATGGTAAGTAATAGGCCCCCAAAGATAGGTATTTGTCAATAACCTATTTATAAGAACAATAAAGTGCGCCTGGTGTTTTCTCCAACAACCAAACGAGGATTGTCAATCACTAATAGTACTATCCACAATTATTTACGTTCACCCTTCAGGTGATTAAGGTTCATGATTGAGGGACTTCTGACAATAGTAACTTAAGCAAATAACATTGGCCTGACGGTATTTCAATACCCAGTAAAAAGACTTGTGATCGAGTTTTAAGCATGTATCTCCCCCACGGGAAAAATAGTTAAAGAGTGGGCTATGAACTCACCTTAGTAGTACAGTGGTATCGTAGTCTCAACAAAGCAAGGAAACGGCTTCACACAACACAACCTAAAAGATAATGCAAGTTTCAGTTGATAGTCTAAATCTGGTTTTATCGCGAATATTAGTCATTCAGTTTGTTATTAAAACTCGTGTTTGTTTAAATGTTTAAAGTTCAAAAACAAAGTTATATATACATATAACTCGTAAGTAAAAATGATTGATGATTGATATAAAGTTAGTTTTTATAACGGAAATAAAATAAACGTATCTTTTTACAAGAAATAAATAATGTATCGTTATATCGTTTAATTATAATTACGAATATATATCGTATATATATATATATATATAAGTTTATGTTTATATAAGTCTTAGTTTAATTATATGTTTATATATGTAAAAGGTTGATATTATTTTTATAAAATAATATTTACTGAAAATTCCTTTAAGTTTCCAAAATTTACATTTTTAACCCTAACGATATATATTTTACACCGTTAGTCCAAAAATATATATAATTTACATTTTAGGTCAAAAAGTGTCAATATTTACATTTCTCAACTCCAAGTTTTATTATTTACAGTTTCTAACCCAGAAAACTCAGATTTACAGTTTTTACCCAAAGTTTACAACTTTTCCATTTTTAGTCCCTGGTTTAAGAAATTTTGCAAATCTAGTCCAAATTTCACCAAACTTGGAATTTAGTTTTTATACTTTTTCAATAAGCTCAGAATACTCTAAGTAACTTAATTCAACTGCTTATTAGCTTATAAAGTGCTTATTTTTGATAAATGGGCCTTAACGAGATTATTACAAGGCCCGTTAATAATTTGAGATCCATTGGGCTTACGAGACCTTTGGGCCTGACCTTGGACTCATTTTAGGATGCTAAAAACACTGGAGTTGGGCTCCCAGGCCCAGTGTATCACATAAGCTTAATGGGCTTAAGATAAGCCCACGTTAACTTTATTTAGTTTTATAAAAACTGTTTTGGTCGCGTAGAAAGGGGTCGGGCAAATAGGCTAAACGAGCTCATATGGTCGAATAAAAAGTGTTTCCCAATTGTTTACCAAGGTGATAATAGGGTCGAGTTATAAAATAACGTGGTCATGTATCTAGTTTTCAAATGGCAAGGTCAAAATGTAAGCAAAAACGTGATATGTATAACTTATAGAGGTTGTAAAATAATCTAAGTGTTTTAGTATGTACGTATAGGTCCAAAGTGACTTAGAAACATGTGAGTTTTATAGTGTGTTCGTTAATATAACTTCGTATCTTTTATATATACTCGTTCATGACTTATCAAAGAAGTAGTATGATACGTAAAACATACATGTTGTTTTTATGGTTGTCGATTTGTGAGCTTCAAGTGTTTGTGCAAAATGAGACGTACGTATATAAATATGAAATAAGAAGGAAACTAAAGTCTCACCTCACCTTTCAAAGGTGGAGTAAAACAACGTGTAGGGATCGTGTAATGGTTCAATGGCTTCGTGGGTCGTTTATCCTTCCACCAAGGTTTAAGAGGCTCCATGCTTGGCTTCTAAGGTTCGTTGTGAGGTGTGGTACTCTTGGTGATCCGTTTGTCCTCCAAAGCTTCTTGTCGTTAATAATTATAGTGTATAAGTGTAATGTGATGTTTTGTGATTGCATGTATGGTTTTATATAGTGAGTTTGAAGGGTAGAAACGGGTTGATATCACATGTGTTAGAGCATGCATGTGAGAACGAATAGTGTTGCCACAAAGGATATCCAATCGGTTTTGTACAAGGTTGTATCATGTAAGATTTCGTTTCTGTTCATTCTTAACCATGTCATAACGTTTAGAGTTCGTTTGGTTGTGATTGGGAAGTATGGGAGGTGCTAGGAAGAATCATGCCACGTTTTGGCTTATCGCTACAAGGTGAGTTTGTAGTTTTACTTTGGGTTTATTCAAGGCAGTAAACGAGCGAGTGTGTGAGTATTTAGTATCAATTTTGTTTCTATGGCACAAGGGGAGACGAGACATGCCATAATAGATGTACGCTATGTGTAGAAATCGTTAATAAATATAGGTGTTTTGTGTGTGTGTCGCGACTAGGACAAAGAAGGAAAGAAAAGAAAAAAAATATAAGGTGGGCTGGGCTTGTGTTGTCGGTCCAACAAGAAAAAGAAAGAAAAATTTAAAAGGGGTCCGGTTGGTTTGTTAAGTGGGTTTAAGGCCCAATGAGTTAACGGGGCCCACCTGGTGTGTTTTGAGAGTCGGGTTACGATCAATTAATATTAATGAGTAGTCTCGAGAATTTTCGTAGGTTCCGGGAATATATAAATATTGTACTTTAAATATACGAAACGTATATTATATAAACATTTAAAATATAAATATTCGCGATAATTTAGACTATCTAGGTTTGTGTGCAAGCAACGTTTCTAAGCAAAAGATAAATCATAATTTACTGTTGTGATTTATATATCAAAAAAAAAATTTGTCATACGTAAAAGTGGGTATTTAATAACGTAATAACTTGTAAGTATTTACTAACCGTTGGGAAAATTACGAGGGGCTACAGTACATACACCTTACAGTGAATTCCGTCCCGGAATTCAAGTTTAGGAGGGTTGCCAAGGGTGTCTAAGAGAAGAGGTGTGGGTACTTGGTGCGAATCTGGTCCTCGTTTAGAGTTCCAACGAACTTTTATGATAGGGATACGGTTTTGTTTCAGTTGTTTGACTTCCCTATCCATGATTTCTACCGGTTCCTCGGTAAAAACGAGTTTGTCATCAAGTTGTAATTCTTTCAATGGGATGATCAGAGATTCATCGGATAAACATTTCTTGAGGTTTGACACATGAAAAGTGTTGTGAATTCGGCTAAGTTCCTCGGGTAGTTCAAGTTTATATGCCATGGGTCCAATTCTTTCTAGGATTTTGAATGGACCGATGTATCTTGGGTTTAACTTTCCCCTCTTTCCGAATCGTATCATTCCTTTCCATGGTGATACTTTTAACATAACTTTATCTCCGATCTGAAAATCCATGGGTTTTCTTTTTAGGTCGGCGTAACTTTTCTGTCGGTCTCTAGCGGTTTGTAAACGTTGTTTGATTTTGATGATTTTCTCGGTTGTCTCATGAACTAGATCCGGTCCCGTGAGTTGTATTTCTCCGACTTCTGCCCAGCAAACGGGTGATCTACACTTTCTACCGTAAAGTGCTTCGAATGGTGCTGCCTTGATACTGGTATGATAACTGTTGTTGTATGAGAATTCTGCCAATGGTAAGTGTTTGTCCCAACCTTTTCCGAAGTCTATGACACAAGCGCGTAGCATATCTTCTAAGGTTTGTATAGTTCTCTCACTTTGACCATTGGTTTGTGGGTGATAAGCTGTGCTCATATCCAGCTTTGTTCCTAAAGCTTTTTGCAATGATTTCCAAAAATGAGACGTGAAACGACTGTCACGATCTGATATAATAGAAATCGGCACTCCATGTCGTGACACAATTTCTTTCAGATATATCTGAGCAAGTGTGTTCATTTCATCAGTTTCTTTGATTGGTAGGAAATGAGCTGACTTGGTGAGACGATCAACGATAACCCATATCGTATCGTAGCCAGTAGAGGTTTTGGGAAGTTTGGTGATGAAGTCCATTGTAATACGTTCCCATTTCCACATGGGGAGTTCGGGTTGGGTGAGTAATCCGGAGGGTTTCTGGTATTCTGCTTTTACTCTTGAACATGTTAGACATTTACTGACGTACTCAGCGATGTCGGCTTTCATGTTCGGCCACCAATATAGTTTCTTAAGATCTTGGTACATCTTGTCAGAACCTGGGTGAATGGAGTATTTTGACTTGTGAGACTCATGCATGATGAGGTCACGAATACCTCCGAAGAGAGGAATCCAGCTTCTTTCCTTGAAACAAAGCATTCCATTTGATCTTTTCACAAATCCGTTTTCGTTTTCCGGCATACCAAAAATCTTTTCAATTGGTCGATTTTCTTTCTTGAGAGCTTCGCTCTGGGCGATAATGATTTGTGTTGGGAGGGGTGAACAAATAGTCATGCCTAACGATCTAACTCTGAGAGGTTTTAGTCTTTCTTTTCGGCTTAATGCATCTGCTACTACATTAGCCTTTCCTGGGTGATAACGGATTTCACAATCATAATCGCTAAGCAATTCTAACCAACGGCGTTGTCTCATGTTTAAATCCTTTTGATCTAGGATGTGTTGGAGACTTTTGTGATCTGTAAACACGATACACTTAGTGCCGTATAGATAGTGTCTCCATAACTTAAGAGCGAATACTATTGCTCCTAGTTCTAGATCATGGGTTGTGTAATTTTCCTCATGTTTCTTCAGTTGACGTGAGGCATAAGCTATTACCTTATCCCGTTGTATCAAAACTGCACCTAAACCATGGTACGAAGCGTCACAATATAGCACGAAATCTTTGCTTCCTTCGGGCAATGCTAGTATTGGAGCTTCACAAAGCTTTTGTTTTAACAGTTGGAAGGCTGATTCTGCTTCTTGTCCCCAGACGTACTTTTCGTTCTTTTGGGTCAACTTGGTTAATGGTTTTGAGATTTTAGAGAAACCTTCAATAAATCTCCGGTAGTAACCTGCAAGACCTAAAAATTGACGTACTTCGGTGGGAGTTGTAGGTGATGACCACTCTTTAACTGCCTCTATCTTTGCTGGATCCACGTGGATACCTTGACTATTTATTACGTGTCCCAAAAATTGCACCGTGGGAATCCAAAAGTCGCATTTTGAGAATTTTGCGTACAACTTTTCCTTCCTAAGTAACTCTAGGATTGTTCTCAAATGATTGGCATGTTCCTCTTTGTTACGAGAGTAGATCAGAATGTCGTCAATGAATACTATCACGAATTTGTCCAAATATGGCTTGCATACTCGGTTCATTAGGTCCATAAACACGGCGGGTGCGTTCGTTAGACCAAATGGCATTACCTGAAATTCATAGTGTCCATAACGGGTTCTGAAGGCTGTCTTGGGAATATCTTCTTCCCGAACTCTCAATTGATGGTATCCCGACCTTAGATCAATCTTCGAGTATACACTCGATCCTTGTAATTGATCAAACAAATCGTCTATTCTAGGTAAAGGATATCGGTTCTTTATAGTGAGTTTGTTTAACTCTCGGTAATCTATGCACATTCGGAATGATCCGTCTTTCTTTTTAACAAATAGAACTGGGGCTCCCCAAGGTGATGAACTTGGTCTAATGAAACCTTTATCGGATAATTTCTTTAGTTGATCCGATAGTTCCTCCATTTCGGAAGGTGCCAACCTGTAAGGTGCTTTTGCTACTGGTGCCGCTCCAGGCACTAGTTCAATTTGGAACTCTACTTGACGAGTCGGTGGAAGACCGGGTAGATCTTCAGGAAATACTTCGGGGAATTCCTTAACGATAGGTACGTCTTTAAGTTGTTTCTCGGTTAACTTACTTTCCGTCACCTGAACCATGAATACATGACATCCTTCGTTCATGTATTTTATCATTCTGAGGCATGAGATGATTCCGTATCGGTTTTTATTCTTGTCGCCATGGATAACGAGGGTTTCATTCTTAAAAGGAATGTGTATGGCTTTCTCGTCACAATGAATCTTAGCATGATGTTTGGATAACCAATCCATTCCGATGATAGCATCAAAACTACCGAGTTGGACAGGCATCAGGTCAATAGGAAAGGATTCCCCTACGAGAGTTAAGGTACTATTTCTTAAAACAGAGTTGGTGCTAATCAAGTTCCCATTGGCCATTTCTATCTCGTATGTGGTGTTTAGCTTAGAAGGGTTAGAGTTAATGAAAGGGGCAAACGTATCTGACATGAAGCTCTTATCTGCTCCAGAATCAAATAATACTCTAGCATTATGATGATTTAACAAGAACGTACCCGTGACAACGTCGGGGTTTTGTGGTTCATTTTCATTTCCCATCACGTATGCTCTCGCTCGTGCAGTGTTCTGATCATTTCCTTTTGGACAGCGGTTCTTGAAGTGTCCAGTTTCTCCGCATGAGTAACATGTTGGTGCTATTGGTTGTAGGTTGCTGTCGGTAGCAGGGGTCCTACAATCTTTTGTGGCATGACCTATCCTTTGGCATTTATGGCATTTTACTGTACAAGCACCATTGTGATGAAGCTTGCATCGGTTGCACTGTGGCTTAATACCTTGGTACCCAATTTGGTTGCCGTAAATATCTTAGGAGGTTCTTGTCGTTGGTTCTGCTGTTGATGATGTGGGTTCTTGTTCTGGTGTTGTTGTTGGTTGATCCTGTTGTAGTTGTTGTTGTTGTGGTGATGGTTGTTGTTGCGATGGCCATTGTGGTAGTGATTGTGGTTTTGATGGTGGGTGGTTCTCCTGTCATCGAGCTTTCTTTTGAGTTCGTTGCACTTGATTTCGCGGTCTAGGAGTTTTTGTGCTAGCTCCATTGCGACTTCTAGTGATGGTGGGTTGGATGCTGTGACGTTTCCTTCAATATTCCGGGGAAGACCTTCAATATACTTCTCCAGAGTTTTCTCTAAATCTGGTACGATAGAAGGACATAATGCCATCAGCTCGTGGAATCTCCTGTTGTAAGCCCTAAGATCGATTCCTTTGACTGCAAGGATATGGAATTCGTCTTCCAGTTTCCTTATTTCGGATCGAGGACAGTACTTCTTTAGGATCTTGGCTTTGAATTCCGTCCAAGAGAGTCGGTACGCTGCTTCTGTACCTAAAGTTTGAGTTGTAGCGGTCCACCATGACAAAGCGTCATCCATTAAGGTTCCTGTGGCAAATGTGACCCTGTTGTTTTCTGAGCATCCACTCCTTTGGAATACCGTTTCGCATCTCTCGAACCAATGGGCGAGTTTAGTTATCCCTTCAGTACCTATGAAGTAAGTCGGCTGACAAGCCATAAAGTCTTTATAGGTACATTGGCGAGGTGCGGGAGCAACATTTCTTGCCGGTTGTGCGTTAGCATTTGCTTGTTCGGCTAAGGCTGCATTGATTCCATTGGTGATTGCTTGTTGGATTTCTTCCGGGGTCATGGTTGTTGCTGAGGTAGCGGTCGCGGTTCTCTTAGGTGCCATATTCCTAAAATGAGAGTATATGTTCAGAATTTTCATAATAACCATCTTGTGTTAGACTATTTAGTAACATCAATAGGTTCAAAGTTATAATAGTGTCACATATATCACGATGCAATATACGATATCATAACACTTATGAAAATAAAGCAAACATAACATCATTGATTAGATTGTCGTTTTGAGTTTACATCACTTATTTATTCTTGTTGACATATCTCTAGGACATTCAAATACAAGTTATTACTGTGATGTGGGTGAGGCTACGTTGACAATCTATGGCATTCTAGGGTTTTCCTTGGTTATCATCAAGACGACGTTCTAGTTCCTGAATTTTGGCGGCCATGGTTTCTATGATTTGGTCTCGTCTCTCTCCCTAGCTTGTGTTTCTTGTTGTTCACGTCGCAGGGACATGACTTGGGCTCTTGTGGTGTCGAGAGCTTGATCGATGTCACACATGATGTCCTTGTTTACGGTGTTAGCAGAACAAAGTAATCCGATGAATTCCATAGCTTCACCGAATTTGGTATTTAGTTGTTCCATCATGGTTCCCATCTCTAGGTGTCCCATCACAAGTTGTTCTATCTCAGCTGACATAACTTCTATCAGTTCATTAGGGATGTTGTTCACCAAGGTGGCTATGGCGTCTAACCTGTCTTCATGTCTTACTAACCTAGCTGCCAAGAGTGGTATGGTATAGTGAATGGGTTCTCCAGTGACTGGAAGGATCCTGGATGCAGCAAATGATGATCTTTCACCAAGTTCTCTGTTGGTGGGAGTACCTTCTTGAGATCTCCAATACTTAAGGATTGGTAGTAGAAATGACCATTTGCGAGCATTGACCCGTTTACGAGCCTTATGGTTGGTTCTTGCATAATAGTAAGGATCTGAGGAGGTAGGACGAATCTGGTAATTCCTTGGTTGATAAGGCAGAGGAGCACTGGGAGTTTTCACAGGTGGTGGACTGTTGATTGTCACTGGTACAGTAGTAGTCTGCTGATAAAATATACTAGGTAGTATCACTGGTTCTGCAGTTGGAGCAATTTCCTTTTTCCATTTAGTATCATCCCAGATGTCTTTTTCTTCAGCATATGAAAGAGCTTTTCCAGCAGTGGCTGGTTCATAAGGCTGGAATGGAGAAGTTTGCTTACTGCGTCTGATTGGACCAGATGATGCTTGAGGTGAAGTAAAGGATTGCTGACTTTCCTTATTCTTGTCTGTTGTAGGTGACACAGTCATTGGAGCAAGAGTTGGTACAATAGGTGTAGAGCTCTCAGTTTCCGAATCCGATAACAAAACAATGAAGTTGGGTTTGGAAGACATGGTACTGTAATAATCCCGATTAGTAAACATAGTTATTAGCATAATCATAACATGTAAGCATATATCAAGTTATATAAGTAAGAAATAATGAGAAGTGACTTTTCTACCAGATGTTGGTATGTAGGCACGGAGGGCATGAAGTGGTATTTTGTAAAAATGGTCCAGTTAAAGTGTAGTTATAGTCCAATGTTTAAAAACATCTGGTTCTCTATAACCGTGGCTCTGAATACCAATCTGTAACACCCCCAAAAGTCGTTAATAACAGCGGAAGACTTAACATGTCAGCGGAAGACTTTCGGGGTATTACTTCAAGGATCTTTGTCACAATTATAGAAGACAACACAAAGTGAAGTATTAAAGTTTAATTTATTTCAAAATACCAAATATACAAGACATTATTAATTCAAGAACGTGTTTTATTCTGAAGGAAAATAAGTAATTTATTATGGTTCTTGTCATGCTTTTGCCCACTCCGTGCCATCCAGATCCGTCTTGTTTAGTTACCTGAGATAAACATGCTAAAGTCATCATAAAGTTGAGTGATATTCATAGGTTTGAGTTTAAGAGTTTGAATCACAAGTTAAGAATGTATTGTAATCACATACAATTAATATGTTAAAAATCAATGTTCCTGTTATTGCCTTAAGCTCATGATACTCAACGATTAACAGCCAATCATAAATGTGAATTATGATGGTAAGTAATAGGCCCCCAAAGATAGGTATTTGTCAATAACCTATTTATAAGAACAATAAAGTGCGCCTGGTGTTTTCTCCAACAACCAAACGAGGATTGTCAATCACTAATAGTACTATCCACAATTATTTACGTTCACCCTTCAGGTGATTAAGGTTCATGATTGAGGGACTTCTGACAATAGTAACTTAAGCAAATAACATTGGCCTGACGGTATTTCAATACCCAGTAAAAAGACTTGTGATCGAGTTTTAAGCATGTATCTCCCCCACGGGAAAAATAGTTAAAGAGTGGGCTATGAACTCACCTTAGTAGTACAGTGGTATCGTAGTCTCAACAAAGCAAGGAAACGGCTTCACACAACACAACCTAAAAGATAATGCAAGTTTCAGTTGATAGTCTAAATCTGGTTTTATCGCGAATATTAGTCATTCAGTTTGTTATTAAAACTCGTGTTTGTTTAAATGTTTAAAGTTCAAAAACAAAGTTATATATACATATAACTTGTAAGTAAAAATGATTGATGATTGATATAAAGTTAGTTTTTATAACGGAAATAAAATAAACGTATCTTTTTACAAGAAATAAATAATGTATCGTTATATCGTTTAATTATAATTACGAATATATATCGTATATATATATATATAAGTTTATGTTTATATAAGTCTTAGTTTAATTATATGTTTATATATGTAAAAGGTTGATATTATTTTTATAAAATAATATTTACTGAAAATTCCTTTAAGTTTCCAAAATTTACATTTTTAACCCTAACGATATATATTTTACACCGTTAGTCCAAAAATATATATAATTTACATTTTAGGTCAAAAAGTGTCAATATTTACATTTCTCAACTCCAAGTTTTATTATTTACAGTTTCTAACCCAGAAAACTCAGATTTACAGTTTTTACCCAAAGTTTACAACTTTTGCATTTTTAGTCCCCGGTTTAAGAAATTTTGCAAATCTAGTCCAAATTTCACCAAACTTGGAATTTAGTTTTTATAATTTTTCAATAAGCTCAGAATACTCTAAGTAACTTAATTCAACTGCTTATTAGCTTATAAAGTGCTTATTTTTGATAAATGGGCCTTAATGAGATTATTACAAGGCCCGTTAATAATTTGAGATCCATTGGGCTTACGAGACCTTTGGGCCTGACCTTGGACTCATTTTAGGATGCTAAAAACACTGGAGTTGGGCTCCCAGGCCCAGTGTATCACATAAGCTTAATGGGCTTAAGATAAGCCCACGTTAACTTTATTTAGTTTTATAAAAACTGTTTTGGTCGCGTAGAAAGGGGTCGGGCAAATAGGCTAAACGAGCTCATATGGTCGAATAAAAAGTGTTTCCCAATTGTTTACCAAGGTGATAATGGGGTCGAGTTATAAAATAACGTGGTCATGTATCTAGTTTTCAAATGGCAAGGTCAAAATGTAAGCAAAAACGTGATATGTATAACTTATAGAGGTTGTAAAATAATCTAAGTGTTTTAGTATGTACGTATAGGTCCAAAGTGACTTAGAAACATGTGAGTTTTATAGTGTGTTCGTTAATATAACTTCGTATCTTTTATATATACTCGTTCATGACTTATCAAAGAAGTAGTATGATACGTAAAACATACATGTTGTTTTTATGGTTGTCGATTTGTGAGCTTCAAGTGTTTGTGCAAAATGAGACGTACGTATATAAATATGAAATAAGAAGGAAACTAAAGTCTCACCTCACCTTTCAAAGGTGGAGTAAAACAACGTGTAGGGATCGTGTAATGGTTCAATGGCTTCGTGGGTCGTTTATCCTTCCACCAAGGTTCAAGAGGCTCCAAGCTTGGCTTCTAAGGTTCGTTGTGAGGTGTGGTACTCTTGGTGATCCGTTTGTCCTCCAAAGCTTCTTGTCGTTAATAATTATAGTGTATAAGTGTAATGTGATGTTTTGTGATTGCATGTATGGTTTTATATAGTGAGTTTGAAGGGTAGAAACGGGTTGATATCACATGTGTTAGAGCATGCATGTGAGAACGAATAGTGTTGCCACAAAGGATATCCAATCGGTTTTGTACAAGGTTGTATCATGTAAGATTTCGTTTCTGTTCATTCTTGACCATGTCATAACATTTAGAGTTCGTTTGGTTGTGATTGGGAAGTATGGGAGGTGCTAGGAAGAATCATGCCACGTTTTGGCTTATCGCTACAAGGTGAGTTTGTAGTTTTACTTTGGGTTTATTCAAGGCAGTAAACGAGTGAGTGTGTGAGTATTTAGTATCAATTTTGTTTCTATGGCACAAGGGGAGACGAGACATGCCATAATAGATGTACGCTATGTGTAGAAATCGTTAATAAATATAGGTGTTTTGTGTGTGTGTCGCGACTAGGACAAAGAAGGAAAGAAAAGAAAAAAAAAATATAAGGTGGGCTGGGCTTGTGTTGTCGGTCCAACAAGAAAAAGAAAGAAAAATTTAAAAGGGGTCCGGTTGGTTTGTTAAGTGGGTTTAAGGCCCAATGAGTTAACGGGGCCCACCTGGTGTGTTTTGAGAGTCGGGTTACGATCAATTAATATTAATGAGTAGTCTCGAGAATTTTCGTAGGTTCCGGGAATATATAAATATTGTACTTTAAATATACGAAACGTATATTATATAAACATTTAAAATATAAATATTCGCGATAATTTAGACTATCTAGGTTTGTGTGCAAGCAACGTTTCTAAGCAAAAGATAAATCATAATTTACTGTTGTGATTTATATATCAAAAAAAAAATTTGTCATACGTAAAAGTGGGTATTTAATAACGTAATAACTTGTAAGTATTTACTAACCGTTGAGAAAATTACGAGGGGCTACAGTATATGTAAGCATGTATCTCCCCCAATGAGTTAAAAATAATTATTGGAAATGGGGCTATGACTCACCTTGATTGATACGGGAATGATGAAAAGTAAAGTAGGATGAGATTTATGAGTATGATTATGGAAACGTCTTTGATACGGAACCTGATAAATAAATTTATCTGAGAATTTGACCAAATACTATTTGGTAAATACGAATGAATAATGAATGATAATTATTCGTTATGACGAATAGATGATGTGCAGTGTAATTATTATGCTATGCATGATATGATAAAATACTTTATTTAAATTATCCATCGAAGTTTTACCTTTTTAATCGTAAGTAAAATACTAACTTTTGAAATATCGTTATATATATATTATTAACGTAAAAATAAATAGTATATAAATAAAATGTAATAAAAATGCATATGATGTGATGGTTGACGTAAAATAGAAAATAAAATAAGAATGTCAAATATAATATATTGGTCCTTGTCCTTTTCTAGTTTTTACACTTTTTATGCTAACGGCGTTAGCGTTACACCGTTAGTCCTTTTTATATATAATTTACAAGTATAGTCCACTACTTGTCCAAAATAACTTATTGGTCCTGGAATATGATAATATATCAAATTATATCCTATAGATTCTGTTTTTACAGTTTCAGTCCCTACTTTTCAGTCCTTGACAGTTTTAGTCCTCCTAAGTGTCGTCGCGTTACATTTTTAGTCCAAACGTGTAAGAAAAGTGGGAAAATTTATAGAAAAATTTCCGTAGCTTATTTAAGTTTATTAAAGCTTATTTCAACTGCTTATTTGATAAAAGAGCTTATTTTTCAGCTTATGGGCTTCTAACGAGCCAAACAAAAGCCCATTAAGAAATTTGGAGGCGAGGGCATGAAAACAGTTTTGGGCCTGAACTTGGGTTATTTTTATGATTCTAAAAATGTTTCATATGGGCCCAGTGGGCTTATGGTTCATTATCTCTTGTTGGGCTTTGAATAAGCCCAAACCGAAAATATTTAGTTTAAAATAGAAATAAAATTTTGAAAACCTTGTAGTTGTCGAGATCAAATTGGATAAATTTATATGTCGAGACGTGAGTATTTTTACATGTTATCTAAATGAAAGTGGTAGTTTTCTAGGTGGTCTATTAGGTCGAGTAATAATATGGTATACTTGTTACACGATATTTGAAGATATACGAGCGTTTTGTAGCATGTAAGGGACGTTTCAATATATGTGAAAAAGTTAGAAATATTTATAAGTGTTTATGTGTAGTTTTCATGCGAGTGAGTATGGTTCAAAATGAGTTTGTAATATGCATGTGAAGTAAAAACTAACGTGAATTACGTGTGCTACGTGACTCCTAGGCCTTCCAAGATAGAGGCTAGCCACGTTTGTGTTGCTACAAATGTATACGTACGTAAATATATACCTAAAGCTTATATACGATTGAATAAATAAAATCAAGGTGCATGAACTATATTTAACGTGTCAAATGAATAGAGATGAGCTTGAAACAACTTACAACACCTCTAGGGTGGTGAAGAAACGAGTATGAACGAAGGAAACACAAGAAACTATCAAATTCGACTATAACCCAAAGAAATATTCGAATTTATTCAACCCGTTCCTTGTTTCTTGCTTCCAAACTCTATTGTATCAACTCCTGGTCTTGTAGAGATAGTTTTTATGAAGAAAGGAAGTTGTGAAAGTGTAGGATAATGAAAGAAACGGATGCATGCATGTAGAGTATATATATAACTCATTTGATAACACGTATGGTGTGAAATTTTCAAGGAAACCATAAGAATTATGCATTGTCAGTAAACATAGGTTCATAGGGTGATTTATATTCTTATAATATGGATTGAGAGTGTATAAAATAAGGTGTATGTCCTTGGTGAATCACCAAGATGTCGACAACCATTTTATTCTTTACACAATTTGTATAATCTTGTACTACTTGATTATAGCTGATCATAGATGACATTTAAACATGAAAATATGTTAGAAATGTTATTAGAAACACGTAGGAACAAACGGGAATCAAAACGGTTAAGATTTGAGTAAATTATGAATCGATTGGGTCGAATATATGTCAATCACTTCGCCCCTTTAAAACGTATCAAACATCGTCCAATGAACTTGGGATTTGACACACTAATAGTTGGCTAGGTGGTAAACGAGATGGTGAAATAATATACATGAGTCGTGTATAGAAATCGAGAAAATGAAAGGCATTTTGGAGCTAGTTTAGTCGATCCTATGAAATATTTTAGAAATAAAAATGGGTTAAAGGTTTGGGCCGGTTGGGCTTAGGAAAATCAAGGGCCCGTTTGGATTGTAATTAGTGTATAATTAAGATTAATAAGTTTTTAATATTTTGTTAAACGTGTTAAGAACTTGTTTTGTCGTTTGGTGAATTTTGCAATATCGTAATCGTGACCATTTTAATATAATAAGAAAATTTTAAATTTCCCCGTAAAAATGGTGATTAAGATAATGACAGAGATTAATATATAATTAAACATTTTTAATTATATGGATTTTTGCGAGGTTTTACACAAACACTTGATTTGATTTTTCTTTGATTCCAAACCCACTTATACCCGTATACCAAACGGACCCTAAGCATATATAAGCATCCGAGTTAGTTATTTATAAATCATTTCTTTTTAAATTTTGTGTCTTTAACGAAACGAGTACCTTTTCCTGCTCTTGAGTCATCCGGTAGAAAATATTCTAACACCATTCGTAATAATAAAAATTTGTATGCATCTTCGCTATTACGGTTAGGGGTGTTAGTAGGGTCGGGTTGACCTGACCCGAACACGAACACGAACACGAACCAGATAAGGCTTATCGGGTCAGGTTAAATCGGGTCAAGAAATCTTGTCGGGTGGTTTTGACCCGAACCCGATATTGTTATCGGGTCGGGTTAGGGTTTAATTATTTTTCTTATCGAGTTATTGGGTCAACCCGATAAGACCCGAAAAATGCTATTTATTTCTTTTTTATATAAAACCTTGTAAGCCAAATTAGTTTTTGCATTTACATTATACAGATGATATAAAATAACACTTCATTCATGTGTCTAAAACTACTGTGCAAACTGAGTGTCACCTACATGCTACATTTATTTTCCTATTGTATTTGAAACAGTGAGTTCTTATTTGTTTCACCATGTGATGCGTGTTGTGTCACGTGTAGTATAGAATGATTTTGCCTATTCAAGTTTTACATTTATATTTAGCCGACTTATCCTATAACACACACACACACTAACGAGCAATGTACCCGATCAATATGTCTATAGTGGTAAGAGTGTCGGTCACTAAGAGTGGAACGTAATATCTAATTAATCTAATCAGTATTTTAAATATACTAAGTTAGTTTTACAATCTAATCTCTAACGCAAATGGGGATTTTTAGCCTGAGAGACTAGCACAGATTTTGTTAATTAATTAAACAAATAAAACTAATGAGAACGAAACAGCGAAAGACCAACACATACACAAATAGATAATAGATACATATAGAAGTCCTGTCCTTTTGTTAAGTAGTTTGTCACTTGTTTTATTGCTAGTATTATATGATGAGTATCGTAAACTCTTCTCTCTCGTTGGATCCTAAATATATGCGAGTAAACTCTTAATGATCACTTATGCCTATCTTACTTCTAGACGCTAGATAAGTAAGCGTCGAGGGGGTATGGCAGCCCAAGCAAAACACAGTTAGACACAGATGTTATCAAAGCACATATACAAGTCACCAAAAAAATATCATATAAACTGATAATCGATGGGAAAGAATTTTAAGGGGAGCTGTATGGCGGCCACAAGCCCATCAATCCTGATGGATTATATTTTACTAATACAATAAAACAAAACTACTTAGTGAATTAAATACATGCAGGACCTTCTTACTCCTCTAAGTTCTTCGTTTAGGGTGTGTCTTGTGTTGTCTTGTCGTCTGAATTCGTCTCTTTAGGGTTTGATTGGACACAAAATTCGTCTAGGTCTTGGGGTATTTATAGTTTCTGTCAGAGGGGTAGATGCGGCACATTGACTATGTAGATGCGGCACATCTACTTAACCTCGCGTTGTAACACCCCCAAAATTTGATACAGCGGAAGACTCAACAAGCTTTCGGGGTGTTACGGGGATTGGTATCCAACACAAGACATAATAGAACAAGATAAAGCAAACATAATAAAAACACAACCAAAACGGGGTTTTAAAGTTTACATTTATCCCAATATCATCCAGAGTCAGGCCCAAAAGAAATAAAAGTAAGTCCATAATTCAATATCAGAGTTTAGAAAAATAGATCCATAAACCAGGAGCCTTAGCCGAGCCATCCAATCCATGCATCCATATCATCACTTAATTACCTGAGAAAACGTGCTAAAAGTCAGCTTTCGCTGGTGAGATCATAGGTTTAAATTCATCTAACAATATAGTGGACATATACGCAAAACGCTTGCTAGCTAGACTAAGGATTCACTAAAAGCCTGCGGATACTCTCTGCTCCAACATAACACACGGATACCCTCCGCTCTAACATAGATATTCGGGTAACCCCCGCAATATCATAAATACTCGGATAACCTCTGAAGTATTAATAACCTATAGGTGCACGCTACAGTATCTAAATAAGCCAACCTTGAATAGTACACACGGCACCGTGTAACTAAAGCTGACAATCCCAAATAAGCCAACCTTGAATAGTACACATAAAATATATGTGACTAAAGCTGACAATATATCCTAGTCCATACGCATAGCAAGATTTAGAAAGAATATAGAAGCGATAATAGTCCACATAAAATAATTTGCACGTTTCTCACCCCAAGTATTGAAACATAGTTCAAGAGTAAAAGTGGGGCTATTACTCACCTCAAGTCCAGAAATCAGCAATAAGAAATCGGTAGAAGTAAGATGTATAGTAACTCACAAGACGGCAACTACGGACTCGGCACGACCTAACAATATCAACTCGTTCAGAAATCATTTCCTCAAAATCAAGATATTCCCAAACCCGGACGTATTCCGTTTTATTTTCCGAAAATCCATTTCGTAATAGTTTGGTGTATTTACGTTTGGTATCCATACGGGTGGTGGGTCGACGCCAACAAACCAAAAAAAGTCACACAAAAGAATAATGAAAATAAACTATAGATCTAATATTAGCCCAATATATTATTTAAATAAATCGCCGAAGTTTATCAAATCCGTCGATTTGATAATCCCCATATTTATTTACGTAACATACCGTTCCAAGATTACACCCAATCCTAAAGCACATAGCACATAAATACTATATGGTATATATCGTAGTTTAATAAACTCCTTATATACATCGTCAAATTGGCCAGATTTCCCGATATATATATTCGCAATTTATTACCCTTTACATATACCACAACCTATGGGCGTCGTAGGATACGATGCCCATTAATATACTCATTTCGTATAGCCAAATAACTCGGTTCAACCTTTCGGTTAAGTAAGTTATTTAGTTATAGAAAATGTTTATATTAATCGTCATATATCCGTGACAACACAAAAGTCACAAACAATAACTTACCTGGACTCGAGTGGCCACGACTCCGCATAACTTGATAGGTTTACTCGTTATATATATAAAATAACATTTTATTTAACATCTAGTAATCGTCGAGAGTTTCTCGTTTTATAATACATTTTTATGATAATACTTCCAATAATATTACGCTACTCTCGTAGCCTAATATATTTAGTCGTATTATTTTGTAATATGACTCGTGATTTTTATTATTATTAATATACGCATTTATATAATTATATATACGTTATTCACGTCTATATATTCATATAAACGTTTATATTACCAATAATTATTATTACGAGTTTTATTATTTATGTTTTAAATTGTAAATAGTTATCGAGTCATACGAAATGGTCACATGTCCGAGTCATGACTCTCGGCTCATTGTCCAAGTCCAAAGTAATATGCAAATGTCATAAGAATCAATACATCTCCGTCCAAAACAATCCCAATCCACGTGCTACAAAAATAGGGTCCGACTACGGCACCCGACTAACCTATCTCCGTCATTCTAAGTGACCGTCTCACAATCGGTCCCCAATAACACTTTCGTCAACAACTTCACAATACCAATATCCATTGTCGAGACCAAACGTGGTCTCGACCCACAAGTATTCGGCCAAATAAATAATCAACCAAACCAAATCCAAAACCAAGATAACAATAGAAATAAGGAAAAACATATAACCAAAGTCACATTCGGGATGGTTTACCAAGCCGAACCCGAGTCTTCGCGACTCAAATGAGTCGCGGTAAACACCACGAGCCACAAATGGCTCGAACCAAGCATCAAAGGTTCACACATACGGCTCCAAGGAGCACTCCAAATGCCAAATCGACCACGAGGGTCTCGGCAACAACAACCATTACACGGCGTCGAGCCGTGACTCCAATGAGTCGAACCAAATAATCCAACGCAAGCAATAACAAGAGCCATAAACATGACCCAAAAGAAACAAGTAATCGAGCACCATGGCTCGGATTAACACCTAAGCCGTGAGTCTTAGACTCACGGTTCGAATCAACCAACAGAACAACCAACCCGGATACCAAACCTTTTAAGAAAACGAGTTTCCATCAAAAACCCATACGTATCTCACGTTTTAATATGAAAAACCCAATCGGATCTCATCATGTCGTGACCAAGGGTCACGTTTTTATCAAAAATACGAGTAAACTCGTCTCACCTTCGAACTACAAACTCAAAACCGTGATAACCCTTCCAAAAACAACGAATGGTGGTGATTCGTGAGGTAAAATGGTGTTATAAGGCGCGTGGAGTAGTAGATCTAAGAGATTAGGTGATGGGGAATTAGAAAATGGTGGTGGTGTTGAGTGGTGGCCAGCGGTGGCAGTGGTGATGGCCGGAAATAAAGGGGGCGGCTAGGGTTTTGTCAAGAAGAAGAATGAGAGAGATATATGAGTGGGAGTGAGGGTGTTGGTGTTTGTGTGAGAACCGAACCAAGCAAGGACCCTATGTAGTTAACTCTTTTATTATTATTATTATTATTTTTTAAAAGTCTTAAATAATAATAATAATTAGGATAGTAATAATAATATTACTAGTAGTTTTGAGTGGGTACAAATGGGTAAATGTAAAACATACGGCCCGAGACCCGAACTCATTTCAAACTTTTAATATCCCACGAAAACATCCCGTAAATAATTAAATGTAGTCGGACTCGTAAAACGAGTCATTAAAATTTCCCGTTAGGTAAACCTAGTGCCGGAGTCAACGTAGTACCAGTGAGAATTTTGAAAATACATCATCAAGTAAATTCCATAACGAATCATTAAAATAAATCTCGAATCCCATAACGACATAAAATATAATTATCCATAAAATTGGTCTTACAAGTTCGTTACGAATAAAAATTCCAATTAAAATTTATAAACGAACTTTAACGTAATGCGGGTTTTCAAAATGGCTCCCTAAATTGCCGGTTGTCACATCCTCCCAATCTCAGAAGAAACCCGTCCCGGGTTTCTCTCGGAACAATTCATCTACAAAGTGAAAAAAACTTCGGATATCTTTTCCGGAACTCGTCCTCACGTTCCCACGTAAATTCTGGTCCATGTCGGGAATTCCAACGAACCTTGACGAGCGGAATGCGACTTCGCTTGAGTCGTTTAACTTCACGGTCTAAAATCTCAATCGGCTCTTCCACAAAATTCAATTTCTCATCAATACGAATATCCTTCATCGGAATAACAGGCATCTCATCAGAAAGACATTTCTTCAAATTACTAACGTGAAACACGTCGTGAACTTTACTCAGTTCATGTGGTAATTCCAACCTATAAGCCACGGGCCCAATTCTTTCTAAGATAAGAAATGGTCCAATGTAGCGTGGGTTGAGTTTTCCACGTTTCCCGAAACGTATCACACCCTTCCAAGGCGAGACTTTCAGCATCACTTTATCTCCAACCTGGAACTCTAAGGGTTTACGTCTCTGATCAGCGTAACTTTTCTGCCTATCTCTAGCTGCTTGCAACCGATCACGAATCTGAGCTACTTTCTCTGTAGTCTCCAAGATAAGTTCAGGGCCTGTGAGTTGGCTATCTCCAACTTCCGCCCAACCAATAGGCGAACGACATTTTTGGCCATACAAAGCTTCAAATGGTGCAGCTTTAAGACTTGTGTGGTAGCTATTATTATAGGAGAATTCCGCAAGGGGTAGGTACTTCTCCCAGCCTTTACCAAAGTCTATGATACATGCACGAAGCATATCCTCTAAAGTCTGAATGGTCCTCTCACTTTGACCATCGGTTTGGGGATGATATGCAGTACTCATATCAAGTCTCGTCCCCAAAGCCGTTTGAAGTGATCGCCACAAAGCTGACGTAAAGCGGCTATCGCGATCAGAAATAATCGATATCGGAACTCCATGACGAGAAATAATTTCCTTCACATACAACCTCGCAAGTTTATCCACACTATCATCTTCACTAATTGCTAGGAAATGAGCAGACTTAGTCAGACGATCCACAATTACCCAGATAGCGTCACAACCACTAGCTGTCCTCGGTAATTTGGTAATGAAGTCCATTGTAATCCGCTCCCATTTCCAGACTGGAAGTTCTGGTTGCGTCAATAATCCTGACGGTCTTTGATGTTCGGCTTTAACCTTAGAACATGTCAAGCATTTACTAACATACAATGCTATATTTGCCTTCATGTTTGGCCACCAATATAACTTCTTAAGATCCTGGTACATCTTGTCAGATCCAGGATGAATAGAATACCTTGACTTATGTGACTCATGCATAATTAATTCCCGTATTCCTCCATATAAAGGTACCCAAATCCGCTCTCCAAAACATAGTAATCCATCAGAACGCTTAACAAATCCTTTCTCATTCTCAGCCATCCCAAATATGTTCTTAGCAGATCGGTTTTCTGCTTTCAACGCTTCCGTTTGAGCTTCAAGTATTTGAGACGGTAATGGCGATACGATAGTCATTCCCAATGACCTAACTCGTAACGGTGGTATTCTCTCCTTTCGACTAAGAGCATCAGCAACAACATTTGCTTTACCAGGATGGTAGCGAATTTCGCAATCATAATCTCTTAGCAACTCAATCCAACGTCGTTGTCTCATATTGAGCTCTTTTTGATTCAAGATGTGTTGTAGACTTTTGTGGCCAGTGAACACAACACACTTTGTTCCATACAAGTAATGTCTCCATATCCTCAAGGCGAAAACCACAACACCTAACTCCAAATCATGGGTGGTGTAGTTTTTCTCATGCTTTTTGAGCTGTCGGGAAGCATAAGTTATCACTTTCTCTCGTTGCATTAACACGGCTCCCAAACCTTTAGGTGAAGCGTCACAATAGACGACGAAGTCCTCGTTACCTTCAGGTAACGCTAAGATAGGAGCACTACACAACATCTTTTTAAGTAAGTGAAATGCCTCCTCTTCTTTATCTCCCCATTCATACGTAACACTCTTTTGAGTCAATTTGGTTAATGGTTTAGCTATCTTCGAAAATCCCTCGATGAATCTTCGGTAATAACCGGCTAAACCTAAAAATTGACGAACTTCTGTTGGGGTCGTAGGTGCAGCCCAATCTTTTATTGCCTCAATCTTATCAGGATCCACATGGACTCCTTGTCTATCAATTACATGACCCAAAAATTGTACCGTCGGAATCCAAAATTCACATTTCGAAAACTTGGCATACAGTTTCTCCTTCCTAAGCAATTCTAAGATAAGTCTTAGATGCTCCTCATGCTCCTTCTCGCTCTTCGAATAAATCAGAATGTCATCGATGAACACAATCACAAACTTATCTAAGTAAGGCTTACACACCCGATTCATGAGATCCATGAATATCACCGGTGCGTTAGTCAACCCAAACGGCATCACCTGAAACTCGTAATGCCCGTAACAGGTTCTGAAAGCCGTTTTTGGAATATCCTCCTCATGAACTCGAAGTTGATGATATCCCGATCTCAAATCGATTTTCGAATACATTCTCGATCCTTGAAGTTGATCGAACAAGTCGTCGATCCTTGGTAACGGGTATCTATTCTTCACCGTTAACTTGTTCAGCTCTCGATAATCAATGCACATACGAAACGATCCATCCTTCTTCTTCACGAATAAGACTGGGGCTCCCCAAGGTGAAGAACTTGGTCTTATGAACCCTTTTTCGGCTAACTCCGCCAACTGTTTTGACAACTCTTCTAGTTCGGTAGGTGCAAGACGATAAGGCGCTCATGCTACAGGTGTAGCACCAGGTATCAACTCAATCTGAAACTCCACTTGTCTAGTCGGCGGGATTCCCGGTAAATCATCGGGAAACACATCAGGAAAATCATGAACTATAGGCACATTTCCAATGCACCTTTCCTTTTTCTCCGTCCCTCCTTTCTCAGAAATTTGAGCTAAGAAAAGGTAACATCCTTTCTCCATTAGCTTTGGTAACTTAGTGCAAGAAATAACTGCTAACCGGGATGGGCTCCTCGAATCCTTTCAATCTCCTAATATATTTAGGATTTCCTTTCCGTAAGGTACACGCACGATCTTCTCGTCGCAAAGTATGTGAGCACGATACTTCGACAACCAATCCATACCAATGATGACATTGAAACTTCCTAATGTGACGGGTAGAAGATCTATGTTGAAAGGGTGATTCAAGAAATTTAACGTGCAACCGCGAATGATAGTATTAATCCTTTCTATGTTCCCATTTGCTAACTCTATATCATATCCAATTCCTAAGGCCATCGGGGGTTTCTCTAGTAAGGGTGCAAACGTAGTGGACACAAAACTCCTATCGGCACCAGTATCAAATAGTATGGAAGCATAACCATTATTGAGAAGGAACGTACCAGTAACGACGTTTGGATCTTCTCCTCTCTCGTTCCCGAGTGCATACACTCTCCCCTGAGCAGCTCCAGCTTCCACACGTTGGTCCCCGTTGTCTTGTCGTCCACGGTTTCCTCCAGCTCCACGGTTTCCATGATTGTACCCATTACCACCCGAGCCTTGATTTCCTCGGTTCCACGATTCTCTACACTCGTTCCTATAGTGTCCCTTCTTTCCACACCCATAACAAGCAACGTCTGCCTTATTTCTCATTTCAGGAGCAGCTTGAACCATAGCAAGAGGTCGAGCTCTACAATCCTTAGCTGTGTGTCCTTTCTTTGAGCAGTTCTGGCATCTCAAACTACACCATCCAGTATGATGCTGGTGGCAACGACCACACTTGGGTGCATCACCGTTCTGATTCTTCTTATCTCCATTCCCAATAGCATAAGCCTTAGCTTGTCTCTTGTTTCGGTGATCATTACCCTTAGAGTGATGGTCTCTCTTTCTCTTTCCATTCTTATCCTTATCAGCTCCTTCCAATTCCAACGAATCCATAAGTTGTTGAGCAATTGTGATTGCCTCATGGATATTTGCAGGCCTGACAGAAATCACATCATTCCTTGTAGCTACAGGCAACCCATCAGTATACCTCTCGATCTTTTGAGTCTCAGTTTTTACCATATCTGGGCAAAGCAAGGCCAACTCCTGGTAACGACGATTGTAAGTCGCCATATCATTACCTTTCACTTTGTGATTCCAAAACTCAATCTCTAGCTTCTTAACCTCATTCCTTGGGCAACAAGTCTGAATCAGCAGAGACTTAAATTGCTCCCAAGTCATGGCATAAGCTACATCACTCCCAACGGAATTTCGGTAATTGTTCCACCAAGTTAAAGCTTCATCCTTGAAAGTAAAAGAAGCAAACTTTACCTTCGCATTCTCCGCACAACCACTGACATTGAACACTGACTCAGTCTTCTCAATCCATCTGACCAGGTAAACCACTCCTTCAGTTCCACCAAACTCAATGGGTCCACAAATCTTGAACTCCTTGTAGTGACATCCATTAGCACGAACAGGTGGGAAAGTTCCAACAGAATTGTTGGAATGATTTGACTCAGCTAGTAGTTCAGCAACTCTTTGCTCGACAAGTTGATTGATCATTGCTTGATCCACAGTGGGTGCATTAAGTGGAACATGATCATTGTCTCCCTGAACATCAACATTTTGATTCCTGTTGTTGCGGTTAGTAGTGTCCAGGTTGTCAGGAGTAGGGGTTTCAACATTTCGATTAGGTCGGCGTCCTCGGCGACCAGGGGTAGTCACTGCAGGACCAGTTCTGGTAGCTCTAACAGGGTTTCGTCGTGGGGCCATTGATCTCAAACATCATACAAGTTCATGAGTCTCCAATAGAACTTATCAATATGCTCAACAAAAGTAACTCAACGAAGCCAAATCATGGAAAGAATATCAACAATACACCACAAAACATCAATAAAGCGAATAGGGACTCAATTTCCATAATACCCAAAAATCACATAATACCATATACTAATAGCCATCAACCATACAATAGAGATCCAACATCGTTCCAACTACTGGAAAACACAAAACATACTAATCGTTCCAAAAGAGACGAATACTGAACAAAAATACATCAAAACATGATAACTAGCTTTTCTAACCGAACACTCCTCGGTGTAGAAAGCAACAAGACAACATAACCCAAGCATCTAGCCACGCTGCTGGCGGAGGCTCCTCAACTCCTGCCTCAAGCCATCAAGATCTCTCCATAATGATCCTAGCTCCACACTATGGGTGTCGCTGTCTCTCCTGAGGTCTGCCACCTCCTTCTCTAGCTCGGTGTTCCGCTGCCATAACTTGCGGTCGGCCTCTCGAGCTGTGACAAAACCTTGCTGTAAACTCCCAATGTACTCGTGAATCTCCATCAAATCTCTCCTTATCTCAGTAACTCTCCTCTCAGCTGTAACCATGTCAATCCTCAACTCTCTAATGAACTCAACGGTCACCCTATCGATCCGCTCAGACATACGTGTAACTCTCTCCCCAAGTTCAGTAATCTGAGCCCACATCCTGCCAGTCTCACCAAACTCTGCCTGCTCAACAGAAACCTCAGAGGACGCATCCGACGCCACTGGACTACCAGGTGGTGAATCAAACAGAAACGGATGGTCGGGTGAAACAGGCTCAATCGGGTGTATAGGTGAATCAGGCTCCTCAGCCTGAGCTGGTGGTACTAACACATCATCATCATCAGGCATCTCATCCTCCTGAGGGTCATCATCATCACCCTGCTCAGCCTCCTGAGGGTCATCCTCCTCCTGAGGGTCATCAGCATCATCCTCACCCTCGTACTCCTCCTCCTCCTCATCGGAAGAGTACATCATCAATCGTCGTCTCCTAACAGGTGAACCATGTGGAGATGTGGTAGGTGATCTAGGACGACGACGCAATGATGTGGGTGGTGCCTCTGACAGAAGAGAGTGAGCATCAATCTGTAAAGGTGATGGAGTAGGGCGTACCGACATGCGTGCCGTAGCTCGGTGGGCAAAGCGTGGGGCCACACGAGCCAAAGCCTGATGAAGAGTAAGCTGCCTCGATGTACCAGGAAGCCCTAGAGAAGATGAGGGTCCCTGCCTAGATGCAGCAGGTGGTGCTGAAGTAGAAGCTGTCTGCGGCACAGTAGCTGAAAGCATGGCAATCTGGTAAGGATCATCAGATGCCATAGTGAACTGTGCTGGTAATACCGGTGCAGTAAGAATATCCTCGACAACATCGGGCATATGGGAGGCCATGGTCTGTGACAACGGCGTAGGGTAGGTGTAAGTGTTTCAAAACAACTAAATCGCAACTCAAAATACCATACCAAAAATCCTCATCAAATAATTCAATCATATAATCTCAATAAAGAATTTCAAATACCGCATTACCAAAACATTTATAAAACAATTAGACCATATAATTCCTCGAAACGCCATCTTATTACTAAATCAATAAACCTCAAATCATCTCAAGAAATCCCAAATCTAATAATCATCTCAAATATCTCATAATACCTCAAAATAATAGAAGATGCTTCGGCTTGGCGGGCTGGCGGGCAGTGGTCAAGGATCATTTTCTATAAAAATTTGGTTATAGTTTAGGTGTTTATTTACCTAGTTCTCTATAACCTTGGCTCTGATACCAATCTGTAACACCCCCAAAATTTGATACAGCGGAAGACTCAACAAGCTTTCGGGGTGCTACGGGGATTGGTATCCAACACAAGACATAATAGAACGAGATAAAGCAAACATAATAAAAACACAGCCAAAACGGGGTTTTAAAGTTTACATTTATCCCAATATCATCCAGAGTCAGGCCCAAAAGAAATAAAAGTAGGTCCATAATTCAATATCAGAGTTTAGAAAAATAGATCCATAAACCAGGAGCCTTAGCCGAGCCATCCAATCCATGCATCCATATCATCACTTAATTACCTGAGAAAACATGCTAAAAGTCAGCTTTCGCTAGTGAGATCATAGGTTTAAATTCATCTAACAATATAGTGGACATATACGCAAAACGCTTGCTAGCTAGACTAAGGATTCACTAAAAGCCTGCGGATACCCTCCGCTCCAACATAACACACGGATACCCTCCGCTCTAACATAGATATTCGGGTAACCCCCGCAATATCATAAATACTCGGATAACCTCCGAAGTATTAATAACCTATAGGTGCACGCTACAGTATCTAAATAAGCCAACCTTGAATAGTACACACGGAACCGTGTGACTAAAGCTGACAATCCCAAATAAGCCAACCTTGAATAGTACACATAAAATATATGTGACTAAAGCTGACAATATATCCTAGTCCATACGCATAGCAAGATTTAGAAAGAATATAGAAGCGATAATAGTCCACATAAAATAATTTGCACGTTACTCACCCCAAATATTGAAAACATAGTTCAAGAGTAAAAGTGGGGCTATTACTCACCTCAAGTCCAGAAATCAGCAATAAGAAATCGGTAGAAGTAAGATGTATAGTAACTCACAAGACGGCAACTACAGACTCGGCACGACCTAACAATATCAACTCGTTCAGAAATCATTTCCTCAAAATCAAGATATTCCCAAACCCGGACGTATTCCGTTTTATCTTCCGAAAATCCATTTCGTAATAGTTTGGTGTATTTACGTTTGGTATCCATACGGGTGGTAGGTCGACGCCAACAAACCAAAAAAAGTCACACAAAAGAATAATGAAAATAAACTATAGATCTAATATTAGCCCAATATATTATTTAAATAAATCGCCGAAGTTTATCAAATCCGTCGATTTGATAATCCCCATATTTATTTACGTAACATACCGTTCCAAGATTACACCCAATCCTAAAGCACATAGTACATAAATACTATATGGTATATATCGTAGTTTAATAAACTCCTTATATACATCGTCAAATTGGCCAGATTTCCCGATATATATATTCGTAATTTATTACCCTTTACATATACCACAACCTATGGGCGTCGTAGGATACGATGCCCATTAATATACTCATTTCGTATAGCCAAATAACTCGGTTCAACCTTTTGGTTAAGTAAGTTATTTAGTTATAGAAAATGTTTATATTAATCGTCATATATCCGTGACAACACAAAAGTCACAAACAATAACTTACCTGGACTCGAGTGGCCACGACTCCGCATAACTCGATAGGTTTACTCGTTATATATATAAAATAACATTTTATTTAACATCTAGTAATCGTCGAGAGTTTCTCGTTTTATAATACATTTTTATGATAATACTTCCAATAATATTACGCTACTCTCGTAGCCTAATATATTTAGCCGTATTATTAATAATATGACTCGTGATTTTTATTATTATTAATATACGCATTTATATAATTATATATACGTTATTCACGTCTATATATTCATATAAACGTTTATATTACCAATAATTATTATTACGAGTTTTATTATTTATGTTTTAAATTGTAAATAGTTATCGAGTCATACGAAATGGTCACATGTCCGAGTCATGACTCTCGGCTTATTGTCCAAGTCCAAAGTAATATGCAAATGTCATAAGAATCAATACATCTCCGTCCAAAACAATCCCAATCCACGTGCTACAACAATAGGGTCCGACTACGGCACCCGACTAACCTATCTCCATCATTCTAAGTGACCGTCTCACAATCGGTCCCCAATAACACTTTCGTCAACAACTTCACAATACCAATATCCATTGTCGAGACCAAACGTGGTCTCGACCCACAAGTATTCGGCCAAATAAATAATCAACCAAACCAAATCCAAAACCAAGATAACAATAGAAATAAGGAAAAACATATAACCAAAGTCACATTCGGGATGGTTTACCAAGCCGAACCCGAGTCTTCGCGACTCAAATGAGTCTCGGTAAACACCACGAGCCACAAATGGCTCGAACCAAGCATCAAAGGTTCACACATACGGCTCCAAGGAGCACTCCAAATACCAAATCGACCACGAGGGTCTCGGCAACAACAACCATTACACGGCATCGAGCCGTGACTCCAATGAGTCGAACCAAATAATCCAACGCAAGCAATAACAAGAGCCATAAACATGACCCAAAAGAAACAAGTAATCGAGCACCATGGCTCGGATTAACACCCAAGCCGTGAGTCTTAGACTCACGGTTCGAATCAAATACAACAGAACAACCAACCCGGATACCAAACCTTTTAAGAAAACGAGTTTCCATCAAAAACCCATACGTATCTCACGTTTTAATATGAAAAACCCAATCGGATCTCATCATGTCGTGACCAAGGGTCACGTTTTTATCAAAAATACGAGTAAACTCGTCTCACCTTCGAACTACAAACTCAAAACCGTGATAACCCTTCCAAAAAACAACGAATGGTGGTGAAAATGGTGGTGATTCGTGAGGTAAAATGGTGTTATAGGGCGCGTGGAGTAGTAGATCTAAGAGATTAGGTGATGGGGAATTAGAAAATGGTGGTGGTGTTGAGTGGTGGCCAGCGGTGGCAGTGGTGATGGCCGGAAATAAAGGGGGCGGCTAGGGTTTTGTCAAGAAGAAGAATGAGATAGAGATATGAGTGGGAGTGAGGGTGTTGGTGTTTGTGTGAGAACCGAACCAAACAAGGACCCTATGTAGTTAACTCTTTTATTATTATTTTTTTAAAAGTCTTAAATAATAATAATAATTAGGATAGTAATAATAATATTGCTAGTAGTTTTGAGTGGGTACAAATGGGTAAATGTAAAACATACGGCCCGAGACCCGAACTCATTTCAAACTTTTAATATCCCACGAAAACATCCCGTAAATAATTAAATGTAGTCGGACTCGTAAAACGAGTCATTAAAATTTCCCGTTAGGTAAACCTAGTGCCGGAGTCAACGTAGTACCAGTTAGAATTTAAAAATACATCATCAAGTAAATTCCATAACGAATCATTAAAATAAATCTCGAATCCCATAACGACATAAAGTATAATTATCCATAAAATTGGTCTTACAATTTCGTTACGAATAAAAATTCCAATTAAAATTTATAAACGAACTTTAACGTAATGCGGGTTTTCAAAATGGCTCCCTAAATTGCCGGTTGTCACACGCGTGGTCCAAGATTAATATATTCTGGAATATTCGTACTCCGTCTTCAGATGCGGCGTATCTTGAATCTCTATGCGGCGCATGTCTTTCAACGTCTTGTATTGTATTTGGTGAAGTCTTGATAGTGATACGGCGCATGTTGATAATGAGATGCGGCGTATCTGGAGTAGAACAAGTTGGTTATTCTTCATTGACCAAAGTTTCATATGCGGCGCATGATAATATCAGATGCGGCGCATGCTTTAAAGTCCGACAATGGTCTTTAATTTCATCTATTCAACAGACTTTTTCCATCTTGATCATTTATCTCAATATTTCGTCCAAATCGCCAAGTTTCACCAATTGCTTGTTTTTACCTGAGAATTACTAAAGTAAACGATTAAGCACCAATTCTCATACATAATATAATAAAACAAGTCAATTAAATAGGACAAATGACGGCAAAATAATGTATATATTTGATGTCATCACCATGCCATAATAGAAACAAGATCGTCATAGTCAATTGTATGTGAGTGAATCCATGTAACTTTTGAACACACACATATCTAAAGAAACTATCTTAAATTTGGCCAAATATATTGAGCACCCCTTACTAGAAAATACCATAAACTCATGAATAACTCATGGTCTTTGGACCTGGTCTTTCTCTCATATTTTTGCATTGATACTATTTAGGGCATGCTTGGTAGGGTTTTATGGGAGTGGGCAATGGGAAAGATAATGAAAAAAGTTGTTTGGTAAAGTATAATGCAATGACCCATTACCCAATAGTGGATAATGGGTCATTACCTAATAAATTGGGGGGGGGGGGGGATGCTATACTTACCCTTTCTCTTTACTTAGCATTTCCTTTGTCTTTCCCTTTCCCATTCCCAATTTTGAACCAAGCGCACCCTTAGTATTTACATTATTTCAATCCGTGGCCACACACGAGTAACACTTATATATACTTTTTAATAGGGAAATAATTCGCACACTCTTAAAATTTATTTGGACACTCCACTGTGTGCAACAGACAGTTGTACATTAAATATAACATGCTTTAACTACTTGTACAATGAAGTGTCCCAATAAAATTTAGAAGTGTGCCAATCATCTCCCTTTTTAATATATAGTTATATACAGTCTAGTGTGGCTTAGCTCAACAATTTGAGGGGTTTAAATGAGTGGAGCCAATTGTTTCACATCCGTGCCTAGTTCAAGACTATTGGTTCATTTACGTAGAGTTGATTTACTTATAACCCGACAACCCAAATCAGCTGACCCGACTTAACCCGACCCGATAAACACCCGAACCCGACAACCCGATTTCTTATCTGGTCGAGTTGCGGGTCACTTTTCAAAAGTTCAAAACCCGGCTCCACCCGACCCGATAACAACCCTAATTACGATCACTATCTAGGACGAGTCTTAGGTACTTTTGGGGGAGAACCCGGTCGCTCAGATGACCCGAGTCGTGGTTCTGTGTTTGTGTGTGTGATTTTGATTTTGGTGAGGTATATTTGTGTTTAAGTGAGTTATATTTAGGTGGTAATGTTGGTTATGCAATTACACTAAGAGCGGTGGGTACCCTCATGCCATATAGGTGGTGCCATAGCCAAAAAGTGCTGCTACGTCAGCAAAACCCTCTAAGGCACTATAAATCCTATGGCACTACATTCTTGCTGTTACCCTTGACACCAGAAAATATGGTGCCAATTGACAATTTTTATTTCATTTACATAAAATAAAACATGGGATAATGCCAAAAATGCCCAAGTTGCCCAATTGATTTACTTTTTTGCTCTTCGCTCAGAAAGTTCAGAAACTACCCACTTGGTAATCGAGCAACTCTTGTGTTTCAAACCATAGGACGCCAAGTGTCCCACGTTTCCCAAAAAATGGAGGCGTTGCCCAAAATTTCGGATACTAGGCATCCCCTTGTTGGTTAAAAAAAAAAGTTGCCCGGTTGCCCAATGGGTAGTTTCGGAACTTTCTGAGCGAAGGGCAAAAAAGCAAATCAATTGGGCATTTTTGGCATTATCCCATAAAACATACACAATATTAACTAAAATAAACTTCATTGAATTAAAAAAAAAACAAAAAACAAAAAACAAAAAAAACAAAAAACAAAAAACAAAAAACATTACATTACATTAGTTAGAAAAAAAAGTTACATAAAAATAAAAAAACATAATACGTAAACAAAGAAATAAAAATTACAAACTAGTAATTATGGTTCAATACATACTCCACAAGGTCTTGTCGAAGATCGTCGTGCACTTTTCTATCTCGAAGTTCTTTGTTTTTCTAACATGTAAATCACATCTTTCGGTCCAAGTCTATGGAATGTTCGGCCTTGGATTAGTGCCATACGCCAGTTGGCGTATGGCAGATGTGCACTTCAAAATAGGACTAATACTTAAACGACCAACAGCATCGTAACGTTGTCTAAAAAAATAAAAGTACTTGGGAAGAGGTTGAACATCATAACTTAAAATATCGTTGAGTATTTTATTAAAAAGTCTAGAGCTCATATGATACATTCGCCTAAAATTCTCTTCAGGATATTTAGGAGGAGTATCATTGTCGCCAAAATAGTCGTCGATTAAACGTTGTTCCACCTCTTCTCGTTCACGTGGTATGTATGTCTTCGTCCTCTTAGGACCCAATCCCGATTCCCCGGCTTCTTGATCACACAAAGCTACAAATTGCATACGCCGCATAACCATGAAGATATCCCTCCCGGTCATCTTGAAAATAAACATTGTTAATACAAATAATGTCAAAAACGTTATTTGCATTATTCGATCTTCATACGTTTTGATCATCACAAAATATAAAAACATGTTACGTAAAGTTACGGTTAATAAGTTTTTAATCGAGAAAACTCGTTTCTTCTATGTATCTACTAAAACGTCACTTCAGGTATGAACAAACTCTATACGATATTAGTAGAGTTATCAAAGAATTTATTTTTACAAAACCTCACATTTTTATATGTGACAAAATATTTTTACAAAAGTACTTTTGTAAATTAAAAAGAAATGTTTTATTAAGAAAATGAATTCAAAATTCAAATTGTATAACAGCTCTTTTTCCCGCCCAAAACAGTAAATTTTCACCAGATAAACTTTCACCACGTCAGGACAAAAAGAGGAGCGTCTGTCGGGACGGTCCCTTAGTAATAAAGGACCGTCACATATTTAAGGGACCGCCATCTCCTTTCCTAACGCCTATAAATACAGAACTGTTCCATTCTGTAAACCAAGCCTCTTTGCACAAAACCTTTATGTTCTTTCTTTCTTATTTCTTTGATCACTATAACATGTCGGTATATGTTTATAAGTGATTTCATAATCCTCTACATCAAAGTGTAAGAGAAGAACACTCGAAGTTGTCAAGAATCGAAGTGTTAGTTGGGTCCACACACAAACATAACAAGTGTGAAAATTTTGTGCATAACAGTGCATAACCCGCAATTTTCAAAGAAAGGACCCTGTTGTAAATTTTGTTGCGACAATCCTAAAAGAAAAAGAAGACTTCTCACAAAATGCTTATCAATATCTTCTTAATCTTGAGCATAATTTATTCAAAATATTTCAAAAGGTTTTCAAAAAATTTCAAAATTTTGCTCAAGATATTACTCCCTCAAATTCTTAAATGCTTAAATTTACTCAAAATGTTCTACTTTTGAGGGGGAGTAATAAAAAGATGTTCCAAAATGGTCATGCTTAAAAGAAACTAATTCGGGAATAACAAACATCCGTTCATCCCCATAAGCTATCCAAAAACAAAGGTTTTAATCAATCGGTATCAAAAATACCATGGATATGCTATTTTTGATTGGGAGAAATGTGATTAAAATGTTATAGTCTTGAATCTCAAAAGAGCTCGACTCAGAAAGTACCAATGAATTGACGAAGCTTAAAATATCAGTAATCGAAAAGACTTGTCTTGGACGGGTAATAATTTCAAGCTAGTCTAACTAGTGATGTAAGCGTGTCTCGAATAGGACTTGTCTGTGTAGAATGTACCGTATCGAGACACTTTCTTTGGACTTGACCAGGACGGGTAATAATTTCAAGCTAGTTTAACTAGTGATGTAAGCGTGTCTCGAATCGGTCATGTTCACTGAAAGTGGATCAATTCAAAAAGTGCAAACTCCACCCGCATGTGCAAATTTTTTAAAAAAATACATGAGCACATGTGAAGGGGGAGTCCTTCATAAGAAACCAAAACTCTCAAAGTGTCAACAAATATGTTTCATTATCATAAACAGTTTGAGAGATTTTCACAAAAAGGTTTTATGGCATATGATCAACAAACAATATGATAGTCATGAAGATATAAGGTGACTAAGGTTAGGAAAAAACCGTCCTATGATCCGCCAGAGCCGGAGGGATCTACCCAAGGACAATTCCATTAGATTAGAATTAGAAGTCCTTGGGTATGATTGAAAAAAGGAGTAAATGAGAAAGGAGAAAGAAGAGGTTGAAGAATTAAAAAGAAAAGCAAATGAAAGGGTGAAAAGAAATAGCCCTCCATATGTTCAACGTTAGGGCAGACACCGGGTTCAATTCATATGCTGCTGGTTGTTACCAAGGTGACACCGGTATTGAAGACAAAGATGTCATGGACCTAGTGACGCACTGCACTTAACCTTCTAAGCCACTCAAGTTCTCTCAAAAGAGCTTGTTTCATTCTCACGGGGAACCCTGCATAATCTATCGACCGCTCATTACGAGCCATGTTGATATTGAAACAGGAGACGCCACTCCGGTCTCCGACGACTAAATATGCACTTATTGAGTCTAGAGCCTCGAGATTCATCAAAAGATCTCATAGGAACACATGATACTTTTACACTGGTTGTTCAACATTAAGGACGCCAGATGTAAACTTAAGAGTCCTACGTAGATCTTAGCAATCTGCCAGAACATTTATGAGAGAATTCACACAAGTGTTTCTCAATGATTGAATGGAAACTCCTGCCAGGGTCAACATCAAACAGCCCTGACAGTAGGTCACTTCGGTAATATCTTGTGGGTTACGCTTAGTGTTCGCGGTGGTTCCAAAACGGTCTACAATCGTGGGGTGATCTCCAGTGACTCACCCATTCGTTGATCTACATAGTAGATCTTGTAAGCCCTCTTGGGGGTATCCGAATTAGGAACGGCCTTGGTGAGGGTTAGAAAGAGTCTTCACACTATGCTGTTAACGAACTCTAATTCCAAACCTGTTAGTACCGGATACTTTATTGCTAACTGTTTTATGCAGGTACTCATGAATGTTCCTTGGAGAAAGACCGTTACCATCACTCAAAAATCCACATGCTCATACCCTGCAAAGCTCTCTTCAAAGATCAAAGCAAAGCAAAGTTCAGAACGTTTCTAAGTCAAAGTCAAAGAATCTACAAACTAAAGAAACAAAGATTAAAGTCAAAGAAAAGAGAACTTCACAAGGATTCAAAGTCAAACAAAGTATGAGCATGTTGGAAAAGACGAAAAGACACCCATATTTGAAGATGATGATCAAAAGCATGAAAGATCAAGAGATTATAATAAAGATCACAAAGCATGATTGGAACAAAGGAACTAGCAAAACTATTACACAACAAGACTCAAAGTTCAAAGAGAACAAGCTTCAAAGATCAAGGTCACAAAAGAGAGATATCAATGATCACCCTTAGGGGGAGATTGTTAGCATTAGAAGTGTTGATCATTTATGTAATCAAAGGGAGATCTCAATGATCGTCCCTTAGGGGGAGATTGTTAGCATTAAAAGTGACGATCATTATTGAGTCAACAAGTATTGTAATAGTTAAGAATATTGGGCTATGGACTTGGTACTGATACGTGGGGATCGCACCCTCGCAACAGGTTTTACCTCTCAAGGGATCTTGAGAAGCTTACAACCCCCACCAGGCAGTGTACCTGATCGTTGTAGTATATTATAGTGACAAGTACCGGGGGATTGATCGTTCAACTTAGGAATAGTGTCGCTAGGATTAGAAAGCCTACTAAACTAGGTCTAGAGGTGAGGGGTGATTTTTTTTGTATTTTTATATTTTATGAAAGCAATTAAAAATCTCGGGTTTTGGAAGAGTGGATGAAATTAGTTGCTAGCCAACTAACCTAATTTATCTAAAGATGCAATCAAAATAAAATAAAAGAAATGAAAACAAAACTATTATACTAATGCGGTGTAAACAATGATGAGGAAAGTTGTGTTTACTTAGATTTCATTACTCCCTAGATATCTTTTACAGGTTGATAGCTTGTTACAATTGCATGGATGACGGGTCATATTCCTTAATACTAGTCGTAGGGCCGTGTACAATTCCCTAACTCTATAGGATCCTACTTCACTCCTATGTCGAGCCGTTAGAAGCTCCTAACATGGGGTCATTAGAATTCTCCTACGCATTAAATACAACCAAAAATCGTAGTACACCTTCGATCATGTTTCTTAAGATGTTCAAGCAAGTTACCAATGGAACTCTGCCAGTTTTCTTAAGCCTAACATCGAATACAATCAGCCATAACAACTATAAACAAACAATCAACCCATAATCAACATCTAGGTTTCACTACATCTAAGCAAACACAATAGAAATCTAGCCTAGCATGTTAAATAGAATACAAGCGTAAGATATAATCAAACAACACATAGACATATTGAATGATTTGGAAGAATACTTATCTTTAATTGAACATGAAAGATTCAAGGGGTTGGAACCCTTGAAAAAGCTGTGAAATTCGGCCTAGGGTTTTTCCCTCAAAGTTGCACACCAATGAATGAAATTTGGAAAACTATATATAGATTTTACAAGGTGATGGCGTCATGTGTTAAGTTGTGACGCCGTCAACTCGCCGCCATAATGAAATCGTATTGCCTAGATCTACTTGTGACGCCGTCATGTAGGATTTTCTTCTGGGCCGTCACTAATACTTGGATCATGACGGCCTTGGGTTACGCCGTCATCTCCTATGCACAAAAACTCTCTGGATCGTCACGTGTATTTTCCACATCCACCTCTTTTGTAACTCTTGACGCCGTCATGTAGAGAATCTTGACACCGTCAGGTACTGTTCCAGCAAAGAAAATTGAGACTTTGCCGTTTTCTTCACTTTTATGCTTCAAAAACGTCCAAAATGCTTCCTTTTCCAGATTTCTCTCCAAAAGTACCTAAAATGACAAAAGGAACGATTTAGGGCAATATTTGATCAAATAATCTCGAATTCGGGCTTAAATGACCCCTTAAAAGCGGCTCACTTTTCGCCTCATCGGGTACTTATTAAGTGTATCATGTAAGCCTTTATTAAAAAATGTAAACCAAGCCCATTAGACCAAGCCCATGGAAAGCCTTTTAGGGCATTATGTAAGTTACTATATAAACACCTCAAAGCTCATTTGAGGTGCGTGCTTGTGTGAGAAATTGTGTAACTTTCATTCTTAATAATAATAACCTTTTTCTTAAATCTCTCTCTACTCTTTCTCTCTCTAAAACTAAACATGGATTTCATCTATAATCATCAACCTAGACCTCCCGAACCACATAAAAATCAATACTTTCGGTCCTACATGTTATGATTCTCTTCTTCCTCCACCTCTATCATTTGTAAATATTGTAATATTGTATATCCGACTTGTGTGTGAGTCGTGACTAGTTGTGTTAGGGAAAGCTTGGACAAAGGTGTAAGTCCAAGAAGTGTTGTATCTAGAATAGGTCTTGTAATAGATCGTGTGTTGTATTGTGAAGACTAGGACTCACGGGAGTTCTAATGTGAAGACTTGAATCGGGTGAAGATTCAAGTGAACGGGAGTGCTCGTTCGTATGAAGACTTGGATCGTGTGTCGATCTAAGTGGGATAAGTGTGCTTGTTCGTGTGGCCACGTGGGCCTTGGCGTAGATAGGTTCTAGCTAGGATTATAACTCGACATTCCGCTTAGTGTCGGTAAACTTGGTGTAAGCTTGAGTACAGATTGCTCCGCCTGAAGGAGTATGTTGACATAGTGATTGAAAACTCTCGAGTGTGGTACTCGGGGAGTGGAGTAGGACGAAGAGTGAACTTCGTGCCGAACCACTATAAATCTCGACGTCTCTTTAATTGTGTTCTTTCCTTTACTATTTACTTTACTTTATTTATGCATTCATTTCTGGTTAGTTAGATATCACATAACTAGCAAATCTAACAATTTTATAAAAAGAACACAAACGGACCTAAAAGAGTAAAATGTTTTTAAAGCGTAATAATTAACAGTGAAACTATTCAACCCTCCCCCTCCCCTTCTAGTTTCTACAAACATCATAATGGCCGTAGGTGTAGGTGTCGTTGGGATTGTTTGGATCCATAATTGAAAGAAAGTTGAGTATTATTTAAGTATAAATTAAACTGGAAGAGTGTGTGAAAATGGTACAATAAGAAGGTATTTATAGGATTTTCAAAGGGTAAAAATTTTAAAAAATGAGGGGTATTTTGGCAAAAGAGCCGTTAGGCAACGTTCATATTAAAAATAAAATAAAATAATGTATGGCATGGGCTGGCCAAAATGGCGCCACCCCAGTAACCGTGTGTCGTCGCTGTTTTTGGCTGGTGGGATGACACGAGGCTACGGACCTCCAATGCTAAATGGTGAAGTTGCTATAGAGAGAGAAATCTGAGGCGTCGTTAAAATGACGATGATGAATGCGATATTGGGATCTCCTTACACCCAGTCTAAACTTATAAGGTATGGCGAAAAACCCGAACCCAACGGGGAAACCCGAAAACCGGACTTTTTGGGGCAGGGTGGAACATGCTTATCGGGTTACCGGGGGGGGGGGGGGGGGGGGGTTGGGGCATTAATAGGGATTTTTATTGGGTTTATGGTGGGGGATGGGGCTCAACATCCCCGCCCTGCCCCGCCCCAAAAAATAATATACATACAAATATATCTATATACAATTAAACATATAATATTACATTTTTATTTACCCAATGTTCAATATTTGTAAGATTGAAAATTTTGATCATAAAAGCTTGTTTCGTGTCATAATATTCTAAAAAAAGTTGATTTGTGAGTTGAGTAGTTTATCTTTTTTTATGCTAAGTTGTTGAAAGCTTAGAGCATCCACAATGATAAACATTTCTAAAGGTTTATAATTATGCAACATCACAAACACATAAAAACCTTTTAGATTTATAAACCTATTTCCACTATAGATAAACTTGTTAAAGCTTTATAAATATACAACATAACTCAATGCATTAAATTGTGAAGAGATTTAAGATATTGGACCTCTTCATGCCATGTAAGCATGAAATTGATGTCATTAACAATATTATGGCCATCTTCATCTTTTTATAAAGCCTTTTTATAAACTATCATAGTGGATAGCCTAACATGTTTATATGTTGTAATAAATCCAGCAATAAATGCAACAATAAATATAGGTATATCAACTTTAATTTCATTTTTCATATAAATATGTTCATCACACACTCATTTATCATTCATAAACAAAAAGAATACCAATATGACAAGATCGATTATTTACACCACATTTCTCTTGTTTCTTGTTGTCGTATGTAATATTTGTTTTCTTACTCCTCATTCATTATTTTGTAAATTTTCTTACTCCTTATCATTTTTAGTCAAATCTGAGCTGCAAAACGATAAAAAACACTCAAAAACGCACCAAAATGCGAAGAAAATCCCAAAGATCGTATTTTATATGTTTCTGATGCAAAACGAGTAGAAACAAACGAAAAACGAACAAAAGTTACATAATTGGCAGTTTCAGTCCCCCGACTTTTAGAGTTTTACAAAACTAGTCCCTGGTCAATCATTTTCTAAGAAAGTCAACCCTTTCTCTTTAAAAGTCAAAACGAATAACAAATGATCTTTGGGTCAAATGATTTGAAAAATTACACAATTGGTCCCTGGACTTTGGCCAATTGACAGTTTTAGTCCCCCGGGTTTCAAATGTGAAAAATTGTATTCTTGGTCCTATGGTCTATCTTACCTGACAGTTGTGGTCCTCTTGGTGATGTGGGGTATTTACAAGGATGGTCCGTGATGTGGGGTAAACGAACCCAAAGTTATTATTAATTCCAAAAGGCTCATCAACCCATGTATCCGATCCTTAACCCACCCTTGCCCCAAAATGGTTTCCCAGCCCACAAGCAATATACCCACGATCTATCTGTTTTATAATAAAACCTAAATGGAATGGTCAAACGAGTCAAAACTCATACCCAGTGTTATCTTCTTCCACAAATAAACCCTACCCCCCCCCCCCCCCCCTCGTGACTATAAGCTGCCAAACCAACCATCACCATCTCACCATCATTTTCCTTCCCTTGTCCTAAATCTCAATCCCCAATCCCACTAAACCCCCTCCAAACTATACCTAACACCTTTAACCTATCACACTTAGACATGGTGGCAATCCACCTCTCAATTGGGCGCCAAAATAATAGTGGAAGGCTGTGATTAACTCAAGACTCATCAAGGGTTGAGATTCCTTCAATGAAAACACAAGGTTGCCAGCTCAGTGATTACCTCAGTGGAGAAGCACACAAGGGAGAAGACAAAGAATGGAGCTTAATTGGTACCTACCACTTCTAGGTTTTAGTATAAATAGAGAGTTAATTGTAAGCCTTAGGGCATCTTAATATAGCATCTATCTCAGTTTTAGTTTTTTTGTTTCTAAAAGCTTTATTGTAATTCAAAAGTTTCTGAGTTTAATGAAAGTTATTAGTTTGATTAAATCTCTTTTCAGTTAAATTTCGTAATTTATTTCTTGTTGTCTCTTTGAAATCATGTTACTTCAGTCGTGGGTATTTTAAAATTATTTAAAGTTATTAAAAGTTGGAAAAGAGAAAAGAAAAAGGTAAAGAAAAGAAGCAGCAGAATCATGAATGGAGTTTGGTTTAGAGCCTATGGAGGCAATTAGGAAGTTCTTGGTACTTTGGTTCTCAAAATTTGCATCATTCTGGATGACAAGTAGGTTTTATCTATTTTAAATTAAGTTGATAATTGTGGTTTTTCCTTGTTGTTGACTGTTTACTTAGAGTAACTTTATCATTACATAAGTTGTTAGTAACCTTTACTTAACAATTTAGATAGTTGCGGAGTAATACTTTGTAGCTTAGTTTAGTAAGGGGTGTTTGGGTTAGGGAATTCAACTAAGAATTGGTTATAATTCATGGATGAATACTGCTTAGTTGTTGTTATTAGGGTAGTTCTAGTTAAGTGCAGTCATTTCTTAGTTAGTTTTTAAACGACAAGATACATAAGCCCATTCAAATCCCTCCACTTGATTAACTGTCGTGGGATGATTATGTAAAATCTTGAATTCAGCTTTGTAGTGCTAAGATTAATTAGTGTAGCTTCATTGAGGTTAGATGCAACATAAGCAATCATCGTAGCTCAGTTCATGCTCAACTCAGTCAAAAGTGCTAACTGTTGAAAAAAAAAGTGCTAACTACTGAAAACGGGGTAGATTTCAATTAAGTCCCCAGGTTTGATTTTTTATTGAATTTACAAATTCTTTGTTGTTTTGAAAACTCGGGCAGTTGATGAATCATTACCAAAAAGAAATTTCAAATTTGGAGCCCGTTTGGCCACTTAAATTTGAGTCCGAAGTGGACTGTTTGGACAAAAGTCACCCTGTTTCTCAGTTTTGAGCAAGGTTCAAGTGCTCATAAATGACTCAAATCTTGGTGTGACCAGTTTGATTTTTGTTGTTTTCGGTTGCCCACTAGGTATAGTGTTTATAACTACCTTTAGTTTAGACTTAGCTACTAATTCAGACCGCTTATTAAGCCTTCTTTCAGCTTATTTGATCACTGCAGCTGCAGTGGTCTTGGTGTTCTTATCAGCTGAATTTGGGTCAATTGGTCAACTTGTTGAAATTGTTGCATGTGTTGTTGTTACTCTGGTCTTCGTTATTATTATTGCTTTTGTTTAATGTATACTACTCTCTTTTAAAAATAGTTGTGAACCTAATCTAAGTGAAACCCCATTATTTTTTTCTTATTTTGGACTTCTTTGATTATGAGTAAATAGTAAGAGTCTGTCAAATCTGAGTTTGAGTAAAATGAGGAAGTTGGGTTGTGTTTAAGCCTGGGTTTCAAAGTAGTAAAAGCAAATAGCCAAGGAAAAGAAAATAAAAAGAAAAAAAAAATTGCAAAAACCAAGGGTCAAACCCTGGTCTCACAGCCCACAACACACCAACCTTACCGTTTGCCCTTGGGTCTTTTTCAAGAAATATTTGCAAAGTTTAATTGAAAACCTTTGTTGTGTGTTGAGGATTTAATAAGCTAGCCAGCTTATAATCTGCTTATTCGAGCTTGTGTAATATAGCTTTTCCTAAGTTTCTATTTTTCTTAAATCAGTTTTAAGTTATTTGATTTTCTAAAAAAGTTTCAGAATTTTTAGATTAGTTTTAATATTTATTACAATTTAGTTAGTATTAAATAGTTTTTAATTCATAATAAATTAAATTTTTGTTGAAAATTTAATTTTCTTTTTCCTAAAAATTTCTTTTGTCTTTTAATGCGTTAGAAACTTAATTAGAACCCCGTAGGACGTTTAAAATTTAAAATTCGCGTTTTATTTTGCGCTCTCGCATTATTTTTAATTTAACGTCTCGTTTCTAATTTGTTTTAAGTTTTAGGATTCCCGGTACCTAATTATGATTTCCCGTAGTGTTTTAAGTTTTTCCTAGTTTGTTAGTTGCCTTAGGTTAATTTATTTTTACTTTCGTTCGTTAATCTTCAAATTCGATAGTTTAACGTATCGCAAAGCCAAATAACCTTTCCAATCATACAAGATTTTAATCTCAATCTCATTCGAAGCTTTCCATTCACACCTCGTTGGGGTACGACCCGGGAAATCACTTCCCGGTCTCACAATTTGAATATCACTTTCACAAGTTTTGCGGGGTAATCGTTTTCCTAAACGGTTTACTCGTATTACTTCACGATTGTTTGTCTCACGACAAATTGTTGATATTTTGATAAAATTATTGTTTGCACACACCAAAATACAACGAATCAAATGGCGCCGCTGCCGGGGAGGCTGTGTGTCAAAAGTCTCGATAAGGTTTAGACGATTAGTCTTGTAGAACCTTCGCAAGAAGTTACGCTTTTATAAAACGTATAAAAAACCAAAAATATTTTTCTTTTGTTTCTATTATATGTATTATATCTATAAAAGTTAAAGAAAAACACAAAAAGATTTTCCCGTTTCATTGTTTAATAAATACAACGTTAAAATCTTATCACCGCAAACCAGAACACCTACCAACTGGGGGTGTGACCATAATAAGTTCCCAAACAAAAGATCAAAACTTCCCTTTGTATCACTTGCGTTTTGGAAAACTTTTAAACGAGAAACATACTTTAAGAGGAGTCGAAACGGTATGTGGCGATCCAACGAACTTCGCCCAGTGAGAGATCCATTCTTATCTCCTGCTCCTTTGTGCGTTTTTCTTTATAAGTTAACCTTGCGTTCTTGATTATTGGTTTAAGTTCCCTTGTCGTAAAGTGGTATTGTTTTAATTGATATTTTTTTGTGGTGCATGCGCACACGTTCGTCTACGTCAACGAGTCCTTTGCAATCGCTTAATAACATTCCGAAAAGGCGTAATCGACGACATACTAATCGAATAGTCGAACCCGAGTTTCGTACTATTCCCATCATGGCGGCCGAGCCCACTATGAATGAGCTTCTCCAAGCACCCATCGAGGGTTACGGAGATGCTATCATCATTCCAGCCATCGTGGCTGACAATTTCGAGCTTAAGACGGGGTTGATTAACTTAGTCACCTCGCGTCAATTCTATGGTTTCGAGAGGGACGATCCTCAAGATCACATTCGATGGTTCAACAAAATCACGTCTACCATCAAATGCAAAAATGTCCCTGAGGAAGCTATCAAACTTCTTCTTTTCCCGTTTTCCCTCGATGGGGCTGCCAAAAATTGGCTAGACAAACAACCCCCTCGATCGATTGAAACGTGTGAAGATTTGGTCAAGAAGTTTGTGAACGAATTCTTTCCTCCATCTAAAACCACCGCCCTCAAGAATGAGATCATGAAATTCACTCAAAAGTTTGATGAATCATTCGGTGAGGCATGGGATCATTACAAGGACATGCTTCGTAAATGTCCTCATCACGGTTTCTCCGAGTTAATGCAACTCGACACTTTCTATAATGGTGTGAGCCAAGTCGATCAAGAATCTCTTAATGCCTCCGCGGGAGGTAATTTCTTGAATCGCACCACCAAAGATGCTTTGATGATCATTGAAAACAAATCTAAGGTCCGTATTCCACGAAGCAAATTGGTTGTTTCACAAATTAATGTTGGTCCTTCTTCCTCATCACCCGTGGCTCAATCTAGCACCGATGCTAGACTTGACAAGCTCACGGAAGCTATTCATGCTTTGGTTCTCACCAAAACGAAGAAAGTTTCTTCTCAACCTGCTGAAGTCAAAAGGGTTGATACTTGTGTTACTTGTGGTGGTCCACATGCTTACTACAATTGTACTGCCACCGATGGCAATCCATTTGAAGTCAATGCGATAGTCGGTAATCCTAATCAAGGAGGTAACCAATACCGTCCTCAAATGGAACCAAATTACCGTACTAACAATCAAAGTGGTCCACCCGGTTTTTCTCAACCCAATAATCCAAATCGATTCAATCAAAATCAACAACAAAGAAACCCGAATGTTCAAAACCAATTCCAAGCCCCTATGAACCAATTTCAAAATCAAGGGGGAAATTACAACCAAGGTTCTCACAATCAAGGAAACTTGAATAGAAACCAAGGTTATGGTAATTTCAATCATGGAAACAATTTTCATGGTAATCAAAACCATGGAAATTTTCAAAATCAAGGTTTCAATCAAAACAACCGAGCTCAAAACTTTCCTCAAAATCAAACCGTTGCTCAACCTCAATCATCAACCGATGAATTGTTGAAGCAATTTATGAAAGCTCAAGAAGAAACTAACAGGTTGTTGATCGGTCAAATTTCTGAACTAAAGAAGTCTTTAAATGATCGACCTTCGGGATCGGGAACGCTACCAAGCAACACGATCGCCAACCCGAAGGGCGATGTAAAGGCGATCACAACCCGTAGTGGAGTTTCTTATGATGCACCCGCGATTCCTACTACCTCATTTTCTTCTCCTCCCGAAGTAGTGGAACGTGAACACGAGGCTACAAAGGACAAGGTGCAAATCACAAGTACACGAAGTACCGCACACGTCCAACCTCACGTTGTCCCAAAAACCAAATCAAAACCGGGAATTGTTTTTGAACCATCAGAAAATCCCGTTCAATCAAAAGCTTCAATACCTTATCCTTCGCGGTTAAATGATCAAAGACTCCGCGAGCAAACTAATGATCAAATGAAGAAATTTCTTGAAATTTTTCAAAAATTACACTTCGACATTAGTTTCGCGGATGCTCTTCTCTATATGCCCAAGTTTGCTTCCACTTTCAAGAGTGTTCTAAGTAACAAAGAGAAACTATTTGAACTCACCAAAACTCGTTTGAACGAAAATTGTTCGGCGGTTCTCCTAAAGAAACTTCCCGAAAAATTAGGGGACCCTGGAAAATTTCTCATTCCATGTGATTTCCAAAAGCTTGAGGAATGCTTTGCCTTGGCCGATCTTGGCGCTAGCATAAACCTCATGCCTTTCTCTATTTGGCAAAAACTTTCACTTCCCGAGCTTACACCAACACGAATGACTCTAGAATTAGCGACCCGTTCGGTTACGATTCCGAAGGGTATTGCTGAAGATGTCTTTGTGAAGGTTGGCAAGTTCCATTTTCTTGCCGACTTCGTAGTCGTTGATTTTGATGCCGATCCTCGTGTTCCCCTTATTTTGGGAAGACCATTCTTAAAAACGGCTCGTGCATTAATCGACGTCTTCGAAGGAGAAATGACTCTTAGAGTTGGCGATGAAAAGTTGGTCATAAACATTGAAAACACTTCAAAGGATCTTCTCGACCTTGAACGAGAAGAAATCAACCGACTTGATGTCATCGATTTTGCATGTGATGACCATATTGAAGAAGTGTTAAATGTGCAAGGATCAATCAATCGTTCCAATGATGTCTCTCCCCCCTCTCTTACTCCATTTTTGGGAGGTGACTTCATTTTGGAAGAAATCGAAGCTTGTTTGTCGTGTGATTCTCATGTTGATTATGATTCTATCAATCCCGAGGAAGACATACTTCTCCTTGAGAAGTTGCTAAATGATGATCCATCATCTCTTCCTCCAAAAGAACTTCATAATGTGGAAGTCAAAGATGTTGAAAAAACTGATGACTTTCATGATGTCGAACTCAAGGAACTTCCGCCTCATCTCGAGTACGCGTTTTTGGAGGGTGACGATAAGTTTCCCGTCATAATCGCTAAAGACTTGAATGAGGAAAACAAAACCGCTCTTGTCAAGGTTTTAAAGTCACACAAGCGAGCTATTGCTTGGAGGCTTTCCGACATCAAGGGTATTAACCCGAAATTTTGTATGCACGAGATTTTGATGGAGGATGACTATAAACCGGCGGTTCAACAACAAAGACGGGTAAATCCTAAAATTCTTGAGGTCATCAAGCAAGAGGTCATTAAACTTCTTGATGCCGGGTTGATTTACCCTATTTCGGATAGTCCTTGGGTGAGTCCCGTTCATTGTGTGCCCAAAAAGGGTGGCATAACGGTTGTCAAAAATGATGATAACGAGTTAATTCCAACTCGATTGGTAACGGGTTGGCGCGTTTGCATTGATTATCGAAAATTAAACGACGCCACCCGTAAAGACAACTTTCCATTACCTTTCATGGATCAAATGCTCGAAAGATTGGCGGGAAACGAATACTATTGTTTCCTTGACGGTTTTTCGGGTTATTTCCAAATTCCCATCGATCCTCAAGATCAAGATAAAACGACTTTTACGTGCCCATACGGAACATTTGCTTATCGACGCATGCCTTTCGGCTTGTGCAATGCTCCGGGCACATTTCAAAGATGCATGATGGCCATTTTTCACGACATGATCGAGAAAACAATGGAGGTCTTCATGGATGATTTTTCGGTCGTTGGGAATTCATTCGAATCATGTCTCTCCAATTTAGACAAAATGCTTCAAAGATGTGAAGACACCAATCTTAGTCTAAATTGGGAGAAAAGTCATTTCATGGTCAAGGAAGGAATTGTCCTTGGCCATAAGATTTCCAAGAGTGGGATTGAGGTCGATAAAGCTAAAATCGACGTCATTGCTAAGCTTCCTCCTCCTACTACTTTTAAAGGTGTTCGGAGTTTCCTGGGTCATGCCGGCTTCTATCATAGATTCATTCAAGATTTCTTGAAGATAGCTAGGCCTATGACCCGAATTCTTGAAAAAGAGACTCTGTTTGTCTTTTCCGATGAGTGCATCGAAGCTTTTCAAAATCTCAAGAAAAAGCTTACCGAAGCACCCATTCTAGTTGCCCCCGATTGGGACCTACCTTTCGAACTTATGTGTGATGCAAGTGACTTTGCAATAGGTGCGGTCTTGGGGCAACAAAAAACCAAACATTTTCAGCCGATTCATTATGCAAGCAAGACCTTGACCGAAGCTCAAGCTCATTACACCACAACGGAAAAAGAATTACTAGCTGTGGTGTATGCATTTGAGAAGTTTCGGCCATATTTGATCTTGACTAAGTGCATAGTGTACACGGACCACTCGACTTTAAAATATCTCTTTGCCAAGCAAGACGCAAAGCCGAGATTGCTCCGTTGGGTTCTCCTCCTATAAGAATTTGATATCATCATTCGTGATAAAAAAGGAGCCAAGAACCTCGCTGCTGACCATCTTTCCCGATTGGAGAATCCTCATCAAGAAGTTCTCGAGAAAAAGGAAATAAACGAAACGTTTCCTCTCGAGACACTCAATGTGATTTCCTCTCGTGGTGATTCTAGTACCCCATGGTTTGCCGACTTTGCAAACTACCATGCGGGGAACTTCGTTGTTAAAGGGATGTCGTCCCACCAAAAGAGCAAGTTTTTCAAAGATGTTAATCACTACTTTTGGGACGATCCCTATCTGTTTAAAATTTGTGCGGATCAGGATATTCGAAGGTGTGTTCATGGCCAAGAAGCCATGGAAATCCTAAAGGCTTGTCATAATGGACCCACCGGGGGACATCATGGCCCGAACTACACCGCTTGAAAAGTATTTGAGTCCGGTTTTTATTGGCCCTCCATTTATAAAGACGCCCATGACCTAGTCAAATCTTGCGACTCGTGTCAACGTCAAGGAAAGATCACACAACGGGATGAAATGCCACAAAACGTCATCCAAGTGTGTGAAATCTTTGATGTTTGGGGCATAGACTTTATGGGGCCCTTCCCGTCTTCACGAGGGAACAAGTACATACTCGTGGCCGTTGACTACTTGTCAAAATGGGTCGAAGCAAAAGCTCTCCCAACCAACGATGCCCGAGTAGTCGTAAAGTTTTTGAAATCGTTATTCTCAAGTTTGGAACTCCCCGCGCTATCATAAGCGATCGCGGTACTCACTTTTGCAACGAACAATTTGCAAAAGTCATGCTCAAGTATGGTGTCACTCACCGACTTGCTACCGCCTATCACCCACAAACGAGTGGGCAAGTGGAGGTTTCAAACCGAGGTTTGAAAAGAATTCTTGAAAGAACCGTAGGCGAAAACCGTGCCTCTTGGTCGGATAAGTTAGACGACGCTCTATGGGCTTTTCGCACGGCTTATAAAACGCCCATCGGGTATACTCCTTATAAGCTCGTGTATGGAAAAGCTTGTCATCTACCGATTGAGCTCGAGCACAAAGCCTATTGGGCTTTGAAGAATGCTAATTTCGATCTTACGTCTGCGAGTGATCATAGGAAAGTTCAACTCAATGAACTTCGTGATCAAGCTTACGAAAACTCTTTAATCTATAAAGAGAAAACAAAGAAAATCCACGACTCCAAAATCAAGATCCTCGTTTTCAACGTTGGTGACCGAGTCCTTCTTTTTAACTCTCGATTAAAGATCTTTTCGGGTAAGCTTAAAATGTCACAACTCGTAAATTCTGGTCTTTTCCCGAACTTTTACATTTACTATTCATCAGTTACTATTCATCGATCACTATTCATCATTTTACTATTCATCATTTTTGAGGTCAGTTTGATATTCTGAGAAGCGTTTTAAAATTTTACTATTCACAAAACACTATTCACCTCCGGAGAAAATTTGTCGTTTATACGTGGGTTGCGTCATTTCTGTATACGTACGATTATCAACCTAATAAACGTTATCCTATAAACTATTATTTTGAATAATTAATCTGACAATCCCAACTATGGTCCTAAGACATTTTTTACACTCATTATAATGATACAAAAATTATAAAATTCATTTACCCGTTATTTTGGAAATTTATTTAATTCGTATCGTACGTTTAATATAATTACGACGGTTTTCTTAAAAACTAAACGATAATCATCCAAACACCCAATACTTGTACCCAACATATTTTTACAAATTTTATGACTTTATTATGTCCCGAATAACTTCAATAAAATTTATTTCTAGCAAACCCGGTACCCAATTACACCTAAAACTAACCAAATACTACACAAATACTCCACTAACTTCCTAATTAAATCCAAAAACATGTTTCCCCCTTTTCTTCCTTTGTAAAACCGCCCCCCCCCCCCCCCCCTCCAAGGCTTCCTAAACAATACTTCACCAACACCCATTAATGCTCACCAAACAAATGTCTCCTAACTAGATATTTATCCATTTTTTCACCTCATTCTCATCATAATCCTCTATGTGCAAGAGAAACTTTTCTCTCTTTGTTTCTCTCTTGTATGCTCGGCCTAAGATGATCCAAGAAGCAAGAACAACAATTTTTCCAAGATCAAGACACAATATAGTTCACTTAGTCATCCTTGTTGGAGTTTTGAAATAGAAACTCAAGGATTAGTAGGTTTTCATCATCTAAACTCCCTAAACCTTCAAGTAAGTTAACAAACTCATCTCTATAATTTTACCAAGTTCTTACAATGTTCATATCATTTTTATACAAGGATTTCATGCATATGTTAGTTATACCACTCATTTATATATATATAACTTTTGAACTCTAGAAATGGATTATAGTTAGATCCTTGTTAGATCCACTTGGTTTATGATGTTTAGGAACCCATGACACCCTAAGAAGGTGTATGGTAAGATTAGACTAGATTTATGGTGATTGAAAGTGGTTTGGTTGGATTAGAAACTAGTTTGGAACATTAAAAATGGATTTTAAACATATATAATAACCTACTGTCCTTAAAATGGAAACGTGGCCAACTCAGTGGGTTTGGGGTAACTTTTGACCAAATATTTAGAAAATACATTCCGAGACGGAACTATGGCCGAAAACGGGGATGAAAACGAGTTAATAACGAAGGAGATACGCTAAAAACGAGTTTAACGACGAAAACTATATTTTCTGAAAACTGCATGCTGTTTGGCATTTTTAGACGGACAAATAGAGGCGTTAGACGTAACCTAGAGGAGCCGAGCTATTGAAAATATATTAGTATATACTAAAACGAATCCGTGGATATAAAGAACGAGTAAAATGAGCTTAAAACGACCGAGTTATACACGTTTTAAATCGTCAAAACTATATATATATATATAGTCACTACTAGAAAATAATATAACTACGTACTAAATAATATATTTTCTAGATTTCTTATTCAAGGAGTTTATTTTTAACTAACGAAATACGTACGACCCAAGGTTATTTATGCAACCACTAGACGATATATTAAGGTTTTCAAAACGAGGAATATAACACTAACGTTTTTATATACGATATATTACGACAAGTTTTTATAAGCCTAATTGGACTTATTTTTCCTAAGTATGGAAAATACTTTACTTTGACTATAACGCGTATTTTCAAATTACGAGTGGTATAGGTATCATGTGCATGTGCATTCTCTTCATCACTTCATGATCTAAGTAGATCACTATCATTCATATTAGGTTGCGGTTAGAGATCGAACCTCATTTCTGTGTATCCACTTTTGTCATCGTAGCTATTCGCACCAGGTGAGTCATAGCCCCACTTTTACTCTTTACACTTGTTTTAACTCTTTGGGGGAGATACATGCTCAACTACTTGTTTATACTTGTACAAATATTTAAAACATTTATACTTGATTACTTTTATACTTGATAACGCTTATACTTGATTTTATACATACGTGATTGTGTTATACTTAACTGTGTTATACTTACTTGATACTTGAAACGTTTAAACTTTTATGCTTTGGGAAACGACACCCAGTAACCTGTCAAAGGAGAGGTATTGATAGTACTATTATGGGGAAACACCCCCCACCCAAGTCCAAAACAGATGCGACGTTGGGTGACAGGTACTATTTGGGATGGTGGTTCCCCGCCTTTGTGTCTATACTTGACCTTGGGTGAATATAATCCTGAGAAACTATATATTGTAGCAGTGGGTTGTAAACACACATGTTACAAGGCTCTTATGGCGGGACTTGTAACTGAGTGGATTTACGATGCCTTTGCTGGGAAACCTTCATACATATGCATAAACTTTATTTGTTAAACAACTCTATGAACTCACCAACCTCGTGTTGACACTTTAGCATGTATTTTCAGGTTTTAACCAACGGCACGCTACAGGAGGTTTTGGCAGGGCATGGCATGGTCATAGAAGACTCTGATTATTCATTTGGGGACCGTTTTAAACTATTTTAAGGGCCTACTTCCGCACTAATTTTAAACAATGTAAACTCAATACTTTTAGTTAAACGATTTTACTCTAAATGATTGAAGTGAAAACCAATTTTGTACTTGTGCTGTAATACCAATTGAGTTACACCCCAGCTACATGTATGCTTCCGCTGGACCCGATTTTGGGGGTGTGACAGATTGGTATCAGGGCTTTGGCTATAGCGAACTAAGTGTTTTTAAAACCTAGACTATAGCTACTTTTACGAAAAACTTAACCCTATGACCGTCACGTGCCTGCCTGCCAAGCTGAAGCCTCATTGTGGTTTGTTGCTGACTTAGGTGATGAGATTTGTGTCTCATTATCTGGTATATTATATTCATTTATTCTAATTGATTTCTATAATTGTCTTTCATATAAGCATGTTCATGTATCATATATGTCACCCTGTTATGTTTCTCCTTGCATAGTTTCATCATTTGACCTCGAGTTTGGTCACCTGCCTTAGTCTTTCTGAACGTCTTGGTATTTGTGAATGACATAGTATTAGTATAACTGAGCTGAGTATTTCAAAATTCATGGAACCTCGGTGGAATATAGACTAGTCACCTATATTCAACCCGGGATAGTAGGACATAGGCTGACTACCTATATCCGACTCAGAAATGAATTTTGCAACACTGAGAATGGTTATAATAAAATTTTGTCTGGATTGAATCCTTTACTAAATTTCCAAATGCTTCATTTATGTGTGTGTATACCCTCATTGTCAGAACGCTTACACTTTTTCTCACCTCGTGAACCGCCGCCTAGGAGCACGTCAACTGGTCATTTCATCTCATGAATCTTTACCTTCATAACACTTCGGAGACCAACGTTAACTGAACTTCGGGACGAAGTTCCCTTAAGGGGTAGAGACTGTCACAACTCGTAAATTCTGGTCTTTTCCCGAACTTTTACATTTACTATTCATCGGTTACTATTCATCGATCACTATTCATCATTTTTGAGGTCAGTTTGATATTCTGAGAAGCGTTTTAAAATTTTACTATTCTCAAAACACTATTCACCTCTGGAGAAAATTTGTCGTTTATACGTGGGTTGCGTCATTTCTGTATACGTACGATTATCAACCTAATAAACGTTATCCTATAAACTATTATTTTGAATAATTAATCTGACAATCCCAACTATGGTCCTAAGACATTTTTTACACTCATTATAATGATACAAAAATTATAAAATTCATTTACCCGTTATTTTGGAAATTTATTTAATTCGTATCGTACGTTTAATATAATTACGACGGTTTTCTTAAAAACTAAACGATAATCATCCAAACACCCAATACTTGTACCCAACATATTTTTACAAATTTTATGACTTTATTATGTCCCGAATAACTTTAATAAAATTTATTTCTAGCAAACCCGGTACCCAATTACACCTAAAACTAACCAAATACTACACAAATACTCCACTAACTTCCTAATTAAATCCAAAAACATGTTTCCCCCTTTTCTTCCTTTGTAAAACCGCCCCCCCCCCCCCTCCAAGGCTTCCTAAACAATACTTCACCAACACCCATTAATGCTCACCAAACAAATGTCTCCTAACTAGATATTTATCCATTTTTTCACCTCATTCTCATCATAATCCTCTATGTGCAAGAGAAACTTTTCTCTCTTTGTTTCTCTCTTGTATGCTCGGCCTAAGATGATCCAAGAAGCAAGAACAACAATTTTTCCAAGATCAAGACACAATATAGTTCACTTAGTCATCCTTGTTGGAGTTTTGAAATAGAAACTCAAGGATTAGTAGGTTTTCATCATCTAAACTCCCTAAACCTTCAAGTAAGTTAACAAACTCATCTCTATAATTTTACCAAGTTCTTACAATGTTCATATCATTTTTATACAAGGATTTCATGCATATGTTAGTTATACCACTCATTTATATATATATAACTTTTGAACTCTAGAAATGGATTATAGTTAGATCCTTGTTAGATCCACTTGGTTTATGATGTTTAGGAACCCATGACACCCTAAGAAGGTGTATGGTAAGATTAGACTAGATTTGTGGTGATTGAAAGTGGTTTGGTTGGATTAGAAACTAGTTTGGAACATTAAAAATGGATTTTAAACATATATAATAACCTACTGTCCTTAAAATGGAAACGTGGCCAACTCAGTGGGTTTGGGGTAACTTTTGACCAAATATTTAGAAAATACATTCCGAGACGGAACTATGGCCGAAAACGGGGATGAAAACGAGTTAATAACGAAGGAGATACGCTAAAAACGAGTTTAACGACGAAAACTATATTTTCTGAAAACTGCATGCTGTTTGGCATTTTTAGACGGACAAATAGAGGCGTTAGACGTAACCTAGAGGAGCCGAGCTATTGAAAATATATTAGTATATACTAAAACGAATCCGTGGATATAAAGAACGAGTAAAATGAGCTTAAAACGACCGAGTTATACACGTTTTAAATCGTCAAAACTATATATATATATATAGTCACTACTAGAAAATAATATAACTACGTACTAAATAATATATTTTCTAGATTTCTTATTCAAGGAGTTTATTTTTAACTAACGAAATACGTACGACCCAAGGTTATTTATGCAACCACTAGACGATATATTAAGGTTTTCAAAACGAGGAATATAACACTAACGTTTTTATATACGATATATTACGACAAGTTTTTATAAGCCTAATTGGACTTATTTTTCCTAAGTATGGAAAATACTTTACTTTGACTATAACGCGTATTTTCAAATTACGAGTGGTATAGGTATCATGTGCATGTGCATTCTCTTCATCACTTCATGATCTAAGTAGATCACTATCATTCATATTAGGTTGCGGTTAGAGATCGAACCTCATTTCTGTGTATCCACTTTTGTCATCGTAGCTATTCGCACCAGGTGAGTCATAGCCCCACTTTTACTCTTTACACTTGTTTTAACTCTTTGGGGGAGATACATGCTCAACTACTTGTTTATACTTGTACAAATATTTAAAACATTTATACTTGATTACTTTTATACTTGATAACGCTTATACTTGATTTTATACATACGTGATTGTGTTATACTTAACTGTGTTATACTTACTTGATACTTGAAACGTTTAAACTTTTATGCTTTGGGAAACGACACCCAGTAACCTGTCAAAGGAGAGGTATTGATAGTACTATTATGGGGAAACACCCCCCACCCAAGTCCAAAACAGATGCGACGTTGGGTGACAGGTACTATTTGGGATGGTGGTTCCCCGCCTTTGTGTCTATACTTGACCTTGGGTGAATATAATCCTGAGAAACTATATATTGTAGCAGTGGGTTGTAAACACACATGTTACAAGGCTCTTATGGCGGGACTTGTAACTGAGTGGATTTACGATGCCTTTGCTGGGAAACCTTCATACATATGCATAAACTTTATTTGTTAAACAACTCTATGAACTCACCAACCTCGTGTTGACACTTTAGCATGTATTTTCAGGTTTTAACCAACGGCACGCTACAGGAGGTTTTGGCAGGGCATGGCATGGTCATAGAAGACTCTGATTATTCATTTGGGGACCGTTTTAAACTATTTTAAGGGCCTACTTCCGCACTAATTTTAAACAATGTAAACTCAATACTTTTAGTTAAACGATTTTACTCTAAATGATTGAAGTGAAAACCAATTTTGTACTTGTGCTGTAATACCAATTGAGTTACACCCCAGCTACATGTATGCTTCCGCTGGACTCGATTTTGGGGGTGTGACATAAAACCCGCTGGACTGGACCTTTCACTGTTGCCAAAGTCTATCCTTATGGTACCGTCGAGCTATCTCAAGACGACGGTCCAAATTTCAAAGTAAATGGGCATCGGTTGAAACACTATTTTGGAGGGGACATACCACCTATTGTCCCGGACCTCCAAACTTTCCCCATGGACCAATGAATTCGGGGATCGAGTCAAGCTAGCGACTCGATAAACAAAAACAAGTAACAACAAACATGGGTTTTCACCCGTGTATCTGATTTCCTTCTATTTTCTAACAACCTAGTGTGGGGGAGTGGCCACCCCCCGCAGCTACTCGAGATGTACATATCTTTCAACAACAACAACAAAAAAAAAAAAAAAAATGTGTGTTTGAATAAATAAAGTGAAAAATACAAATGACATTCCCACAGTTAGCTTTTAATATTCTCCTCTTTCATTCAAAATTTCGGCATAATCGCCGGGACTTTGAATATTGAGGACAATATTCAACTCTAAGTGTGGGGGAGGGGAAAATTCTAGCGAATTTTATCAAATTATACCGTCTAGTACCCCCGTTTTTTGCCAAAATTTTTAAAAAAAATTTCACTTTATTTCAAAAATTTTGTGGTTATCAATTCGTCGTGTCTAAACGACAAAAGGGATTGGCTAATCCAGGAGCAAACGGCTCTTGGTAAAGATAACTCAAACCCGTTGATGGCTTGCAATTTGCCAAAAATTGTATGGTTCCTCAACTCCCCATCATCCTCAAAAGCTAATGAGTTGGCTAGCCCGCAAGATTATGGCTTGTGGTAAAGGCAGTGGAAAAACCATAATTGGTAATCAACTCACCAAGATATTGACTGTTCCATCAAGAGTTGGCTAGTCCAGGAGCAAACGGCTTCTGGTAAAGACAAATCAAAACCGTTGAAAGCTGGTGGTTTGCTCAAAATCACACGGTTATCAGGTGTGCCATAGTTCTTACACCTGGCTACTCCAGAAGTGATGGCTTTTGGTAAAGAGACTTCAAATCCATTAATTTTTCTCAAAAAGATTGCTAGGGACTAGCAATAGTTTAGTGTGGGGGATTGATTAGTGTGTAAATACTCATCATTTTTAGTCAAATCTGAGATGCAAAACGATCAAAAACACTCAAAAACGCACCAAAATGCGAAGAAAATCCCAAAGATCGTATTTTATATGTTTCTGATGCAAAACGAGTAAAAACAAACGAAAAACGAACAAAAGTTACATAATTGGCAGTTTCAGTCCCCCGACTTTCAAAGTTTTACAAAACTAGTCCCTGGTCAATCATTTTCTAAGAAAAGTCAACCCTTGCTCTTTAAAAGTCAAAACGAATCACAAATGATCTTTGGGTAAAATGATTTGAAAAATTACACAATTGGTCCCTGAACTTTGGCCAATTGACAGTTTTAGTCCCCCGGGTTTCAAATGTGAAAAATTGTATTCTTGGTCCTATGGTCTATCTTACCTGACAGTTGTGGTCCTCTTGGTGATGTGGGGTATTTACAAGGATGGTCCGTGAAATTTCAAAGTTGCAAGTTTAGTCCTTGTGGTTTTACAACAATACACTAAACGAACCCAAAGTTATTATTAATTCCAAAAGGCTCATCAACCCATGTATCCGATCCTTAACCAACCCTTGGCCCAAAATGGTTTCCCAGCCCACAAGCAATATACCCACGATCTATCTGTTTTATAATAAAACCTAAATGGAATGGTCAAACGAGTCAAAACTCATACCCAGTGTTATCTTCTTCCCCAAATAAACCCTACCCCCCCCCCCCCCCCCTCATGACTATACTCACCATCATTTTCCTTCCCTTGTCCTAAATCCCAATCCCCAATCCCACTAAACCCACTCCAAACTATACCTAACACCTTTAACCTATCACACTTAGACATGGTGGCAATCCACCTCTCAATTGGGCGCCAAAATAATAGTGGAAGGCTGTGATTAACTCAAGACTCATCAAGGGTTGAGATTCCTTCAATGAAAACACAAGGTTGCCAACTCAGTGATTACCTCAGTGGAGAAGCACACAAGGGAGAAGACAAAGAATGGAGCTTAATTGGTACCTACCACTTCTAGGTTTTAGTATAAATAGAGAGTTAATTGTAAACCTTAGGGCATCTTAATATAGCATCTATCTCAGTTTTAGTTTTTTTTTTTGTTTCTAAAAGCTTTATTGTAATTCAAAAGTTTCTGAGTTTAATGAAAGTTATTAGTTTGATTAAATCTCTTTTCAGTTAAATTTCGTAATTTATTTCTTGTTGTCTCTTTGAAATCATGTTACTTCAGTCGTGGGTATTTTAAAATTATTTAAAGTTATTAAAAGTTGGAAAAGAGAAAAGAAAAAGGAAAAGAAAAGAAGCAGCAGAATCATGAATGGAGTTTGGTTTAGAGCCTATGGAGGCACTTAAGAAGTTCTTGGTACTTTGGTTCTCAAAATTTTCATCATTCTGGATGACAAGTAGGTTTTATCTGTTTTAAATTAAGTTGATAATTGTGGTTTTTCCTTGTTGTTGACTGTTTACTTAGAGTAACTTTATCATTACATAAGTTGTTAGTAACCTTTACTTAACAGTTTAGATAGTTGCGGAGTAATACTTTGTAGCTTAGTTTAGTAAGGGGTGTTTGGGTTAGGGAATTCAACTAAGAATTGGTTATAATTCGTGGATGAATACTGCTTAGTTGTTGTTATTAGGGTAGTTCTAGTTAAGTGCAGTCATTTCTTAGGTAGTTTTTAAACGACAAGATTCATAAGCCCATTCAAATCCCTCCACTTGATTAACTGTCGTGGGATGATTATGTAAAATCTTGAATTCAGCTTAGTAGTGCTAAGATTAATTAGTGTAGCTTCATTGAGGTTAGATGCAACATAAGCAATCATCGTAGCTCAGTTCATGCTCAACTCAGTCAAAAGTGCTAACTGTTGAAAAAAAAAGTGCTAACTACTGAAAACGGGGTAGATTTCAATTAAGTCCCCAGGTTTGATTTTTTATTGAATTTACAAATTCTTTGTTGTTTTGAAAACTCGGGCAGTTGATGAATCATTACCAAAAAGAAATTTCAAATTTGGAGCCCGTTTGGTGTAACACCCCCAAATTTGGGATACGCAGCGGAATTAAAGCTGGGTGTTACTCGACGGCACAACAGTTATAATAATAGGAAAACAATCTCTAATTGAGTTGTTTTAGAAATTTTATTATTCAAATATCAGAGTTTACAAAATGAAGTCCAAGTAGTTTACAATTTATCCAATAATTTATCAAAGAATAATAAAATCTTAGCCTTCCTTCCGTATCCATGTCCTTCCATGCCATCCTTGCTTGTTATGGACCTGAGATAAACATGCTAAAAAGTCAACACAACGGTTGAGTGAATTCATAGCGTTTGTAAATAAGTAATAGTTTGAACACAAGTCAAATAGTTATAAAACAACGTATTGCAGCGTAGCATATTGCACTAAGTCTCATGACACGCAAACCTTAACAACGTGTGGACATTATAGTAATTTGCTATAATGTAAGTTACCTACATTATAATTATAATGTAAGTAATAATGCCCTCGAGCAGGAGCTTGCCAAACATCCCGGTTGTATTTCAAATATAGCGCATTTGGTTACCTATCCGGCTAACACAAATGGGGACGTCAATTCCAATAGATCTATTCACTATATTCGCGTTCACTCGCAAGTGATTAATGGCTCATAATATGAGGGTCTTTTAGTGGCAACACAGCTAACTTAGGCAATACCAGATCAGGATAGCATACAGAAAAAAATACTTGTGTTCGGTTTTGTAGCATGTATCTCCCCACAAGTTTGAAAAATAGTATAAAAGTGGGACTATGAACTCACCTGGGCAGTCTGGATGGAAAACAAAGTTAAATGAAGTTGATAAACGTCTCCGGCTTGAAACCTGAGTTATTAGATTAAGTTCTCAGTAATTGTTTCTGATTATATTAGTTTTTAAATGTTCGTTTCGTTTTAGTTTAATGGTTAAATATTTTATTGAACCAATATGTAGTTTCAAAAGTATTATTTTATTATATTTTCTTATCTGTAAGATTTGGTTCCGTTCGTTCGTTAAATGGATACTTCGTTTGTTAGTTACGAACAAAACATATTTTAGGTTTATTTTTCAAACCCTAATAACAATAATAATAATAAGAATAATAATAATAATAATAATAACAATAATAATAATAATATTAAATATTAATTAGGGTTTATAATATTTTCATTTTAGACCCTCATGTTTCTAAAGTTGACAAATTTTACCCTCAAACTATATAAAAATGGCAACTTTTACCCTTGAACTTTGGTCAATTGACACTTTCTACCCTTAACCTTAAGTTTATTTTATTTCAAGTCCAAAATATAAAATTATTTATAGTTTTGGCAATATATACCCCTCATGCAAATATAACTTACAGCCGATGTCCTTTTTCAATAAAAACGCGTTTTTAGCCACGAAAATAAATCCAACTTTCCACGACTCCTTTATATAAGTTTAAAACAGGTTTATAAATAATTTTCATCAGCTTATCTACTTATAATGTTAGCTTATTTGCTCAAAATAACCAAAAGAAAAGTTTATAAAACGGATTTTTCGACCAAAAGTGAGCTTAATTATATACGAAACATGAAGAGGTTTCTACTATGTTATTGTTCCTTTTAGTAGTCTACTAGGAGGTCTTCTTATAGGTTCAAACTAGAGGTTCTAACGTATTACGGTTTGCTCACAACGAGTCACTAAAGTGGAGCGTATAAAACTGTTTTTACATAAGAAAAACTAAGTATTTAAAAGCTGATTTTCAGGTTCGACACCCATAAGTAGGGCTGAATAAAAACGAGACAATCCAATGTTTTTGAAAAACGTTTGTTCCTATGTAATCTATGCTGGAAAGGCTTTATTGTTTTAAAAATAAGTAAAACGTAATACAAGAGGGTGTTTGGTTTTGTTACTCGCGACAAGGAAAAGAGGCGAAAAAAATGACGAGACCTTTATAGCTTTTGACCAGGTTTTTGCTGTTTTGTTAAGTCTCCTAGGAGTTTATTAAAATGGCTTATTGGTTGTGCTTATAAGTACTAGCTTATGGTAGAAAAGTAGGGCGCAAGATGGGTGTTTGGGCCGGTTTAGCGTCAAAACAGAAAAGAAAAGAAAACTAGTTCGACTTTCAAACTTCATGAACCTGTCCTCATAGCCTATTAGCCTAAGTAGATGTCCTATTTAGTAGCTTAGCTTACGATTTTAAAAATAACCAAGATTCATATTAAGGGATGTTTGTTTGGCTTGTTGAAACAGTAAAGAACAGAAACTTGGTTTTAACTTTTTAAAATTTCATGAACTTGCTGTTGTAGCTTATTAAAATGTTACTTAACTTATCTAAATGTCTCATTAAGTAGCTTGAAGTTTATAGTTTAGAGAATAGTAAAAATGAAATTTGTTTGCCCTTGTTAAAAAAGGGAAAAGAAAAATGGTTTTTGGTTTGTCTCGTTACAACAGAAAAAAGAAAGAAAGAAAACTAGTTTTGACCTTGGTTTCTAATTGGCACTTGCTTGGTATTATATTTATGTGTTATCTACATGAGTAAAAAAAAAGATTGTAAGTGATTAGAGACTTACAGAAATTGATATGCTTGATATAGAGAGAACTCGACTCAATGAAACTTCAAATTGTAACCAAGGCTTCCAAACTTCTAGCTCTACCCTACTTCTTCTATTTGGACCTAAAGATCAGAAATTATTTGAAAGTGTGATTGTGTGGTGTGTTTTCGAGTGAATGTGAGTAAGAATGAGGGAGTGGGGCTCGTTATTTATAGAGAAGAGATTCTAGGCTTCAAGAGTGACTAGTTCATCATGTTATAGATGGAAGGGACATTGTGTGGTGTGTTTTCGAGTGAATGTGAGTAAGAATGAGGGAGTGGGGCTCGTTATTTATAGAGAAGAGATTCTAGGCTTCAAGAGTGACTAGTTCATCATGTTATAGATGGAAGGGACATGGTGAGGTGCAGCTTGAAGTTTATAAGGTGACATGTAATGGAGATGAAGGTGGTGCATGGTGTTCGAATTTTGGCCAGAAAGTTTACCTACTAACTTTGATCATGGTAGAAATATCATGAGACATGGTGATGTGTTCACTTGGAGTTAGTAAGATGAGTTGGTAAAGTTTGTGGTGTGGCATGATATTACGCATGGTAAAAAGATGTTATCATGTGTATGGCTTGAGATATTTGACTAGGGGTTAAAGATTTAGAATACAAAGTGAGGTGGCTTAGTTTGAGCCTAGTGAGAGCTTGGTTGGGGTTTAAGTTAATTGGTAACAGGATTATACTAGTTTGGTTAGGGTGTAGTTCCTGATGTTTAAATTCTGTACTGTGATTGTGTGAGATACAAAGTACCAGGTGGTGGATCATAAAGTAGTACTAATGGTATGTTGAATTAGTCAAGACCTGGTCACATGTTTGTGTAGAGATGTAGGAGTGAAATTGTGATTCGATCTAGAGCTGGGCGTGTATATGGTTAGCTCGATTCATATAGGCGAGGGGATTAAGATTTCATTGGCTGAATTTGCAACTTGTAGTGGTATGTCAAGAAGATTAGGGATAATATGAGGTGTTAAAGTAGACACATGGAAGAGTTCATGTGAGTTTGCATGGTACTACGTGGATTTGCAAATCAAGTTTCATAGGTGTAGAATGTATAAGAGACATGGTATTCTTGTTCGATTTATAACCATGTGTCTCGAATGGTTTTAGAATAAACCACGTATGCTTAGCTAGACATTTATGAAGATTTAGGAGACAAGGTAATGTGTTTATTATTTGTCTATGGTTTAGGTTGTTGGTTTGAATGGTTTAAAGATAAACAACATATGGTTAGTTAAGGTTTAGTTTATTTGGTTTGGTTCTATTCGTGGCCAAGAAAAGAGAAAACCAATTTGGTTTATCTTGTTTTAGTTGTAATAGAATGTAAGAATCACTAGTTATAATTAGCTAACTTTTACTTATTAGCTATGTTACATAATAAATATCTAAAAAAAATATGTAGGACACAAAAATAATTTTTAGACACATAAGGTTGCAGTGATGTCGTATCCCACGTGTACAAGAAAGAAAATATGAAGTTATCAAATGATATTTGGTTTTGTATGTGTAAAAAAATGAAATGGTAACTTAATTATAAGGTAAAAGATATATAAGATACATAGGCATTTATGTTGGCGTTGGACTAGGACAAAAGAAAAACAAAATGCATTTTAGTTTGTGTAGATATTTAGTTTAAAGTGTATAGTCTTGATTCCGATAATTACTAACGTAAAGTCTTTAAGTCACGAAACTTAAAACCTGGTGACGTAAAAATATAAAGCTTATAAAACTGTTAAAACTTAACAACATACTCATATTTAACAGGAGTCATAGATTTATCGGAGTGTTTAAACGTTATTTAAACGACAAAAATTTGAAGTGACAATAAATAGAAGTTAATAGTTATTTTAATAACACTTTTCGTTAAAACTCTAAATGACTACGTTTAGTTTTAACGTTTAATAATTATACATTAATGAAAAATCGTAAAGTGGTAAATAAAAGTCGAAAACCTTTTATACTTGACTTATGAGAAATGTTTAGTTGGAGTACACTTAAGACATTTGGTGCTGGCGAGAATGTGTATTAGGATTGTGAGTTACGTCGCATTAATTAGTCGTTGTGATAAGATGTTTAATCTTAAAAAAAAAATTTAACATGAAAAATGAATAAGTATTAGTTTAATTTAAGTGGAAATTTACTGGTGGTTACAGTCTCACCCCCTTAACGGAATCCCGTCCCGGGATTCAGTCTATGTTAGATGTAGAAATGATGAGGACGAATTATTTAATTTATGAAACCTATAATTTAGAATTACATGTATAAACATTATTCCGAAGGTCATATGAACATAAGAAAAACTTTATTTTAAATGAAGATTGTTATTTATAAAATTTATCCTGTTTCAGTAATCATTTTTGAAAATATCATGATTTCTAGTTTCTTGTTTTGTACAAATTAAATTCGACATAGAAAAATTTGTTAGTAAGAAAAATTTTGGATGAAAACTTTGATGAATGTAGAGAAAATTTTTAAATTTAAACCTTTTTGTAGATGACGAATCCGTTTGTTCCGTGGTAAAAATTTTTAAATTTTCAAACGTCAAGAACAGTAACTCCTAACGGCTAGTGAATAGTAATTTCCAACGGTCGTGAATAGTGTTCCAACAATTTTTTTTTTTTTAATCTTATAAATACCCCATTTTAATTCTCATTTCTCCATCACCCCAATTTCTCTCATTAAATTTTCAAAATGCCGCACATTATTACCATTATTGCGATCGTGTATGTTGTTATTACTTCTATCTACATGACCTACGTTCCAGAAGAAGATTATGCATTCTTGGCCGGGATTTTAGCGTTTCTTATACCACTCTTGGTTCTAGCAATTGTTATCGATGAGGTTTGGAAGTAATAGACAGTGTCGTGGTAGGAGCGTTGAAATAAATTTTCTATGTAATCTTTAGTGAATGTGTAATAAGATTTTGTTGTTTTATGTATAAAACCATGTTTTGCGTTGATAATTTGTTTATTGTACAAAATATTCAAGGTATTATATCCGGTCATAGTTCTCGTTCTCGTAGGTGTAGTTGTGTTCTTTATTAACCTAGTGGATCAACCTATTGGCTATTCTATTATTTACTTAGTGATCTTTGTAACATTAGCACTACCGTTGCTAATTATTTCGTTGTGTATTAATATTTATGGATTCTAATAAAATTTTACGTTATTCGTATTTTATGAATTTTAGTGATCCTCGGATTTATGCTCATGTTATTTCAGTTATAAATAAGCCCACTTATTTATAATTCATTATTTACATTGCGAGGCGTCCCAAAACAATGTAAACAAAGAAATATAAACTTATGGTTCGGTGATTCATAATTTCTTTATTTAAATAAAAGGCGTCCCAATTCATTTAAATAAAGACATTGCAAATCATCCTACTTAAGAATTTCTGACTTAACATTCGTAATTAATCGATAAATTAAGTATTCTGAGAGTACGGAGAGAGTATTTACACTCATATTTGGATATGGGAGTAAGATAATCAAGGTGAGTTGACATAGTTTTTCAAAATAGTTTGGTGAGTATATTTTTAACGTAAATAGGATAAGAATTGTGGAAACCACAATGTCTTAGGAAAGTCTTGTAAATTTTGGAAATATAGAAGTAGATACATGCTCAGAAAGATAGGATTAAAACGTAATGCCTTAGAATAGGCATCTGCAGACATATTTATTTGCGTAAACTGATCAGAAGTATATCATAAATGTATATACCAGTTTACTAAAGTTTTTGAGTAACATAATTACCTGGAAGTCACATAATCATCCGGAGGCTGGAAGGCACGGACAACGAAAGGCTATAAAACATTTTTATGAAAAAGTGGTTATAGTTCGGACCTCAATTAGACCCGTTTCTCTATAACTATAGCTCTGATACCAATCTGTAACACCCCCAAATTTGGGATACGCAGCGGAATTAAAGCTGGGTGTTACTCGACGGCACAACAGTTATAATAATAGGAAAACAATCTCTAATTGAGTTGTTTTAGAAATTTTATTATTCAAATATCAGAGTTTACAAAATGAAGTCCAAGTAGTTTACAATTTATCCAATAATTTATCAAAGAATAATAAAATCTTAGCCTTCCTTCCGTATCCATGTCCTTCCATGCCATCCTTGCTTGTTATGGACCTGAGATAAACATGCTAAAAAGTCAACACAACGGTTGAGTGAATTCATAGCGTTTGTAAATAAGTAATAGTTTGAACACAAGTCAAATAGTTATAAAACAACGTATTGCAGCGTAGCATATTGCACTAAGTCTCATGACACGCAAACCTTAACAACGTGTGGACATTATAGTAATTTGCTATAATGTAAGTTACCTACATTATAATTATAATGTAAGTAATAATGCCCTCGAGCAGGAGCTTGCCAAACATCCCGGTTGTATTTCAAATATAGCGCATTTGGTTACCTATCCGGCTAACACAAATGGGGACGTCAATTCCAATAGATCTATTCACTATATTCGCGTTCACTCGCAAGTGATTAATGGCTCATGATATGAGGGTCTTTTAGTGGCAACACAGCTAACTTAGGCAATACCAGATCAGGATAGCATACAGAAAAAAATACTTGTGTTCGGTTTTGTAGCATGTATCTCCCCACAAGTTTGAAAAATAGTATAAAAGTGGGACTATGAACTCACCTGGGCAGTCTGGATGGAAAACAAAGTTAAATGAAGTTGATAAACGTCTCCGGCTTGAAACCTGAGTTATTAGATTAAGTTCTCAGTAATTGTTTCTGATTATATTAGTTTTTAAATGTTCGTTTCGTTTTAGTTTAATGGTTAAATATTTTATTGAACCAATATGTAGTTTCAAAAGTATTATTTTATTATATTTTCTTATCTGTAAGATTTGGTTCCGTTCGTTCGTTAAATGGATACTTCGTTTGTTAGTTACGAACAAAACATATTTTAGGTTTATTTTTCAAACCCTAATAACAATAATAATAATAAGAATAATAATAATAATAATAATAACAATAATAATAATAATATTAAATATTAATTAGGGTTTATAATATTTTCATTTTAGACCCTCATGTTTCTAAAGTTGACAAATTTTACCCTCAAACTATATAAAAATGGCAACTTTTACCCTTGAACTTTGGTCAATTGACACTTTCTACCCTTAACCTTAAGTTTATTTTATTTCAAGTCCAAAATATAAAATTATTTATAGTTTTGGCAATATATACCCCTCATGCAAATATAACTTACAGCCGATGTCCTTTTTCAATAAAAACGCGTTTTTAGCCACGAAAATAAATCCAACTTTCCACGACTCCTTTATATAAGTTTAAAACAGGTTTATAAATAATTTTCATCAGCTTATCTACTTATAATGTTAGCTTATTTGCTCAAAATAACCAAAAGAAAAGTTTATAAAACGGATTTTTCGACCAAAAGTGAGCTTAATTATATACGAAACATGAAGAGGTTTCTACTATGTTATTGTTCCTTTTAGTAGTCTACTAGGAGGTCTTCTTATAGGTTCAAACTAGAGGTTCTAACGTATTACGGTTTGCTCACAACGAGTCACTAAAGTGGAGCGTATAAAACTGTTTTTACATAAGAAAAACTAAGGTGGCGTTTAGTTGGAAAACATTTTCTTTCATTTCCTATTTCTTGTTTTGTAGAAAAAGGGAGGGGAGTTTGATTTCCACAAAACAATGGAAAATTTAGAAAACGCGTTTAGTGTGAGAAACATGTGTTTCTGTTTTCCATTTTCCAAAACTAGATAACATGTTTAAGTATCGTTGTTTTATATCTCAATTCACTATTCACCTTAGTAATATTATAAAAACGTCATCAAAACACAAAAACAAATATTACAAACTAACCAACTAAATTATAAAATAACTAAAAAATCTAATACGAGAAAATAAAGAAATTAAAAAAATTAAAATTTAATACTACCTCCGTCCCAAAATAATTGTCCTCATTTGACTTTTTAAAGTCTTAATTTCTCAACTTTAATCTTTAATATTTTTGTGTGTGTTATATAATACTTGTTGAAAATTATATGAATGGATTGGTTTTTTAAATGTTTTTTCATTGGTATAATTTTCATCAATTATTATATAACACATATAGAAATATTAAAGATCAAAGTTGAGAAATTAAGACTTTAAAAAGTCAAATGAGGACAATTATTTTGGGACGGAGGGAGTAACAAATAACGTTTTCGTCCGATTTTTTTTGTTTTTGTCCGTTTTTGTTTGTTTTTTTACGTTTTCGTCTGTTTTTTCACGTTTTCGTCAGATTTTTTACGTTTTAATCCCTTTTTTTACATTTTCGTCAGCTTTTTTACGTTTTCGTCTGTTTTTTTACATTTTCGTCCAATTTTTTGGGTTTTCATTTGTTTTTTTTACGTTTTCGCCCGTTTTTTTAACTTTCTTGTCAGGTTTTTTAAGTTTTCCACCAATTTTTTTCATTTTCATTTGTTTTTTTACGTTTTCGTCAGATTTTTTACGTTTTCGTCTGTTTTTCTACGTTTTCATCCGATTTTTTATGTTTTCGTCCGTTTCTTTACGTTTTCGTCAGTTTTTTTACGCTTTCATCCGATTTTTTATGTTTTCGTCCGTTTCTTTACGTTTTCGTCAGTTTTTAAACGTTTTCATCCTATATTTTACGTTTTCGTCTTTTTTTTACGTTTTCGTCCGTGTTTTTACGTTTTTGATAGACTCTTTACGTTTTTGTCCAATTTTTTATGTTTTCATCCGTTTTTATACGTTTTCGTCCATTTTCTTACGTTTTTGTCCGTCTTTTTACTTTTTTGTTTGATTTTGGATGTTTCCATCTGTTTTTTTATAACGTAAAAAGTCTGGCGATAAAGTAAAAAATACGAAAACGTAAAAAAACGAACAAAAACGTAAAAAACCGGACGAAAACGTAAAAAATCTAACGAAAACGTAAAAAATCTGACAAAAACGTAAAAAAACGGACGAAAATGTAAAAAATCGAACGAAAACTTAAAAAATCTGACGAAAACGTAAAAAAATGGACGAAAACGTATAAAATCGAAGGAAAACTTAAAAAATCTGATGAAAACGTAAAAAGACTGATGAAAACGAAAAATATCGGATGAAAACTTAAAAAACCTGACGAAAACGTAAAAACATGGACGAAAACGTAAAAAAACAGACGAAAACGTAAAAAAACTGACGAAAACGTAAAAAAACAGACGAAAACATAAAAAAGCAGACGAAAACGTAAAAAAACTGACGAAAACGTAAAAAATCTGACGAAAACGTAAAAAAACAGACAAAAACGTAAAAAAACGGACGATAACGTAAAAAATATGACGAAAACGTAAAAAAACAGACGAAAGCGTAAAAAATCTGACAAAAACGTAAAAAAATAGACGAAAACGTAAAAAATCAGACGAAAACGTAAAGAATCGGACGAAAACGTAAAAAATCTGACGAAAACGTAAAAAATCTGATGAAAATGTAAAAAAACGGACGAAAACGTAAAAAATCAGACGAAAACGTAAAGAATCGGACGAAAACGTAACAAATCTTACGAAAACGTAAAAAAATGGACGAAAACGTAAAAAAATGGACGAAGACGTAAAAAACGGACGAAAACGTAAAAAATCACGAAAACGTAAAAAAACGGACGAAAACGAAAAAAATCAGTCGAAAACGTTAAAAACTGACGAAAACGTAAAAAAACGGACGAAGATATAAAAACGGACGAAAACGTAAAAAATCGGATGAAAACGTAAAAAATCTGACGAAAACGTAAAAAAATGGGCGAAAACGTAAAAAATCAATCGAAAACGTAAAACAACTGACGAAAACGAATTTTGGGGTATTTTAATGGAAAATAGGGGAAAACAAAAAAAAAGTGTTTTGTAGTTTTGTGTATTAAAGTTGGAAATAGGAATTTTGTGTTTTGTAGAGAATTTTATTGGAAAACACTAACTTGAACGCGATCTCTGTTTTCCTTGTTTTCCACAAAACATTTTGTGGAAAACAAGGGTGTTTTCCCTCAACTAAACGCACCCTAAGTATTTAAAAGCTGATTTTCAGGTTCGACACCCATAAGTAGGGCTGAATAAAAACGAGACAATCCAATGTTTTTGAAAAACGTTTGTTCCTATGTAATCTATGCTGGAAAGGCTTTATTGTTTTAAAAATAAGTAAAACGTAATACAAGAGGGTGTTTGGTTTTGTTACTCGCGACAAGGAAAAGAGGCGAAAAAAATGACGAGACCTTTATAGCTTTTGACCAGGTTTTTGCTGTTTTGTTAAGTCTCCTAGGAGTTTATTAAAATGGCTTATTGGTTGTGCTTATAAGTACTAGCTTATGGTAGAAAAGTAGGGCGCAAGATGGGTGTTTGGGCCGGTTTAGCGTCAAAACAGAAAAGAAAAGAAAACTAGTTCGACTTTCAAACTTCATGAACCTGTCCTCATAGCCTATTAGCCTAAGTAGATGTCCTATTTAGTAGCTTAGCTTACGATTTTAAAAATAACCAAGATTCATATTAAGGGATGTTTGTTTGGCTTGTTGAAACAGTAAAGAACAGAAACTTGGTTTTAACTTTTTAAAATTTCATGAACTTGCTGTTGTAGCTTATTAAAATGTTACTTAACTTATCTAAATGTCTCATTAAGTAGCTTGAAGTTTATAGTTTAGAGAATAGTAAAAATGAAATTTGTTTGCCCTTGTTAAAAAAAGGAAAAGAAAAATGGTTTTTGGTTTGTCTAGTTACAACAGAAAAAAGAAAGAAAGAAAACTAGTTTTGACCTTGGTTTCTAATTGGCACTTGCTTGGTATTATATTTATGTGTTATCTACATGAGTAAAAAAAAAAAGATTGTAAGTGATTAGAGACTTACAGAAATTGATATGCTTGATATAGAGAGAACTCGACTCAATGAAACTTCAAATTGTAACCAAGGCTTCCAAACTTCTAGCTCTATCCTACTTCTTCTATTTGGACCTAAAGATCAGAAATTATTTGAAAGTGTGATTGTGTGGTGTGTTTTCGAGTGAATGTGAGTAAGAATGAGGGAGTGGGGCTCGTTATTTATAGAGAAGAGATTCTAGGCTTCAAGAGTGACTAGTTCATCATGTTAGAGATGGAAGGGACATGGTGAGGTGCAGCTTGAAGTTTATAAGGTGACATGTAATGGAGATGAAGGTGGTGCATGGTGTTCGAATTTTGGCCAGAAAGTTTACCTACTAACTTTGATCATGGTAGAAATATCATGAGACATGGTGATGTGTTCACTTGGAGTTAGTAAGATGAGTTGGTAAAGTTTGTGGTGTGGCATGATATTACGCATGGTAAAAAGATGTTATCATGTGTATGGCTTGAGATATTTGACTAGGGGTTAAAGATTTAGAATACAAAGTGAGGTGGCTTAGTTTGAGCCTAGTGAGAGCTTGGTTGGGGTTTAAGTTAATTGGTAACAGGATTATACTAGTTTGGTTAGGGTGTAGTTCCTGATGTTTAAATTCTGTACTGTGATTGTGTGAGATACAAAGTACCAGGTGGTGGATCATAAAGTAGTACTAATGGTATGTTGAATTAGTCAAGACCTGGTCACATGTTTGTGTAGAGATGTAGGAGTGAAATTGTGATTCGATCTAGAGCTGGGCGTGTATATGGTTAGCTCGATTCATATAGGCGAGGGGATTAAGATTTCATTGGCTGAATTTGCAACTTGTAGTGGTATGTCAAGAAGATTAGGGATAATATGAGGTGTTAAAGTAGACACATGGAAGAGTTCATGTGAGTTTGCATGGTACTATGTGGATTTGCAAATCAAGTTGCATAGGTGTAGAATGTATAAGAGACATGGTATTCTTGTTCGATTTATAACCATGTGTCTCGAATGGTTTTAGAATAAACCACGTATGCTTAGCTAGACATTTATGAAGATTTAGGAGACAAGGTAATGTGTTTATTATTTGTCTATGGTTTAGGTTGTTGGTTTGAATGGTTTAAAGATAAACAACATATGGTTAGTTAAGGTTTAGTTTATTTGGTTTGGTTCTATTCGTGGCCAAGAAAAGAGAAAACCAATTTGGTTTATCTTGTTTTAGTTGTAATAGAATGTAAGAATCACTAGTTATAATTAGCTAACTTTTACTTATTAGCTATGTTACATAATAAATATCTAAAAAAAATATGTAGGACACAAAAATAATTTTTAGACACATAAGGTTGCAGTGATGTCGTATCCCACGTGTACAAGAAAAAAAATATGAAGTTATCAAATGATATTTGGTTTTGTATGTGTAAAAAAATGAAATGGTAACTTAATTATAAGGTAAAAGATATATAAGATACATAGGCATTTATGTTGGCGTTGGACTAGGACAAAAGAAAAACAAAATGCATTTTAGTTTGTGTAGATATTTAGTTTAAAGTGTATAGTCTTGATTCCGATAATTACTAACGTAAAGTCTTTAAGTCACGAAACTTAAAACCTGGTGACGTAAAAATATAAAGCTTATAAAACTGTTAAAACTTAACAACATACTCATATTTAACAGGAGTCATAGATTTATCGGAGTGTTTAAACGTTATTTAAACGACAAAAATTTGAAGTGACAATAAATAGAAGTTAATAGTTATTTTAATAACACTTTTCGTTAAAACTCTAAATGACTACGTTTAGTTTTAACGTTTAATAATTATACATTAATGAAAAATCGTAAAGTGGTAAATAAAAGTCGAAAACCTTTTATACTTGACTTATGAGAAATTTTTAGTTGGAGTACACTTAAGACATTTGGTGCTGGCGAGAATGTGTATTAGGATTGTGAGTTACGTCGCATTAATTAGTCGTTGTGATAAGATGTTTAATCTTAAAAAAAAATTTAACATGAAAAATGAATAAGTATTAGTTTAATTTAAGTGGAAATTTACTGGTGGTTACAGTTGGCCACTTAAATTTGAGTCCGAAGTGGACTGTTTGGACAAAAGTCACCCTGTTTCTCAGTTTTGAGCAAGGTTCAAGTGCTCATAAATGACTCAAATCTTGGTGTGACCAGTTTGATTTTTGTTGTTTTCGGTTGCCCACTAGGTATAGTGTTTATAACTACCTTTAGTTTAGACTTAGCTACTAATTCGGACCGCTTATTAAGCCTTCTTTCAGCTTATTTGATCACTGCAGCTGCAGTGGTCTTGGTGTTCTTATCAGCTGAATTTAGGTCGATTGGTCAACTTGTTGAAATTGTTGCATGTGTTGTTGTTACTCTGGTCTTCGTTATTATTATTGCTTTTGTTTAATCTATACTACTCTCTTTTAAAATTAGTTGTGAACCAAATCTAAGTGAAACCCCATTATTTTTTTCTTATTTTGGACTTCTTTGATTATGAGTAGATAGTAAGAGTCTGTCAAATCTGAGTTTGAGTAAAATGAGGAAGTTGGGTTGTGTTTAAGCCTGGGTTTCAAAGTAGTAAAAGCAAACAGCCAAGGAAAAGAAAATAAAAAGAAAAAAAAAATTGCAAAAACCAAGGGTCGAACCCTGGTCTCACAGCCCACAACACACCAACCTTACCGTTTGCCCTTGGGTCTTTTTCAAGAAATATTTGCAAAGTTTAATTGAAAATCTTTGTTGTGTGTTGACGATTTAATAAGCTAGCCAGCTTATAATCTGCTTATTCGAGCTTGTGTAATATAGCTTTTCCTAAGTTTCTATTTTTCTTAAATCAGTTTTAAGTTATTTGATTTTCTAAAAAAGTTTCAGAATTTTTAGATTAGTTTTAATATTTATTACAATTTAGTTAGTATTAAATAGTTTTTAATTCATAATAAATTAAATTTTTGTTGAAAAATTAATTTTCTTTTTCCTAAAAATTTCTTTTGTCTTTTAATGCGTTAGAAAGTTAATTAGAACCCCGTAGGACGTTTGGAATTTAAAATTCGCGTTTTATTTTGCGCTCTCGCATTATTTTTAATTTAACGTCTCGTTTCTAATTTGTTTTAAGTTTTAGGATTCCCAGTACCTAATTATGATTTCCCGTAGTGTTTTAAGTTTTTCCTAGTTTGTTAGTTGCCTTAAGTTAATTTATTTTTACTTTCGTTCGTTAATCTTCAAATTCGATAGTTTAACGTATCGCAAACCCAAATAACCTTTCCAATCATACAAGATTTTAATCCCAATCTCATTCGAAGCTTTCCATTCACACCTCGTTGGGGTACGACCCGGGAAATCACTTCCCGGTCTCACAATTTGAATATCACTTTCACAAGTTTTGCGGGGTAATCGTTTTCTTAAACGGTTTACTCGTATTACTTCACGATTGTTTGTCTCACGACAAATTGATGATATTTTGATAAAATTGTTATTTGCACACACCAAAACACAACGAATCATACAACATAACTCAATGCATTAAATTGTGAAGAGATTTAAGATATTGGACCTCTTCATGCCATGTAAGCATGAAATTGATGTCATTAACAATATTATGGCCCTCTTCATCTTTTTATAAACCCTTTTTATAAACTATCATAGTGGATAGCCTAACATGTTTATATGTTGTAATAAATCCAGCAATAAATGCAACAATAAATATAGGTATATCAACTTTAATTTCATTTCTCATATAAATATGTTCATCACACACTCATTTATCATTCATAAACAAAAAGAATACCAATATGACAAGATCGATTATTTACACCACATTTTTCTTGTTTCTTGTTGTCGTATGTAATATTTGTTTTCTTACTCCTCATTCATTATTTTGTAAATTTTAATTTCACAGAAATCAATATCTTCCTTAAATTTTTGGATACAATGTCAAAGTAATGAATTCAAGTCAATTAATACTAGCTAACTTATGTGTGTACTTTAATTTTTCAGGCATGAAATTGGTGGCATCCCAACCAGGAATATGCACTCACACTCACTTTTTACCCATATGTACCAAAGACGCATGTTTATATCAATGTCGTTCAAGATATGGATGGAGAACTTGGGGAGAATGCAAAAATCTACTTACTTGTCGTTGCCATTTTGAATGCCCAGCAAAGGATGGAAACATCTTTATTCCTTAAGTTTCCCCCCTCACATCTAAGCCTAATTTCCCATACCCTCCACACAGAAATAACCCCAAACCCTAAAGTTTAATATTTACTACTGAACTATGCTCGTGCGATAAACGGGTTATCTTAATAAAGTATTAAATTGAATGAGATTATTGAAAATACTCATCGAAACAATGTTTTATATTATGTTTGGTTTAATACATATTAGTGACATGGCATCGTGTGATGAACGAGTCATTTAAATATAATATTAAATTTAATGAGATTATTGAAAACAAGGAGGAGGCCCCCGCTGCATTGCGGAGAGGTTTGGTTGTTTCCAATTGTGTTGTGGTTTGTCAGCGTAGGTCTTTTGTTGCTTGATTTGGTGGACCATGATCATGTGGGTAAGGCATGAAGGGCTTTTGTTTTTTAGCTGTTAGGTGGTGTAATGTCCAAGCATAGACGTTAGTCGTGCTTCAATGAATAAAGTGTCCTTGTTTAGCTATTGTTGTGTCTTTTTAGCGGTGTTGTAATGGTTGTTTAGGTTGTCTGAAGTTTAAGTGTTGTTGTAGTGGCCATGTAGCTGGTTGTGTAAGTTGTTAGCAGTTTTGGTTGTCAAATCATGTGTGACTGTACCAGTTTGTTAACCAAGGTCTGTTACATTGTGTTTTATTTGCGGTTACTTATTCTTTGCATATGTATAGCAAATACGAACTGAACATCGCGTGGTGTATTTGAATGTTAGTATACTTGCTCCAATAATATGTATCACCATTTGGAGAACCAACCGTCATAAACAGACTAACAGTAAACAGAACTTATGGGCCAGCACTGGGCTAAAAGAATGGGCCAAACTTTTATTACTTTTTTATTCTCCACCGACCACCGTCCACGGAGATTAGTATATATATGCAATACTCGCTTAGATAATATTTTATATTGTATTTGGAATTATCCTAACTAATTACTAGTAACCTAGCATCGTGCAATGAACGGGTCATTTTAATATAATATTAAATTCAATAAGATTATTGAAAATACTCATTGAAACAAAATTTTATATTGTGTTTGGTTGTTGAATACATAACATTAGTGTCAAAAATCACATGTTAATACGTTTGATACAATTATGTATTTACATAGTAGGGTTTTCGAGCATTGCAGTGGCAAGTGCCCTATAATTAAAACTTTTGGCCACTAATGTTTTCTAATTATATGTTTTCTGCAACAAATGACGAAAATATTATTGAGTTAAGAGATGCTCGTCTATTATTTATTATGATGATAAATGTAGCAAGGGACGTTTGATGAAAAAAAAATATGAAGATGAGAAAGATTGTATATACGACGATAACAATAAAAGTTAAAATACACCGAAGTTTGTAACTAAATAGAGTAATACTTAAAATAAGGTAGCTAAAGTAAGTGATTGTAAAATTATAAAACGTATGGTTGGTTTGTATCATGTCAAATAAAAGACAACTTTCTTCGTTTCTACCGTGTGTTATATTAATTGTATGAAACTTTTTGTGTTTGATTAATTTGTACAATAGGTATATTGAAATGTACTTTTTATTTAGGGGGTGTTTTTTACATGAAATGAAAGAGTTGAAAAGTGGATGACTGAATATTTTGTTATCTTAGATGATTGTACATATTATTTAGTTAGTAGTAACTGCTTCAATTCTATATATAGAAATTTCAAAAGATTTTAAGAAAGAAGGTATAAGATGTTATATGAGATTTTCTATATACCACCCACTACATAATTTCTAAAAGACATGTAATAAACTTCTCATTTCTAGTTTTATACCACTACATATTAACTAGTTCCATCAATTTTTTTGTACGCTTTTAAGGGGTCATTTAAGCCTTAAATCGTATTTATTTGGTTAAATATTGCCTCAAATCGTTTCTTTTCTCATTTTAGGTACTTGGGACATGATTTCTGGAAAATGGAGCATTTTGGACCTTTTTGGGCTCAAAAGTGAAGAAAACGGCAAAGTCGTGGAAAACCTGTCAGGAATTACACCTGACGGCGTCACGCCTTAACTGGTGACACCATCACTTGAAGATGATGAAGCTGGAAACTTATCACATGACACTTCAGAGAATTTGTGAAGGTTTTACACCTGACGGCGTCAGGTGTTTTTAGATGAAGTTCGTCTGGCTTTAACATTACACGAGATGGTTCAGAAGATTTTAAGAGAGACGGCGTCAGGATTGAACCTGACGGCATCAGAAGACAAAGAGTGACGACGTCAGCAGGTTGACTTGCACAAGACGAAACCCTAAAAGCGGCGATCTGATGGCGTCAGAAATTATAACCTGACGCCGTAAGCCTTGTATATCTATATATACTTTTCGATTTTTCATTCATTACTGTGCAACTTGGGAGACATAAACCCTAGTCTGAATTTTACAGCTTTTGTAGGGTTTTCATACCCTCTTTTCTTCCATGTTCAATTGAAGATAAATTTTCCTTTAATCATTCAATATGTCTATGTGTTGTTTGATTAATTGCTTATCTTTTCTTTCTTTTAACATGTTAGCTTAAGTTTATTTGTGTTTGCTTAGATCTAATGAAACCTAGTTATTGATTGTTGATAAGTTGTCTATTGTTTAGTTGATTGATTCGCGTTAGGTTTAAGAAAACTGGCTAATCTCCTTTGGGTAACAAGTTTGAATGTCTTAAAAAATGTAATCGGATGTGCACTACGGTTTTATTCGTTGTATTTAATGCATGAATAGATGTTAGTGATTCTATGATAGGGTACTTAACGTGCGGTCATAAGAAGATATTGATATTCATAGAGTTGGGGAAGGTTGTGCACATCCCCACGACTGGTATTAAGGAATACAATGCTTCTATTAAAACAATTGCACTGTGACATTCAACAAATTAATAAAAGATAGCTAGAGAGTAATTATATCTAAGTAAAAACGCTTGTCTCACTATAAGAAGTCCACCACTTTACCTTTATTGTTATTTTATTTTTTGTTTTTAGTTTAATTATTAGTTTCAGGTTAGTTGGCTAGCAACTAATTCCGCCCACTCCTTCAAAACAGAGATTTTAATTGCTTTCATAAAATATAAAAATATAAAAAGAATCATCCCTCACCTTTAGGCTTAAATTAACATACACTTTAACCTAACGACACTATTCCTCTAGAGAATGATCAATCTCCCGGACATACCTATACTACACTACAACGATCAGGTACACTGCCTGGAGGATTGCAAAACTTATCAAGATCCCTTGAGAGGTAAAACCTTTTGTGAGGCCGCAATCCTCGCATCAATCGCGCCTTGTCAACATAGGCTCGCGCAATTACTTCATTAAAATCGTTTGCATAGCTTATTTGTAAAAGGGATAAATAATACATAAATTTAGTAATCATTAAGTGTTTACACGCCTGCAACTAAGATTCCACTGAGTGAGAATAGATTTTAGCACTTATCTTATATAGCTAAGCAATTAAACGTGTGACAAGTTTTCCTACTATCGGCCAAGCCTCTTATCTGTATTCGTTTTCTATCTGTGTGCGTGTGTGCCATTCGCTTTCTTATTTTATTTACTGTTTACTTAATTTACACAATCGTGACAGTCTCTCAGGCTGAAAACCCCCCTTGCATTAGATTAGGGCTTTAGAACTAACTTAGGATTGAAATACTGATAGATATCTAGGTATTAACGTTCCACTCTTAGTGATCGACACTCTACTTACTAACTAGCTACATTGATCGGGTACATTGCTCGTTAGTGTGTGTTATCGGATAAGTCGGCTAAATATAAATTTAAAACTTGATAATATAATCTAAACCTACAACGATATACGCACGCATCAACAAATGAGAGAGTTTAGAGGAAGAAGAGAATCGTAATACAAGTTACGTGTGTGTAATGACTAATCTATAACACTTTGTTTCTTGACGAATACGAGCGTTCTTCTCTTGCACTTTGATAAAGAGGATGACCGTATCACTTATAAACACGTATCAACACGTTATAGTGATCAAAGGAGAACAAAGAAAGAATAGAATGTTTTTGTGCCAAGAGGGGTTAATTTTTATGAAGGAATAATACAGCATTTATAGGCACCAGGAGGAGCAGGGGACGGTCCTTTAAACCTTGGACGGTCCCGTATATATATAAGGGACCATCACATGTTTACGGGACCGTCCCGACAAACGCTCATGTTTTTGTCCTGGTGTGGTGAAATTTTATCTGGTGAAAATTTTATCTGGTTTAGGCGGGAAAACTAGCTGTTGGAGAATTTGAAATTCAAATTTATTTTCTAATAAAAGGTTTCTTTAAATTTACAAAAATACTTTTGTAAAAATATTTTGTCACATAAAAATGTGAGATTTTGAGAAAATAAATTCTTTGATCACTTTACTAATGTTGATATTGTGTTTGTTCATACATGAAGTGATGTTGTAGTCGAAACGAGATTTCTCAATTAAAAACTTATCAAGTATAGTTTTACGTAACGTGTTTTTATATTTTATGATTATCAAAATGTATAGAGACCGAATAATGCAAATGACGTTTTTGACATTAGATTAACATGTTTGATTGATTTAAATGGGCTTGATATAACCATACATTTTCTATACGTTGTTGGAATTATAGTCAACCCAACAACGTGACTCTACTCCCTCCCAAACCCGATGACCCGATTCCTTATAGTATTGTAATGTAGTTTGATATTTCTTTTAAGCATAATATTAGGCACATATATTAGCCATGTCAATCACTTGTATTGCAATAAAATGTCAATCGCAATTGCGTTATACAAAAAAATAAATAACGCCAAATACGATATCTTGATTGAAATTAAATTTTACATATAATTCTCATATATTTCTTCGAAGCCAGAAATTACGAAACTTAAAGATAAAAGTTCTAATTAGTGTTTCTCTCTAGCATCCACAATGATAAACATTTACAAAGGTTTATAATTATGACACATCACAAACACATAAACTTTTTAGATTTACTAGATGAGTACCCATGCATAGCAACGAGATTTTATAGCGACGGATAGTTTATTGATAAAAAAAAGTTTATAGTTTATAAACGAAAAATAATAAAAGTTTGAAGATTTGGGAATTAAACATAATGTTTTGAAACCCGGTTCGACCCGGGGGGTTCAACCGGTTGAACCGTTCTGGTTGAAAAATGGGTCGATTTAAACCGGGTCAACTTGCTAGGTTGGGTCAAAAACGGGTCAAATTAAACCGAGTCAACCCGCCGGGTTTGAAGCATCTCGGGTCAACCCGGTTTGTGTTTTAATTGGTTGTATTTAATTTGGTAGATATGTTTTTAATTGGTTGTACAATGTGAATAAATCATTATACTTCTAATTAATGAGGTGTTTTAATATGAGTATTAATTACATTACTCATTTCCATCAATAGCAGATTGAAAACTCAACAATTTGACATTGACTTGAAAACTCAACATTGACCATTTCTCCTTTATAAGTAGTAGAGATAAACCTATTTCCAGTATAGATAAACTTGTTAGAGCTTTATAAATATACAACATAACTCAATGCATTAAATTGTGAAGAAGTTTAAGATATTGGACTTCTTCATGCCATGTAAGTAGGGCAGAGCATCGGTCCAAAACCGACCCGAACCGACCCGACCCGACAAAACCGAAAACCGAAAACCATGTTTGGGCCGAACCGAAACCGAACCGAATATGGTCGGTTCGGTTCGGTTTTTTGCCAGGTCCGTCGGTTCGGGTCGGTTCACATGTTTTTGTGTGTGTTTTTGTCGGTTTTGGGCCGAACCGAACCGAACCGAACCGAACCGAAACCGAAAACCATGAAAACCCAAAACCGAAACCGAACCGACGGGCCGTCGGTCCGGTTCGGTTTTTGTCGGTTCGGTCCGGTTCGTCGGTCCGGTTCGGTTTTAAGCACTTGATGCTCACCCCTACATGTAAGTATGAAATTGATGTCAACTATGATTAACAATATTATGGTTCTCTTCATCTTTTTATAAACCCTTTTATAAACAATCATAGTGGAGTAAGGCTAATGCTTCATTTATTAATAATGGCATCTCGATTTTTCAAGTTATTGCATAAAATTATATTGTTTATAGTGTAAAAACAATAATAAATGGGAAAAGACACGAGTTTGGTGGAGCATCGCGCCCAAAGAAGACAATCCGATAAGATCCAACGGGGTACGGGCGGGTTTGGAGGAGCATCTCGCCTCAACGGGGCCCCCTGATAAGATCCCCAATGGGGATTGGACCGGGTTTGGGGATGATTTTTGTAATCGGGTTTGGGGGTGGCCGACCCACCCCACTGCCATTCCTACACCAAACTTTATTAGATTTTGACGAAAAACGATTGTCATGTAATGTCGTGTTATCCGTCCGAATATTGGTAGCACTGTATCTTTGTTATGCGGCTATCAATGTTCTCGGTATATACTGGAAAGAAAACCAAGTGGATAATGAACAAGTGTTGAGCAAACAAAGAGATCGATACCACCAATATGTTTTCTATTCCACTGCTAAATGGGCATGAGATTCTGTTTTTGCGACATGAGTCTCATATTGGTTCTACATGGCCGGGAATCAATAGCATCCAATCAGCAATATGTTAAGCACACAACTGAACCCAATCCTGCAACATAACCCACTTGGTTGCAGCCTCTAGGATGTTTAATCCAAACATAATTAAACTTGGTCAACAGAAAACCGAATACTCGGAAAAAGAAAGAAATGCACCTTTCAGTATCTCATGTAAACCACAAAAACCATTCAAAAAAGCAAAGGAATAATCCTATCCTTTTTTCACTTTTCAACTTATAAAAAGTATGTTATTGTAACCTGCATTTTTCTTCCAATAACAAGATATACAAAATAACAAACATAAAATTAAAAATAAAGAAAAAAAGAAAAAAGACCCTCAGTACCCTTTTCCATCACTTGTTCTCCAATGTCAATGGCATAACAAACTCCATAATTCAAACAGAATAATATAACTCCTATCTTCATCTACAAGAGAAAACAAGCGATGAAAATTACAAACCTTTTCATATTGCAGAAATTGATGGATCATATTTATAAAAAATAATCAGGAGTCTTGCGGGTGGTGTCTGGCTCGATCTGCTTTGGGGCTGGATCGAATTGAAGAAAGTTTTGTTCCATGTTCTCTCCAACTTCAAGAATAGCAGCCATGTTTCCACACCGGTAACAGTAATTTGGAGCGCTAAATACCGTCACCACGTTCTTTTCCTGGTAATTCGTTATGTAACAATGTCACAAACTTTTTGAGATGCATTCAAAGTAGAGGCTTTGAGGTAGAGGTGGCAGTTTCGACCATATAGATGGTGCTTGGCATTGCTTATTTAAGTGCTTGTGTGCTTACATTGTAAGCAAATAAGCAGCTTTATGTGTTTGGATGAAGCTGCTTATTTGTTTTGCTTACTTTGTAAGCAAATAAGCAGCTTTCATTTTACTTTGTTACATGCTTATTTATTAAGCAGGTCAGCAGTTTCAAATAAGCAATCCGAAACACCCTAATACCTATTAAGGGTCAGCTTGGGTTTCGACTTTACTTGAATGGGATTATTAATTCAAACAGATTAAACCCCAACCAAAGTCTATTTTAAAGCACACATTATTGGAAAATTTTCCCTCGATTTAGTGATTTGTAAAAAACTACTGGACAAAAAAATGTTGTGGGCCAAACCAACCCGGCCCATTTTATGTGTACTAATAAAATCAAACATGTTTTTACCCTTTACCCACCCATGCATATTATAGTAACACCATAGTCCATAATACTGATCATTAATACTATTAAACTTGAAGATCCTCTATATATAAATTACGAACTTGTAAATAATAGAAGCTCTATGTAGACTACCAGGAGACTTGACAAGGGTTTTTAGTTATAAAAGAAGCTCACAAACCTGGGCCCAGTTAAAACCCTCCATCACAAGCTGATGAGCTCTTGAGATGAGAGTGAGTCCATTAGTATGGTTAAACTGACTCGCGATATCTTGTCCAAATGTATAGCCAGCTCCACGAGGAGAAATTCCCCACCCGCATCTGTCATCTGGATCAGACCATAAGAGGTCGCACATCGGTCCTTCGTGCGGGACCTACAAAATCACCCACCAAATATGTTGCTAATTAGTACCAACTGTAAAATAATGGCATGTCAGTTAGATGCAACACAAGATTAGATGGTCCATATTGACCCATTTAATTACGATTGTGTCACTTTAACTTAAGTCGGCCAGATACTAACCAAGAAGGGAACAACAGGGTAGTTGTATGTTCTTTTGGAATGCTGTTTGAGCCTTGCTCATTAGTATGTTTTGTTTTATTGGTCATCATTGTAGAGTCTCAAGGGGTATTTCCTTGATTCTTTGAGCTAATGACTTGTTTTAGCCTTGATTTATAATACAATTCACAGTTTCACAAGAAAGAAAAAAAGGGGAACAACAGGTCAATAAATCTGCACAGATCGCAAGTTACCCAAAGTGTATATGCAGGGCTTGATTCTTTATTAGAAAATTCATGCTATGATTGTAACGTAACTCTAAAATTTGCTCCTGTATACCCATTACCCAACCTGCCCATTTTGCTACATCTGCACAGGATCACCAAATGAATCACAACCACTGCTAAAAAAATTAGGAAGAAGCAATAACACCACACAAGAGATACATGTTTTCCCACTAGTCTTGCTTTGAAAGCAAATATCGACAACTAAAACATAATATTATTTTATTAGAGAAAACTGTTCAAATTACTTTAATTTTTTGTTAAAACAGCCGGCAAAAGAAGTTCAAATCACGAAACACAATTGGGAAATAAATAACTCGTATAACAAGACATTCAAACCTCGTTTTGCAAAATAGTACATGGGTATAGAGATTCCCAAAATAAGATATGGCCTCATAATAGTGTTACTTATAATGGGAACATATCATCATATATCCCTCTTCCCAATGAAATAATCAAAATTTTTAACTTCTCATTTCTCTTCGTAGCACATGTTAAATTTTGGTACTTTACATTAAAAAATAATAATGCTTTTTACGAAAACCATCAATCAACTTTTGATTTATAGTTACACATAAAAAGACATGCGGGAAGGGAAGAAAATAAAGGCCAATAATCACAAACAGCACGAAATAATTACAGGAAGTGAGAATCTAATATACAGTATGTGTTTCAGCAATTCTCCTACATCTATGGTCACAGCTATCACATATCTGATGAACTATGTAGGGCATATAAGTAGCAAAAAAACTGTTCACATACCTCCTGAATTCGGTCCAAGGATCGAATGTTGTCTAGAGTGTCCAAAGATGGCGATAGTCCTCCGTGCAAGCAAAATATCTATGACGTATCAACAAACCATTTAATTATAGTAGTATTATGTATGGCAAAAACTGACATATATGCATGGTTCTAACCTGGCTCTCTATAAGTGCTGTAAGAGGAAGGTAATCAAAAAGGTCAGTGAAATGCTTCCAAACGTTTGCATTGCCGTACTTTCTCAAACATTCATCATAGAAACCATACCTGAGTTAAAAAGAAGGGTTATCAATAAAAAGCAGAGGATATAAGGCAAAGAATACAGATAATGGAGTTAACGTGTAGATACAATGATACGTGCCGCACATTTAACAATATTCAAGTTATCCTCTTACAGGGAACACACTTTTTGCGCTTGGCGTGCAAGAAGTGAAATTAAGTATAGTAGAATAAAATGTCGAATAAACAGAAACCATGCATCATTAAATGCATAAAGATTCAAAAAAGATCATGCCATCCAATCACGTGGCACTAACCAGATAAAATTGTTTAGCAACGAGAAACACCCTTTGATACTTTGGTATGTATGTTATCCAAGTCATGAATCAGCTGAAAAAAATGACTGCATTTAATGCATCCAATTATTTACTAACATCACATTATCATCCAACGTATACACACATGCATCTATCTTACAAAGTGGGGTTGGGGAAGCAACACTACGTATTGGGGCATTGGGCAGATAGAATTTAAGGTACTCACACTAGAGATAGTGCTAGAGAAAACATTTCCACGACACAGCCCACGTAAGTCCATCATTGGGCCCCAACAGCTATGTGACAGAAGATCACTCCCTTGAGAGCAATTCGTCATGGGGTACCTCCTATACTGCTATCCTATGTGCACGTGTAATTTTGTTTGGACTGTTTAATTTAACAAATAAAACAAACTCAAAGCGCAATCACTCATGCATATACGTACTCCATGCATGAACCTAGCCTAGGAACAAATCTAAAACATTAATGGCAGATATTGCGGCAAAAGATTAACAAGGCAATAGAAGTATAGAACTTCTCTAAGATGTTCCCGAGTATAAAACGGAAAGAAAAGAGATGGAGAGGAAAAAAGGAGTGAAGTAAATAGGAGAGGAATAAGAAATTATTTTTTTATCTTGTGTTTCCGAGTTGGAAAGAAAAGAGAAGGAAGTAACAAAAAAAGAGCTTTAAAATAAACTTCACTCCATTTCATCCCAATTTGGGAAGTAAATTAGGAGAGTAATTTTGATGGAATTTACTATCCTTTACTTTCCTCTCCCCCCCTAAAAAATCTCAGGAACACAATTTTTTTTACTACCATCCCAAACATTTCCCTTTCACAGTTTCACTCCAAAAAATAAACTCGGGAACAGAGTGTAACATACTTAGAGGCAGATAAAGTAAGGGAGGGGTTGAAAACCATAAATTATGTTGATCATGCCAAAGTAAGCTTAATAACTAGTCTCGCAAACATCTTACAGGCCTTAAGTTGTTGGCAACTTAAAAACTTTCCGCCATGCATGTAAAGTTGCAAACTGCATCTCAAGGAGCAGTGAGCGAGACAGCCGCATATCTCCTCAAGAATTTCACTTCCAATATCAAGAGTGAGAAGAGTGTATGAGGAGGAGTTTATACCTTTTAAAAATACAACTATACAAGACATACTCCATGTCCGTTCCAAAATGTTGGTCTTTTAAGGTTATGGGCGCCTGCCCAGGCCACCCCAACCCCGGCGGGGGGCTTCCCTCAGAGATTAAAGATCGAAGAGGGGTTTAACAAAATTATTGCAATCCTTTCATATTTGACTATTCTCTTTTTATCTTACTAAGTTATGTGAATGTTGGACTTCCTACACAAAAGATGGATTGACAGAAGCTAAGAGAATATGAGTATTGACCAGTATGATTCGTCTTATCTCATATGTGCATACGGAAAATAATAAATGGAAGACAAAGATCAAATATAGAAATTAGTTCTTCGAAGGATAGCCCTTGTAACTACAAAACTAGTGCAAAGGCTAACGTTTCTTAGGTGGAAAAAGCTTAAACCTTTACTATAGGCAAGTACATTCAACATGATTAAAGGATCTTGCACTCTCAAGTGTTGACGCGACTCATTTTCGTTTACATTTGCTTTTTTGGCTAAAATTCTACATTTTCTTTTTTACGTCGATACAACTTCCACAACCATGCAAGTAACTAGATATAATAATGAGTAATGAACATTATATTTGAACTTATAATAATTCCATAGTAGACTATCAGAATAAGCTTGCAGTTAAAACAGAAATCATCTATGCATAAGAAAGACAGATATATAAGCATAGTTTGATGACAAACCTAGGAAATGGAAGAATGTTTGCACTTTTAACTTCAAGAGAATAAAGGCCAAATTACATGTAGTTTTACTTAACAAAGCAGAGATCTTACACTTGGGTAATCTGCCGGCTCTCATGATTTCCTCTAAGAATTGTTAGTCTGTCTCTATAACGAACTTTAAGAGCCACTAACAGCGAGACGGTCTCCACTGAATAATACCCACGATCTGCAGTACCAATATGATTATAATCAATTCATATAAAACAAACTATTTAATTGTTCAAACGTGACATAAATAAACAAGCCAACTTAGTATGTTTAATAACACAAGATATTACACCAATTAACAAAATAACTGAAACAAAACACTCCACAATCTACAAAAAAGATTCTTACATCTAATTCCGAAGTGTCAAAAGGATAAATGGTCAATATTTCTTAATGCAATTAATGCAGAAAAAATCACGTCCTAGTCTGAATAAAAGTAGTACAAGCAGGTGATAATCTTCCAAGATATTAACATCCTTCTTTATCACTGCAAAACTCATTTTGAGCTTTAATTCAGCTCAGGCCATCCAAATTCCATCTATACTTGCTTTATTTGTGAATTTTGAGCTTTACATCACAAACCACAAATTCACAAAATTAAAAAAAAAAATAAAAAAATAACCTAACTCAGTATGCACATTGGCACAAGAAATCACAAACCAATAAAAGAAAATAGCTGAAAAAGCCTATGACGCAAACATGTATACACAAATACAAACACCTATGACGCAAACATGCATCTACAATTACAAACAGGGTGATATGGCAACTTTTAAGCATGTTAACAACCTATTGCGTCATCACAACACTTACTTCGGGTTCCAATTCAGTTCAGACCTTCAAAATTCCAGTATTTCCATGAAGACCCACTTTACATCAGAAATCAATATAACTATAACAAAATCTATACTAACTACACCTCATTAATTAGCACAATAACTAAATAAATACTTGCATAAATGTCCATATTTGCATCACAAATTACAAATCCAAATAAATTACAAACATAAATCCAACAAAATCTACATTAACAACACCTCATTTATTATCACAACAGCTAAATCTTCAAATTTAACGTATTAACAACCTCCTTCATCATCACAACACTCATATTAAGTTCCACTTCAGTTGTGGCCTAGTGGCAAAAGGGTTGTGACTTGTGACTATCATTCTAAAATGTGTGAGGTCTCAAGTTCAATTCCTGCTAGGTGCAAACAACCTTGAAGTGGCCACGCCAACCTCCTGAAAATGGAGGGCTTTACCTGGTTTGAGCTTGTGTGGTGGTGGATTCAAACCCCGTGGATTAGTCGGCCAAAAGGTCGGAAACCATGGTTACCCAAAAAAAATATTTGCATAAAAATTCAAACTTTTATCTCAATCTCACTATCACGAATCCTAACAAATCTATCCTAACATCACCTATTCGCCTCATTAATCATCATAACAACAAAATCCCAAAATTTTAACAACCTCCTTTGTTAATTACAAAGCTCATTAAAGCTACAATCCAGTCGACCCCTCAAAATTCCATCTATATTTCCATAAAGATCCGAATTCCGAACTCTCATAAGAAACAAACACAATCCTAACAAAATCTACACTAATAACATTATAACACCTCATAATCATCACTGCAATAAAATCCCTAAATCATATAAAGCTACAATCCAGTCTATCCTCATAAATTCCATCAATATTTGCAAAAAGATTCAAAGTTCTATAAAAAACAAATACAATCTCAACAAAATCTATACTAATAACACCTCACACGATATCAAAAATCCCCAATTTACTAAAAAAGCACTCATACAGCTTACGTGCAGTTTATACCTAAAAAATTCCATCAATATTTCCCATAAAGATCCAAACTTTCATCAATGACCAATATAATTCCAACACAATATATTCTAAGAACACCTCATCAATCATCACAACATCGAAAAATCCCCAAATTCAATAACAACACCTCCATAAATTCCTAAATTTTCATCAAAAATTAGTAAACTTTTTACAAAATCTTTACTACTTATAAAGCATGGATGTCATCCCTTAAACTTAAAGTTCTTAACTTTAAGTAATGTTGTTTACCTATTATACATTTATACCCCTTGTATAAATGAAAAGATCAAGCATATCTTTACTACTATTTACTTTGATGTAACAATAAAAATGGCAATAGTTGCTTTTTAATTCTAACAAACGGTTTTCAAGCAAGTCTAACACACGGTTGGTCTTTCTAAAAAACAAATTTCAAAAACACACTAACAAAAGCGTGAGAAGACTTTTTATATTTAGTAATAGTTTCCAAAAAATCATGCTAATCACTACAAATTAAACCCGTAAGGGGTTGGCAGTGGGTGCCTGAAGGCACGGGAAGGGATGGGTGAGGCACGGGAACACCGCCGCCATCACCTTGATCACGCACGGGATGGAAGATAAAAGTGAACGTTGGGACATGTTTTTTGACTGTTTGTACTTTTTTTGGGTGAGTGATGGGTGAGTGATCGGATGCCAACAAAAATATGGGTGAGTGATGGAAAACGTGGGTGAATGATGTGGCATAAGGGGATTGGTTGGAGTGAGTGATGGGAGAGAGATTGGGTGATGGGTTGCCAACCCCCTTAAGTGTTGCATCTAAGCGTCACACAAAAACGTAAGTAAAATTATTTGCCGCTATACATCGTCGCTTTGTCCCATACCCCACCCCGGCGGGATTGGGTGTTGTTTTTATTGTTGTATACATTGTCTTTGCGCGGTATTCATCTAGTAACACATTAACCCCTCACACAACATCAAAAACCCCCGGAATTGGATTTTTTTAACACAAAATGAATAACTCACCTCACCCAGGGACGGAGCCAGGGGGTTCCCGCGGGTGCCCGTGCACCCCATGGAATTTTTCGATATAGTGTTAATTTTTGAAAAAAAAAAAACACTGATTTTTCCTAAAGTCATCTTAAATGCACCCGGTCCATCGAAATATGTTTCTAGTATTATTGTTCAAATTTTTCACCAAAATCTACACTAACAACACCCCAAATAAAATCTATACTAACAACACCTAATTATTTTTTTAGCAATAAAATTTAATAAGCTCAATCAAACCAACCAACTCACCAACATAATCCCCCATGAAGAGATAATTAGTATCAGGACAACTCCCCCCAATCCTAAACAGCTCAATCAAATCATAAAACTGGCCATGAATATCCCCACAAACAGTCACCGGACATTTCACCGGCTGAACATTATACTCCTCCACTAATATCGCCCTCGCCTGCTCACACAGCGCCTTCACCTCGCTCTCACTCAGCGCCTTGCATTCCATCAGCTGGGCTATCTGTCTGTCTATGTCTGTATGTGACGGCATCGGATCGGGTTTTGTTGTTGGATCGGGTGTGTGTGTGTTTTTAGTGTGTGAGAGAGAAAGGGGGGATGAGAGGAAAGAGTGGTTTAGAGGAGTTTTGTTTTGTCAGTCAAAGTTTGTTTTCTTGTTTTGGAGCTTGCTGCCACGTGGCATTGTTGTTTTTTTTAATGAGGTCATAAAGAGGGTAAAGGATGGAGTCAAAATCGAACTGAATCGAACGTGAATCGAGAGCTGAATTGAAGTGACTCGGTTAGGTACGGTTTTGTGTCGATCTATTTGGTTCGGTTTATATGACTTAGGTGTGTTTTTCTAGGTTTTGACTCGAATAGATGTGAATCGAAACCGATAATCATAAATATAGATAACCGAAAACCGACCTTAATTTTGTCGGTTCGATTTCAATCAGACCAGTTCGGCTCTGTTTTTCAGTTACGTTTGCTTTTTAGTCTGCTTTGCTCAGCCCTACAAAGATGTTACTAACCTTTTAAAAAAAAGTATGGTTAATGAATTCTAATTTTGTTCATTTGAGTTACTAAAATTGTGAAACATGAAATTTGGGTCACTGAACTTACAAAATGATACATACACATAACTGAACTTGTAAAACGCGACATTTGTGTTACTTAACTTATTCAAAATATCCACGAGGTTTGAAAATCTAGAATCATAAATATAAAGAAAGATCGTTTGAATCGGTCTCTTTTAGCTTGGGAGATGAAAAGTCATGGTTAACGTCATCGTTGAACCGTGATTGCCATTGGATCGGTAAAGTGATGCTTGAGCCTTGATGAGATGATGATATAATGTTAAACAGAGAAGCCATGGAAGAAAAACATCTCAGAGCTTCTTTTCTCATTGTTTTTTGTTTAAGTTATTGGTGTATTCGTTTGAAGTGTATTTTAGTAAAGAAGTTAGTTGATTATGATAAACAAAGTCTATGTACTACCGATATAACAATAACAATAATGGACTGATAAAGGAATGTAATCGAAGGTGTAACGGAATGAACATAGTAATTGAATGAGTCATTACTCTTCCATTGACCTATTTGGTCGTCATGTTGAAATGGAATATATCATTTCAGCATGTTGTTTGGTATGATGCAATTGATATTGGAAAAGAATGAAATAAATCAAATATGGTAACATGTGATTTCATGTCGTAAAAAAAAAAAAAAAACAAAAAAAAAAAAACAACTATGGGGTGGATATGTAATAAAATTGGTAGTTACTACGTAATGAAATGAAATAATAAATACACTATTCTATTACAAAACTCAAAACAAACAAAATATTCATGCATACCAAACGCTACGTAAATGTAATCAGTATTGATGATCTTAAAAGATCTACACATAAAAGTCGTAAAATACTTATGGTCTTTAAATGAACATAATTGCATATGGCAACTTTTCGTTCAAAAATGGTATAAAGCTAAGAAACACAAGTCCAAAGCCTTCGTTGACAAATATGTGGGGACAAGTCACTAAATTCAAATCTTTAAATGGATAGACAACTAGTAAGTAGTACCTCAACATTTTTTATGTTTATTTACACCAAAATTCTACGTAGTATTTTTTTGTAAATATAATCTTTTCCTTGAAACCCGTTACAAATGCTATAATCAAGATGAAAATAAAGTCAATCATTACCTCTCATTTTGGCTAGATCTCGAGGGCATACCTCTCATTTTGGCTAGATCTCGAGGACAAACTCGGATCTTAAACTAAGATACGAATTACGAAGTACTATTTAATATATTAGCATGAATATGTCAACAAAGTGTCCCTTATTAGGATGGTTACTATGGTGGAGTGGTCTACTACCACCACCTTCACTTTTCACGCACCATCCCCACCGAAGAGGTCCACAATCGCTCGCTAAAGGTGCAATTTTTGCATTGGCTTGGTGGTCCGCACTATCGAACAGTTTCACATGTTTTTTGTGGGTGTGCGGTATATTATAGGATATGTTTGCATTAAGTGAGGTGTTTTTATATGAGATTTGCTACAACCACACAAAAACATTCATAAAATAAATTGTTATTGTTTGATTGACTTAATAAAAAAGAAGAGAGAGAAACTATAGCAAAATACACCAATCAAACTATGACTAACTCATTTTCTGGATGTTTTATGTGGGTGCAGCAAATCTCTTTTTATATTTTTTGTTTGATGGTGGCCATAACACATGTTTAGTGGTGGGTTTGGTAGTGTGTTGAACGGTGATGTAACGATGACGTGAAAATGATGGTTTTTATAACCACATCACCCAATGCATCTCAAAGTTTTCCAAATGATACAAGGGCAAGGAATCTAATATACAATAGTAGATTCATTGGATCCTAGAAAATCAAAAATAGTAATAAGGACACCTTGCAAATGACAGTTGGTAGTTGATGGCTGTTTTTCTCCAACTACTAGCTTTTATGTGTTGCTTCTTGCAAAAATATCGGTATACTGTATATAAAATTTGGATGTCATGAAACTACTATAGCGAAGAAGTATGTGACATTCTAATGATAAAGGAATTAATGAACTGAGACTACTACTATAGACACAAAAAGATTTAATTTTCTATATGACTTCACTATGGTTCTACCAATTACACATTTGTAAACGAAAACCATGGTTCAACCATAGCAACCTAAAACTCCCAAAAATGTTTTCGTTTCTGTGCATAAGATCCTAATATTTCACTATTTTCGAGATTTCTTGTCTTTTGGTTTCATGCTTGCTCTACGAGCCACATCCCAAGGCTTTTGGGGTGCAACCACTCCATGTTGTGTAGCAAAGAATGACTCGTACCCTGGTGAGTCAAAGGCAAAACCTGTGTGCTTTGACTTTTCTTTCGGTAGCATAGCAACAGCGTAACTTCTTTCATCATCTGGGCTCAGTTCGTTGCCTATATCTAGCAATCCTACACCAATAGGATCTAACTCATGCCTGTGGATTTCTTGAACTATCTGATAGTCGTATGGGAATAACCATCTCTGGAACCTGATGTTATACACAGAACTTTTAGTATTGCAATTTCAACATTTCAACCCGTATTTATGAAGACGAGTTGAAATTAAATTTTCATTTATGATGGCCCAAACGGGTACAAATATTTGAATTTGTTATACAAGGAACTGGTCAAAAGTTTCCAAAAACATACTGTATTAAAACGCGTACTTAATTAATACACTAGACTAAGTCGTTTAAATTCATTATTTTTCGTAGTATAGTGTTTAGAATATTTAATACCCCAATGGCCCAATTATTTATTAATCTCAAAAAACTTGGAGAAAAAGTGTTGACAGGTCAACCCAATCCGTCTAAAGAAAAAACACGTTTTGACCTGTTAACAAACGTAACCAACCCACCCGTTTAGCCACATCTTAAATAAAGATTGTCTGGAGTTCAGGTACATAAAGGAAATGCTCACCCTTGATATATGAAGTCGCCTAAAAGAGCAACAACGGGAATAAGAATGACCATCAGATAGAAATAGATTGTGCTCATTAGCACATAGATGGTGAAAAAGGTCCCCTGAAGTTGAAAACAATAAATGCAGATTAGTTTGAATTAAGTGACATATTTCCTTATATAGCGCTGTAATCTATCTTTCGTGAGGGAAGTCCATAAATATGAAAATACACGTACCTTATTAACAAAAACAAGAGCATAGATGCATATGAATATGAACCAAAACAGCACACTGCCTCCAATGCTGATGTTGTGCCACCTTGTAACTGTGCTACACATCATAAGAAGACGCAAATTGACAGTAATCACAAGACATGTGAATGCCAATGTGCTAACATCCCAGTGGCCCAACATCAATCCTGAAGAGGTTATTCCCGATGTACTAGAAACGACCGCAAAATAGTACACGACCAATGATTGGTAGACTGCGAAGACAGCCAAAGTAGCAACAACTTTCCAATTGAAGAAGGCATTATTTGGTCCCTCTTTGTATAATTGTGGGTATTTCTTTGAAAGCGCTACACTTACATCCTGCAAAAATTATACCCCAAGTTACAAATAAGATATATAGCAATATATAAATACATATCTAATTTATATTCATGCTACTGATTGACGTTAATAGTCAGATCCTACCTCTTCATTTTGAAACCAAATACAATATAACTTGTAACTATCATTTCACATGGTAGCATTGGTCAAGCATAGATCAACTACAGGCGGCAAAACAGACGGGTGTTCGGCACAAGAGTAACAAGTAAGAACGAGTAACTTTTTTGCTAGAGGTCGAGTTGAATTGAACCAAAACAAATTGTCCAAATAAAAATTAATTTTGTTTAGATATAATAGAGTGGCTAGCATGATTACAACGATTAAGGAGGTTTTATACTTCAAAAGTACACTTCAGGCTACTTTTGAGTAATTTTAACCTTGTATTAACAAGTTCAAAAGTAGATGGTCCATCCTACCTCTAAGATCAACAACAAAAGAAAAGATATAAGTACCTTGTCAAGAAGGCCAACGATGACAACAGGCAGGGCAGTGAAAATAACATTGTACAGAGACTGACACCAATCGTCATAAAATCTTTGACCCGAATAACCCGTTTGGAAAGTGTACCAAAATTGAGTCAACGTGAACGTAAGATTCTTGTAAAAGAAGTACGAAACAACCTACACAAAAATGTGTTGAAGTAAGGACCATGAAGCAAATAAATAGTTTAACAAAAATGGCCAGAAGGTAAGGGTAAACCTTGCTTAATCTAAGATAAGACCATCGTCCATGCACAAGGAGTAGATCTGTTAGAAAACGGAACTGAGCAATTGCAAAATCACTAGCCATCACCGCCTGCATCCCTTCAAGACCACTTATGCCAACACCAATATTTGCTGCTTGAATCATTCCAACATCATTTGCACCATCACCAATACTTAGCGTTATCTTGTTTGCTCCTTTTCTGACCAGTCGGGTGACCTGCGCCTTTTGTAAGGGAGAAACACGGCAGCAGACAACCGAGCTACAGTTCAAGCTCAAACTAAGCAACGTCGACCTCACACTCGGGTCTAGAGCATACATCAAGCACTTTCCGTCTATAATAAGAGCCAACTTTTTGCCAGATGAGTCACTAAGTATTGTTTTTGCTTCTTGATGGTACTTTTCTAAGTCGGTTTTAACCATCTCTTTTATAAACCGTGCAATCTCCACTTGGTCACCCTGGATCAAAAGTTTCACTTAAGTTTGATGATATGAAGTTAAGGACTTAAGGTGGCAATTTCGATCCGTTAACTTATGAGTGGGTGGATTTGGTTTACTCTCATCCCAAACAGGACAAATCAGTAGATTTTGTTAAACATGGAAAGGGTCAAATAGGATGTATGGAAAAAAGTTGAAAGTCCACGAAAATGAATGTTTAATGCATGTAACTTCTTATACTTATTAAAATACAATTCGAAAAAAAAAATTATTTAAATCTCTTATTTCGACCCGTACTAAAAGATGCACATTTGTAACCCAAACCTGTTTTGATATATTATGAAATGGAGGTTAGGTGAGAGGGACTACTTACCCTGCTTTCAACGTCTCTGATCTCATCAGTTTCTGAACTGATAATAAACTGTTTCATGTCATTATTAATCAGCTTGCAAGCTGGGGCCATTCAATAAAATACATACAAATGAAATATTAGAAATTGCATAACGTATATAAATAATGACCTATTTTTAAAAAAACCATACCGTAAGCTATATTTATTGCTGTTTCCAGTTTGTCCCCTGTAAGCACCCAAATCTTTAATCCGGCTTTAGAAAGAGTTTCTATACAGGCTGGTACCCCTTCTTGAAGCTTGTCTTCTATAGCAGTGCATCCAATCAAATTCAGATCCCTTTCTATCATTTCTGCCACCTGTTTTCAGACATTAGATAAATTAAAGGTAGCAAGATGGTCAAGTAAGGCAAGTTACAGGTTGGGTAACAGGTTAAAAACGGGGTTGGGCCACGTTGGTTGACCTGCACACCAAACTCTTTATTTGTACATTTTTTATTTAAAATTGAATGTGTTGATTATGATAACATAAGCAACATTCTGACAGTAATAGACTAATATCTATAAATTAACCATTTTAGGAAGTTGTATTTAATAAGGGAGTTGGCTGACTTCCAACCCATTTAACCCGATCTCCTTTTAATTTTTTGTGTTTGACCTGTTGGAGAATAAATACAAACCGAATCAACCCATCCGTAAGTAAATGGATCGAAATTTGCACATCTTGTTTAATTATAAGCATAACCGATCAGTTATAAAATCTAATTACCTCATCCAGTTTCTTCTCACGGTCTCGTAGAGAAGATTTTGCCTGAATAAATTTCTCGTTCCAACTTTCATACATGTCTGTAGTTAAATCTTTATATGCCAGACAAAGAGTTCGCAGTCCAGCTTCTCCATACTGTTCCATATGCACTCTGGTAATTTTCTTTATATCTTCATTGCCACCCCCCAATCTCTCATATATTACAGAATCGGCCCCCTGTGATCAGCAGATTCTGCATTAGTGTCAGTTTACATCTGGAACATCGAAGTTCAAGTTGCAAAGGAGGCTACTATGTTCTTACTTTGCAGTACAATACAAGCCTTCCATCTTTGTAACGACATACAACAGATTGCCGCTTTCTAGTACTATAAGAAGCACAAAGATTTAAGATCAAAGTAAAAAAGGAATCAAGATTTTGAAAGTCAAAATATAAATCCATAATATATACCTGTTAAACTCAAGGACACTAAGGATTTCATACGGAACATCTTCAACCTTCCCCATTTTCTCAGCATGCGATTCACGAACATATACCATTGTAGGCGTACGCCTGAGATGATTGAAATGCATGCCTTATATGATGACGCAAGAAACAATAATTGTACTCCAAAATCACGACTGTCAACAAATTGTGATCAAGTAAATACCTATAGAAAAAGAAGCCAAAATTCTTTGCAGCAGTAACTAAAGCAGCCTCATCAGGTGATGCAGCTTGATAACGAAGTTTGTCTGGGGTCTCTTCACCTTCTGGAAGCACCGTATGACATATAGCAAGGCATCTGAAAAATTCCTAAACAAGCAAGAAAAATGGTCCTAAAATGGAAACACGAACATATATGATAAAATTCTACACATCCACAACGTAAATACCGCAATGTATAGCGTATTCTAGATTCTAGAATAAAAATATTACAAAGAAAAAGCAGCAAATGTTCATCAAGACATTATAGTTGTATAATAAACCTAGACCATAAGCAAATTGACTTTACTAGTTGACATTGGTATTTTCAGATACAGGATATCTTTAAAGAAATATAATTTTTACCTTGCACATATCCGGATTCGGTTCATTCCTCCAAGCACCAGACATAAGCCTAGCATCGTCAAAATTAAAACCCGTATCACGTGTTCTGGTTGGTTGCTGCACCTCTTCTGCATTTGCTACTTCCACTTCTATCTCCGTAACACCAGTTCCATATGTCTCTCCAGCAACAGAACACTTAAAGAACTCCATTAAGTTTCTTGTTAGAGTTCCAGTTTTATCAGAGAATATATATTCCACTTGACCAAGTTCTTCATTCAGATTAGATGTTCGCGCCAATGCAGGGGTATTAGTTTCCCTATGGTACATACGCAAGTCGTTGTTGATGAACTGGGTTGACTGAATAAACTTGATCATCTGTCAGAGGAAAAACAAAACAGGAATGAAGTCAATAAAATATGAAAGACCCTGAAAAAAATTTATGATGTTCAGGAGCTTACCTCAATAGAAACATAAAGAGAAATCGGAATAATTGGTGAATATAGAGTTATGAGGGTAAAGATGCTTAAAACAAACACCTGAAAACGAACTAACAGAATCAGTAAACTTAGAGACAAAAGAGACAGCAGAAAGTCCTTACATAAGCAAGCAAAACTATACCACTAATCTGTTTGACGGATTAAACTGTTCAGATTCCACATTAACCCCAAGCTGTAAGTAGTAATACTTCACATCCACAAATAAGGAACTGCAAAATACATACGACCTTGTTATAACAGCACAATGAAAGCTCACAAAGGAGTTTTATGAGCATGATAGCCAATCCAATACCTGCCTATAGCCCCAATTAGACACAAGGAAAGAAGAACACCAAAAAGAGTAGCTATTACTTTGTCAAGTTTCTTCTCAAGTGTACTCCTTTTGGAAGGGACGTTCATGGCGTTCATCATTACCTGTATTTGAATACGCATAAACATGGTTTCGTACAAAGATACAATAACATATATGGAGCTGTTTTAAGAACCTTAGTCTCATGTCCAGTAAATACCACAGCCCCAACTATATACTCTGTATTACGAAGACTGCATCCCTGAAAAACACGTACAACGATACAAGTGATCTGTTACTTTCTGAAAGATTGAAGAAATAAAAGGGAAGGAAAAACTGAAACAATTAGCAAAGGGAATGATTGTATCTTACTCGCAACAAAATTTGATTTGGACCAAGGGGTAACGTTTGATTCTGAACTAGCAAATTACCAGTGAAGGTATAGAGTGAATTATTTGGTTGCTCACACTGAATTTCGCCTGCCAATGGTAGAGCATAGTCATCATCGATGTAAAAATCAAATTCATCTCACTAACAAGTTCAGGTGAGAACTTAAATACTAATTCACCATCTTGCTATGTCAAGTAAAATAGATTTTTACACTAAAGGAAAATGTTTTGGCAGTAAAAAGAAGGTAATTGTTATATTGATGCACTAGTGTATCCAGATATTTGGATCAGCAATATAAATATTTAACATCATAGGCGTATTGATATAACCTTTAAATTCTGAGGCTCTCTCAGGAGTTATATAGTCCCACGTCTTCTCCAAAGCTTTCCTGATTTTAAGATTTGTTTCACCATCTAGGTTTGCAGTCTGTGAACCACGAACCAAAACAAAAGAAGGTTTTAAATCCTATAAATTAAATAGCCTCACAATCATAATTATTATTCCTAATGAAGAATGGGTAAAGTAAATAGTGAAAAATAAAAAATAAATACAAAAAGAAAGAGAGTAAGAGACTAAAATATACAGACCTCGGTGTAGCAAACACCATCAGGATTTGTAGTTGCGAGGAATACTAGATCTGCAGGAAAAAACCCATCCTGCTTCACCTACAACCAAAATAACATTAAGATATGCATAGAAATTCAATTATAATAAGGTAGTCGTGCCATTTAGAAATTTTAAACTGGAGTACGATTACATACATGTTAGCCAATCACAGTTTTTTCATTTGAAAACAGAAATGATTGGCTTCTCAGCCAACGGTTTGATGTTATAATAAAAACGAAGCAAAGATTTTCAGAGTACTTACTCTAATAATATCCCCAACCTGCAGTCTCTTCCAAGGTACAGATTCCCATCTTTGGTCTATTAGTAAGTCAACCGGAGAATTATTTATTGTCATGTCATTTTGAAGGCGTTTCTGTTATAATTACAAAACAAAAAAGATTTAAGCGTACAATTGAAAATGCAAACGAACAATGGGTTAAATCAACTCATGGAGAAAAGGATGCATTTATGAGAAATATAAAGCTCACCCAATCTTCAAATGCCTCCTTGACAAGAGAAACGAAAAGCACAATACTTAGCGGTACCACATTTGTAATTGGACTAACAGGACTGCACAACAAAATAACTATGTCATGGCATTAATAACAACATTATTCAGAAGAAGAAAACACGAAGATTCAATGCATTAAAATTGATCCGAAGGATAAAATAACCTTCACACAGAAAAGAAAAGCATATATATACAACAATAAAAACAAGTATAAGATGGAGAACGTCAACAACACTATTAATGCATCTCTGGAATCAATGACATAGTTTAACTGAATTTAACTGAGAATGAGAGCATTCTTTTGTAGATAGATACGTCAACTTTGGAACGATTCATGAAAATAATTTAACTAAATTTAGTTCATGAATTGGCTTGCAATTTCAGTGCAGGAGGTAATACAAAAGTGGGCTTATGTGGTATAGTGCTGGTGTCAGAATCATCATCCAGATTAACAAAAATGCAAATGGAGCTACTATGACAACGGATATAAGTTCTCAGTTCACTATCCGCTCTTCCACGAATCATGTGGTCAAGGTCCCAACTCCAATTCTATATCATTGCGCATCTAACAGTTGTTTATTAAAGAAAGTTAAATGGGTGAGGTTACAGTGATAAAGAAATCCTATCTACCTAATCACATTAACTATCCAACAGCAATAATATACACCAAAAATCTGCTCCAGGTTGATCCAAACTAAAAATGCAGTTTTGATCATTGTAAAAAAGTAGAAAAAGCATGCAAAACAGGGCTAACAAGACCAACAGGCAATGAGCAAGAATGTAATGTCAATATAGAGGGGTTCTTTTCTTGAAAATGCATACCTGACAGGTGTAAATGATAAGCATGAGATTGTAAGAAAGTACAGGTTAGCCACCCGCCTGAACTGTCAGTCATAAGCAAGGATACTATGTCAATTTATAAGATACTACGAAAATTGAAAATCAGTTGTAATGACCACTTCAAACTTCATAATTAGATAATTCAAAAAGATTTACCTGCTCATACAGTCCCTTTGGCAAAAAAGAAAAAAGGTTGTACTTTGTTGTTGACACCGAATTTCCCTGATCACACCAAAATAAAATAAACATTACGTTGCAGCTTACCGATTTACCAAGTACATCAAAGAGGCACAATGAATTTCCATGAAAATGGTAGTGACAGTATATTTTGTGCATATGTGACTATATGTTCTGTGTGAAGAGAGTGTGCCACTCTTAAGGTCAGTGATCTAGAGTGTGCCCTATTGAATTTGGCAACCGTCAATGACACACTCCACCAAAAGGAACTTATATGTCCTCCTTTTAGACTTCTAGTTACTATACGTTCTCAATGTCCAAACGTGATGCCACATAATGACTGCCAAGCAATCCAGCATAGCTCATATAACAGACGGCATAATCACCACAATTCCACCTAAACCGATTTCAACTAAATTCCAGCACAGCTAAGTTACTTTCTCTAAACAAACTCTAGCTTGAAAGTTATTGATCTTAGACAACCCTGTACCAAAAACCAATTGCTCTATACATAACATCTCAAGAAAACTAAAGTACTCTATTTCTAAAAAAGAACACTAAGCACTGAACATAACATTTTTTTTTAAGCATGGCCCCAAAGAACACTACCAAACACTAATAAGTATAACAATACATCGTAAGATTACTATCGCTTTCATAGAATTTTTCACAGTTAATAATAGCAAAATAACAGCTCCAAAAACTAAAATAACAAGAACTATTATATATATGCAATTATACAAGTCCACACTGGACAGAATTAGTTTCATGTCATAGCATTCATTGTCTTAAGTGTAGACTCCGAACATGACTAGGTCCGTAAATCCTGAGTTACTTGTTTTTTATTTTGTCATTTCACAGTCCTAAAGTACATTGTTAGTCCATTCATTTAACGTACGATTTACTCAGCACATTGAGCACATATCGTGTTGGTTGCTCAAGCACCAATTCTCTACCAACATTATACTATTATACAATAAACTACATCCTACGATTCATATCTCTCCTTACAAATTTATCAAAAATCTTTAGTACCAAAATAACAACTACAGAATAATATTCCAAGGACCACAATATCAACAAATATTGTGGCTATGTTTGGTGATGAGCTTTTTAGAGCATTTAGGGCTTACAGTATAATGCTTGTTTAAATGTTCCTATTCAAAACGCTAGTAAACAAGGCATTTATCTTTTATGTCATTTTACACCTTATTATCACATGTACAACTATTTTACCAAACGCTTAGCGCTAGTTTTGCCAAACATAGCCTAGATACACAATTACGCAAGTCAACATATATAGCACTTTGATTAACTTCATGCACATGCATTATCTTAAGTATCACCTAATAACATTAACTAGCAACAACACCAACTCATTATCTTAAGTATCACCTAATAACATTAACTATCTACAACACCAACTCATTAACTTAAGTATCACCTAATAACATTAACTAGCTACAACACCAACTCATTATCGTAAGTATCACCTAATAACATTAACTAGCTACTACACCAACTCATTCACATCCGCTAAATCACATAAATCCTAACGTCATTCAATTCTTCTACGTTTTTTTCGTAAATGCATTACTGCATATTGTCCACAATAGCTACTGCAAGTCTGCAACCATGAACTTATAACTCAATCACATCTGCTAAATCACGTATAAATCATATCCTAACCTATCGTCATCACTGTATGTTTTTCGTTAGCTACATATTGTATCCGTGAATGAGTGAATCACTACATATTGTCCATAGGAAGTTGCTGCGTAACTCAACTACATCCGCTAAATCACATAAATTCCATTAGGCTACGCTTTTCGTTAGTAAATTCATACACGTTGTACAGAATATATATAGCTACTACAACAACACAATCACATCCACTAAATCACGTATAAATCCTATCTTCGATAGGCTACATTTTTCGTAACAACAACACTATAACATAACATATACAAAACAGATATATATATAACAAATTATATATCTTCCAAAAAAGTTATACATGAGTAATTTACCACATACATATTGTACACAATAACTACTGCATCCGTAAACTAACTCAATCACATCCGCTAAATCACCTAAACCTATAAACCCTATCCTATCGCCATTGCACCTCATTTTCCATAAGTGATTTACTACATGTTGTCCACAAACCTCTAAATCCTATCCTATCGTCATCTCTCTACATTATCTATGACTAACTCAATCACATCCGCTAAATCACCTAAAACCTATCCTATCCTATCCCAGCGCTCTACGTTTTTCATGAGTGAATTACTACTGCATAATTACACAGTAGAAAGCTACATTGTTCGGAAACTAATTCTATCACATCCGCTAAATCACGTAGAAACCTATCGTAACGTTTTTCGCGTAAAAATAACTAGTCAAACACTTTAAACACAAATTAAATCATGCTGATTATAACTTAAACATCATCAATACTATAACATATATAAACTATACAAAAAACAGTTATATAAAATATATATACCAGATATTTAGCGAGTGAATTGGATTCACGATCGTTACAAAAGACGGTACGATGACCTGGAGCCTGTGGTTGCACGTGACCTGCACCTGACGACCTGCACCTCATTCTTTTTTCTTTCTTTTTTTAACAATCACCGTAAAATTGTGGTTAAAAACTGAATTATGTAATGCTTTGTTATAGGGATGATGGTGATGAGAATGTAGTTGAAACGGAATGATTTTTTACGTCGTTACTTTTTATTTCGTGAGGGTTTCGTTTTAACGGAAAATGGAAAGACGCGTGACGTGAGAAGGTTTCATGAGATTTTTAAACCACGCGCTTAGCATTGAGCATTGGGAATGTATGTTTGAATAGGAAACAAATCGTTTCAAATATGTGGAATATTTGTCACCTTTTTATGTAGGGGTGTAAACGAAACGATACAACTCACAAGCTACTCGGGATCGATTCATAAACTACTCGAAATCGATTCGATGTAAACGAGTCAAGCTCGAGTTCGAGCTACTCGAGTATATTTTCGAGTCGAGCTCGAAAATACTCTGCTCGTGAAGCTCGCGAGCCTTAACGAGCTTCAACTAAATTACACTTTTACCCTTTTATATACATATATTTACTTAATTTTCATACAAATCGAGTCGAGCCGAGCTTGATATGTCGAGTATTCATCGAGTTCGAGCCTTAAATATGAAAATAAAGCTCGAGTCGAGCTTCGAGCTCAAGTTTTATATAACGAGTCGAGCTCGAGCTCGAAATATAAAGCTCGAGTCGAGTTTCGAGCTCGAGTTTTGGTATTCGAGTCGAGCTCGAGCTTGGCAGTACTCGGCTCGACTCGACTCGTTTACACCCCTACCTTTATGGTCATATATTTTTATTTTTTTTAGCTTTTTAATATGAGCGTGAAGCAAGGTTCAGCATATGTTTGGTGTGGAGCTTTTTTGAGCAATGAGCTTTTTGATTTTTATTGTTCGTTTGGTAAAGTAACAGTGATCTTTGCTATTTTTTAGAAAAATTCAATTTTTCAATGTTTTTTTAAGAAGTTGTGAGCAATGAGCTGTGACTACTGCTCACAACTCACTGCTACTTTTATCAAGCATACCCTTAATGTCACAATAAAAGGAAACTTTGAGTTTATTTAATTAAAAGTCGTATTTAATTATGATAATTTATAAGTTTCATTAATGTGTATTAAATGTACTGTAATTTTTAATCTAAAAGTAAAAGTTTGTGTTTAACAAATGCAATTTAATCAATGCCCTCATGATACTTGTTAAACAATCCTTTTTTATATTACTCATGTTGCCAACTCTTTCGTCTATCTTTTTTTCTTAAAACAAGTTTTATGCTCGTACAACGAAATTTGAACTAACAATTTAAGTTGATTAACAACTCACGTATAACTAGACTTTTTTATTAGGTAAATATAGTTTCTTACATTTTAGCCGACTAAATTCACAGGGTTTGAATCCACTATTACACATACTCAAACCAATTTAAGATCTTGAGTGACACTTTTTTTAGGTTAATAGGGTAAAGTTTTGAATGATACATTATCCGGAAATAATGTAGGATCTACCCTTGATAGATCTTGAGCCAATGGATCGTTAGCCTACTAATGTAATCACTAGCAAGACTAAATAGACAATCTCTGTGAGCTTGTATCTATTGCGGAATATAAATACAAACTGTATACTAAAACTTTGATCCTCTATGGATCTTAATATTAATCACTAAAGTTGTTATTGGAATCGTACATCATACATTAACCAAGGTTCCTTTTATACTACTCGAACCCTAACTCATCTTACAAGAAACGAATAAAACTAAACTATGAAAGATATACTAAATTTCTTGTCTTAAAATAACTAAGTTCTATCTACGGATCAACTATATCCGCAGAATCTATCATCAGCAGGAACCAGTCTTCAGCAGAATATATTATATGAATCCGCAGGAACCTGTCAGCAGTAAGTCATCAGCAGTATCTATATGCTGACTTCAATAATTCCTTACAATCCTCCCTTAATCTTGCAGTTGACATGGTTAACTCCAAGATTCTTGATAGATCTTTATCAGCAGAAGAAGAGGATTGAACATGAACTTCAGCAGCAAATAATCTACATCAGCAGCATCTCTATGATCAGCAAAAACTTTGAAACCACCATTCTTTGCAGCAACAAATGACCAAATGTACATCAAAACATAAGTTTCATACTATTCTCATCACTTCCAGGTGTGCTAACTCCTGTGAGAGGTGAATCATTGAAAATAATGGATTTGATATCTCTTTACCAATAGCCATTACTACTGGAGTAGCCAAATGTTTCAGTTCATAAACTATGGTACACTGATGACCATATGATTTTTAGCAAATCATCAGCTATAAACGGATTTGATATGTCTTTACCTGTAGCCGTTTGCTCAGGACTAGCTAATTCTTTGATTTACAAATCATGGTGAATCAGGAACTATATATGGTTTTCCACTGCCTTTACCATATGCCATATACATATGGGCTAGCCAATTATTGGGAATCCATAAGGAAAAATCCATGGTCAATTGACAACCATTCAACTCTCAGCTGTTAAGCATGGGTGAGTTGAGTACCCAATAGTTTTTAGCAAACTATTACAGCTAGCAACATATTTGACTTGTCTTTACCAAAGTTGTACTCTTTGGACTAGCCAACTTTTTGATGGAACAGTCAACATCATGGTAAGCTGATAACCATATAAAACCTGTATACAACAAAAAGTGAACTACACAAAGAAAAGTTAGGCTTTTTTTTTAATTTATTTTTTTATTAAAACTTATACAATAATACAGTATACCAGAATCACTCAAGGGAAGTCTCAAAATTAACACTATGCCTGTTTTTCAATTCTAGTTTTACTAGAAGACCCCTTCTGATAAATCTAATAAGTTGTTCAGCATGATGCATATCATTCCCAACTATATCATGAGGAACAGTCAGCTTCACCTCAAGCATTTGCTGCAAGACCCTATATGTCACACCTGGCACCATATACAAGGTCTTTCCAGTTGTGGTGAAAACCATATGTACATCTGGTAGAGGAAAATACTTCCAAGAATCTACAACCCAAGTACTCTGTCATTTCCAGATCTTAAAACCTTTTCCAACAAACTGAGCTGAATCAAACAACACATATAAATCTCCCAGTAAGAACACACCATTATCTTGTGGTTTATGAGATTTATAATACTCAGTTACCCATCCATATATAGCAACAAGATCTTGTCTATCCACCATATGAAGTATTTCACTTAGAAAAGTAAAGTGCTTTGTGGAATTTTCTTGTCTAGTAATCATATTGACATGTCCTTGTCCTACTGAGGACTCAATAAGCTCCTATTTAACCACCTTTTCCCAAACCACAAGGTCTTCTTCATCATCAGAGTCAAACTCAATGAAAGTACTATCTTCTGTTGGTGGAGCAAGACCTTTAGAAGCCTTCCTCTTACTGGCTACACTTTTCTTCCTAGTACTAGGAGTAGAAGTGTGTGTGTCCTCTTTGACATCAGCAGAAACCTCTTCAGTAGTTGGAGAATCAGCAGGAACAAATTCAGAAGTATCAGCAGGAAAAGACCTTGGGTTATCAGAAGAATGAATCTCAGCAGTTGGAACATCAGTAGAAACATATTCTTGTGCTTGTGGAGCATCAGAAGAGTCAGGAACAGTCTCAGAAGTAGATGCATTAGGTTCTTGAGAATCAGAAGATTCTCCAATCTTAACCTCAGAAGGCTTCCCTGAAGTATCATCTTGATCATCAACTTGAGTTAATATCTTTTAGCTGCAAGTTCATTTAGAAGTCTTCCATGCTTCTCCAATGGATCAGGGACATTGATACCTTGGTTATGTAGAATAGAAATCAGCCTGTCATACTCTGCAGATAACTTGATGTATGAAAATCCCCAAACTTGCTTCTGTGTCCAACCTGAACCATACATAGTGCAACCTTGATTCTTGACAAAGATTCTCATATATTTCTTTTTCTGTGCTTTGGTCCATGGTTTATCTCTCTTTTCCTTAGCTTTTCTCTCAGCCTCAGCCTTTTGCTTTAATTTAGCAGCTTTAACCATCCTCTCAGCATAATCATCATCATTAAATGCATCACCTAGAATAGATTTTGCCAAATTAGGTTTAGAAGCAGCTTGCTTAGCAAGAGTTTCCCAATGCTCAGCAGTTAGATGTTTGGATATTTCATCCAACTCCTTTTGTCTCTCAGCAGGTAAAGGATGAGAAATTGGGGTACCCATTTTATCCAAATCAGCTTGTATCTTTCTAGCTAGGGCCTCAGATTCTTTCATTGCTGCATCCCTTTGAGCCTTAGCAGCATCTTCTTTAGCCTGCAACTGTGCTGCATACAGCTCACTAAGCTTTTCATTTGCAAGTTCCTGCTTAGTTTTCTTTCTTGAAGGAAAGTCTTGTGCAACCTCAACAGATTTCCCTTTGTCCATATGAGTAGAAGTAATAATAGCAGGAACAGAAGACTTATCAGAATAATCCTTTTCCAAAGAAGCATCAAACCCATCAGCAGATGTAGATGCTGATATATCAGCAGAAGTCACTTTGGGTAATGCATCAGCAAAAGTATATGTGGATGCATCAAAACTTGGACAGAGGACTCCATTCTAGGTGAAGCCACATACTCTTTACCAGCAACAAAGAATGTTTCTCCTGATTTAGTAGTATCAGTAGAAACCTTTTCAGGAGAAACATCAATCTTAGCACCAGCAGAAACATCACACTTTCTTTGATGTGCTGACAAATTCTTTCTCCTGACATAAATCACTTTCTTAGCATTGGGAGAAGATATTGCAGCTGGTTGAGTATCTTGCACTTCCAAAGCTTCATGAGGGTCATCTTGAACACTCTCCAAAGTTGTGGTAGCCAAAAGTTCAAGCCCATCCAAATCAATCTTGTCAGAGCTTTGATGAGGCGAAAAATGAACCGTTTTTAGGGGGTCATTTAAGCCCGTAATTGAATTTATTTGATCAAATATTGCCCTAAATCATTCCTTTTGTGATTTTAGGTACTTTGGGAGTGAATTCTGGAAAAGGAAGCATTTTGGACGTTTTTGGAGCATAAAAGTGAAGAAAACGGCAAAGACTTAATTTTCCATGCTGAGAACAGTACCTGAAGGCGTCAAGAGGAAAAATGTGACGGCGTCAGGGGTGAAATCCATGACGACCCAGAGAAAACCTGAAGGCGTCAAGAGAAGGGCGTCAAGAGTTAATATGGTGACGGCCTGCATAAGGAGTACACGTGACGGTGTCAAACCCAGATCTAGGCAGTCCGAGAATTTATTTGGCGGGGAGGTGACGGCGTCAGACATTTGTTCTTGACGCCGTCACCTCACAAAATCTATAAATACTTTTCTATTTTTCATTCATTAAGAGAGGAACTTGTGTGGAGAATACTAGGGTCGAACCTAATAAACCCTAGGTTGTTTTTAACTGTATTTTCAAGGGTTTTCACCCCTTGAAACCTTTCATGTTCAATTGAGATAAGTCCTCTTCCAATTCATTCAATATGTCTATGTGTTGTTTGAATATATCTTATGCTTGTCTTGATTTCAACATGCTAGGCTAGATCTATCATGTGTTTGCTTAGATGTAATGAAACATAGATGTTAATTATAGGTTGATTGCTTGTTTATAGTTGTAATGGATGAATGAATTCAATGTTAGGCTTAAGAAAACTGGCAGATCTCCATTGTGTAACATGCTTGAACGTCTTAAGAAACATGAACCGATGTGTACTAGGTTTTAATGATTGTATTTAATGCATGAGCAAATTCTAGTGATCCCATGTTAGGAGCTTCTTAGCCGGCTAGACATAAGAGTGAAGTAGGCGCTTATAGGATTGGGGAAGTAAGTACGCCACCCCATGAATGGTCTTAAGGAATACAATCCGTCATCCACGCAACTGTAACAAGTAATTAACCTGTAAAAGATATCTAGGGAGTAGTGAAACCTAAGTAAACACAATTCTCCCATATATTGCTCACACCTCTAGTTTAATTTAGTTTATTTTCATTTTTAGTATTTTATTTTGATTGCATCTTAGTAATTGGGTTAGTTGGCTATCAACTAATTCCGCCCAACTCCTTCAAAACCGAGATTTTTATTTGCTTTTATAAAAATATAAAAATACAAAAAGAATCATCCCTCATCTCTAGACCTAGTATTTAGGTTTTCTAATCCTAGCGACACTATTCCTAGCTGAACGATCAATCCCCGGTACTTGTCACTATACTATACTACAACGATCAGGTACACTGCCTGGTGGGGGTTGTAAGCTTCTCGAGATCCCTCGAGAGGTAAAGCCTGGTGCAATCCCTATGCATCAAGTTTTTGGCGCCGTTGCCGGGGAATAGTTATTGTCTAGGTTAGGATTTCTTTTTATTAGGTCTACTTGCTAGATTCCTTTCTAGTAAGATTTTATTTTTATTTTTTTAGGTTCTCTTTAGTCTATCTTATTTCTTCGTGTTTTTGTTCGTAACTCTTCGCCATCCGACATCATGGACGATGGTAACATCTTTGAACCCATCATCCCACCACAACAAGACCACTCACAAAACCCACCACTTGATAACCAACCTCTTAGGCCCCGAACCCTAGGAGAGTACTCCCGACCTAGCCACCAAGGCTATCGAAACACCATTGAGCTCACCCAAGGAGCCAATGTGTCTCCCTTGCGATCCGACACCATCCGGTTGGTGCAAAGCGGATGTGCATTTCATGGACTTCGTTCCGAAGATCCGAATCAACATCTCAAGGACTTCCTTAAAATCGTAGATTCTATATACCTTGATGCTACAACTAGAGAGTCAACCCGATTACGCCTATTTCAATTCTCTCTACGTGATCAAGCTAGTCAATGGCTTGAACGTTTACCCGCGGGATCCATCACCTCATGGGATGATCTCACCACTCGTTTCCTTGCTCAATTTTTCCCACTGGGGAGAACTACCAAGCTTAGAAATGATATCTTGATGTTCCAACAACGTCAAGGTGAAACTCTATATGAAGCATGGACTCGATTCAAGGACTTACTCCAAAAAGTCCCTCATCATGGCATAGATCTTTGGCTCCAAGTCCAAATCTTCTATAACCATATCGATCTCTCCACTAGGCGAGCCATTGACCAAACGGCCGATGGTAAGCTACGTGATCTAAGTGCGGAACAATCATGGGAACTCATAGAAGATCTTGCTCTCTACGACAACGAAAGTTGGAATGATCCCCGTGATTTGAACAAAACGGTCAAGGCAATATCTTTGCCTTCGAACAATTCTAGCACTTCCGACCGTAGGATCATGGAACTTGATGACCAAGTCAAGTTTCTCATGAAATCTTACGAAGCTCCTAAGCCTTCAAGTCAAGTGAACAAAATCACTTCTTCATGCGAATTATGTAGTGGTCCCCATGACACTCGTGATTGTGTGGAACTCCCCGGAACAGCTTTTGCGGACTACGCATCCTCGCGTACCGATGAAGCGGGAGATAAGTGGTACACTTTCAAACCCGAGCCAAACCCGTATGGTGATTCCTACAACCCTTCTTGGAAAAACCACCCGAACCTTAGGTGGAAACAAAATCAATCCAATTCTTCCAATCCGCCTAATCGTTACCAACCAAACGGTCCACCCTCCAACCGTACTTTCAACAACAATCCTTCTAACAACTATGGTAGTACCAACAATCTTGAAGGATTGATGTCTAAGTTTATAGCATCTCAAGAGGCTCGCATAGCTAGGTTTGAAACCGAATTCAACCAACAACAAACGGAGATGACCAACAAGATTGACAACTTGTTGAAAGCCCTCAACAACCAAGCGTTAACTACACCTAGGAAGGACACTAGGTACGCCAATAACGGAATCCAAACTAAGGACCCCTCGTCATCCAAACATGTCCACTTTGTCAATGTTGTCACCATTAAGCCAATAGATAAGGATATAGAAGAAAGTGACAAAGATGAAGTTGAAGTAGAACCCGAGACTAGGGATGAAATTAGGGAAGTTGAGGTTAATAAGGGAGAAGAGTTAGAGGAAGTAGAGACCGTAGAAGAGTACTTTGATAAGTTACCCACCAAGGAAGAACGGGAATATCATAAGGATTTATTCGATGACCCCGAGACACCATATATCCTTGGCACCCCCCTTATCAAAATGGGAGACCCCTCTAACATCAACATACCATGCAACATTGGGCATATGCATATATGGAAGGCTTATATCGATCCTAGATCTCCTGTAAACATCATGACTAGGACTTATTATAATTGGGTGATGAAGAAACAACTTGGTTATAGGATGATGCCCAATAAGAATTTGATAAGTAATTTTGTAGGAAGAGTGAAGGGATTGCATGTGATTGTCGGAAATTTCACTTATGAGATCGATTTTATGATAGTAGAGGATACTCGTCCGGTGATAGATGCTTGCCTAAGCCAAGTAGTGTTCGGAAAACCATTTGTTGATGCCACCAAGATGAGTTATGATCCGACTTTAGGGATAGTTAGGTTCAAGGAGGAGAATGATGAGATTGCCTACCAAATGCCCTATAAGATTGAGCAGTACCTGATGGATCTATACACCTTGAACTTGTGTTAGATTGATACGTTGAGTTATATCACTAAGTATGCGGAATTTACTTAGTAATACTTAGAAGTTTTGATTGTGAGTAAGACAGTTGTTTATGAATAAGAACAATGTATATAAACAAATGATTAGCTCCAATATTATTAATGATAATAATACGAGTGATCTTGATATCACTAGGGTTACACCTTAAAGCTCTAGAAAACGTATATCTAACCTTTAACCTAGGATCTCCTTTTATAGCACAAGGAGTCCTCTTCTACAAGATAAGTATAATGCTAATAGAATAAGATATACACAAGATCTATTCTATATTTATCAAAACACGTTTCCTAACAGTTATCTAATAAGCAGTGGTAATATATGTTCTTGCAGTGGTAATGAGTTTCCACTGCAAGTACAATCTTCAGCAGTTGTAACATCTTCACTTAGCCGTGGTAACTGTTAGTATAATTCCCAACAGTACCGCCTCCTGTCTAATATAGAAAATGAACACAAACAAGCAGCTTATTATAGGAATGATGAGGATAGACGTAGAGGAGTAGAGTATGCGATGAATAGGATGCTTGGTTTCTACAAAGAATGCTTGCAATTAGGTCCGGAATACAAAACTGGTATAGGAGATGACCTAGGGAGTGAAACCAACAATGAGGTCAGGTAGTAACCCATGACCTTGAGTCTAGCTACAAGACTCGTAAATAAAGAAAAGCGCTTCTTGGGAGGCAACTCATGTTTTGTGTGATTTTTATTTGTTTGATTGTTATATGCATGCTTTATTTTTATTGTTGGTAGATCATGTTTCAAACTAAAATGGTGAAAATACTTTATTTTGTTGTTTGGCTTTGTCTTAACTTCATCCAAAGGTATTTCGCAAAAGATAAGTGTAAGGGGAAACCCCAAATATGTTTTTAAGAAACAAAACCGATCATGATTCTCCACAATATTAAGTGAACATGTATATTCGTATTTGTTAGAGTCAAATGCTTGTATCGAGTCATAATGAAGTTTTGCAGGATTTTCCAGGAAGTAGGACGAAGTTTTTCCAGAAATTTTCCGGAAACTTAACATAAGAATTTCTGCAGATCACTTCTGACGGCGTCACGAGTTTACTCTTGACGGCGTCACGTGTAAAATTCTGGAAATTTTACGAGTTTTGTTTTTCTAACGGAGTCTTAAAGTTTTTGTTGAATCATTAGTTTTATAATCTCCAGGAAATCTGCAAACATCATTCCACAAGCATTATATCTTATTTTGTTTTCTAGGATTTGTTAGCATATATAGATTGCCGCTGATTTTACGCGAGGTTGCCTTGTCTGTTTTCTCAGGTTTCACATGTTATGTATGACAAGAAGATGATTTATATTCTGGAAGGGAAGCTTTGATTGTTCATTTTCTTGGAGGAAGATCTAACCTGGCCACCTTATTATCCATACCGAGCGAATCAGGTGAGTATTTGAATTCATTTGTTTTACTTATTTCACTTTTACATTCTTTACTTGAACATTGGGGACAATGTTCATCCTAAGTGTAAGGGGACGGTAAAATGATGATACCTTACAAATACACTTTCGCTTGAGTTTGTTTGTTTGATAGTAGATGTGTAATAAAACTATGAGAAATACTTGTTAGTGCAATTTTAGCGCCAAATTTAAATTTTTTTACAACATTTAGGAGTGAAACTTTAGCCATAGAAAGCGTCTCATGGATAGGAGATTGATAGGAAAAGCATTTACTATTAGTGCTTATGAGTGTACCGGTAGCATTTAGATTCTAGAACTTGCGTTAGTGATGCATCCCGAGACCGCTAGTGAGACTACATTCGTGTAGTAGGATTTACTACAAGATAAGAGGCATTAGGATCACCCTTGTGTTAAACCCGTATCATAATTACTTGACCATTTAAGTCATATTACTTGGCTAGTTAAGTCAACTAATTTTTCCCACACCTTAGCGTTGTACTCATTTTTAGTACACGAAACCCCTAGTACACCCCTCCGAGCCTATCTTTTCGTTTCTAACTTTAAGCATCTTACTTAAAAGAAGAATTTGTTACACCCTACTTAAATGTACACCCAAATCACCTTAGCCTTCCGTGTATGCACTCATCTTTAGTGCATTCTTGTTATTTGTTAAACCCTTAGTTAATTATCTAATTGATTACATGGTTGCTAAGTCGAGTCATATCCTTGTACATATTGTTTTGGGACGATTGGGACTCATGGGTAAAGTACTTGTTTTATGGAATAATGGGGAAGAACATCATATATTACCCCCGTATGTGCGTTAATCTTAAAAGTACTCCAAGTGTTTTGATTTTCTTAATTCGAGTCATTAGATTAGTTTATTATAAAGTATGTAAAGATTCAAGTGTAAGGGGAATGTTCATTCCCTATGATGTATTATTTTGGATGGTAGGGTAAGAGTGTATGCAAAAAAAATCAAATATATATATATATATATATATATATATATATATATATATATATATATATATATATATATATATATAAAGAGAAAAAAAAAACATACGGACTACCATCCCTTTTCATTCTATGTTCATTTTATGTTTTTGTTTTTTTTTATTTATTAGCTTAAGTCGAGTCTAATCTTGGCTTAGCAACGCCATATTGTACATGTAATTAACCAAGGTTGTTAACTCACCACCAGTAAAGACTGCCTATATCCAACAAAACCGTGTATTCCATATCCCTACACCTAACGTTACAACCCTTTGAAAGATCTCTTTGATAGTTTATCCTAGGTGCTTACGCCATGTGGTGGAGGTTTGATCCTTTCCCAAGCCTATGGTAATCTATTTTGCTATGATAGGTAGTGAGAGATGTTTTCCATTTCCATATTGTGATATATACTTTATTACACCCGAGAGATGTGAGTATCTAAACACTATTTGTGAGGTGCTAGTATATGACCTCTGTGCTTATCTTTGGTCTTTAGTGGAACGATTATTTGTTGTAATTACTTTTATATTAGTGTTAAATGACCCCTAACTTGTATTTTGATTAGAATAAAAGCGCATTTGCTTGAGGACAAGCAAATCTCAAGTGTAAGGGTATATGATGAGGCGAAAAATGAACCGTTTTTATAGGGTCATTTAAGCCCGGAATTGAATTTATTTGATCAAATATTGCCCTAAATCGTTCCTTTTATGATTTTAGGTACTTTGGGAGTGAATTCTGGAAAAGGAAGTATTTTGGACGTTTTTGGAGCATAAAAGTGAAGAAAATGGCAAAGACTTAATTTTCCATGCTGAGAACAGTACCTGACGGCGTCAAGAGGAAAAATGTGACGGCGTCAGGGGTGAAATCCATGACGACCCAGAGAAAACCTGAAGGGCGTCAAGAGTTAATATGGTGACGGCCTGCATAAGGAGTACACGTGACGGCGTCAAACCCAGATCTAGGCAGTCCGAGAATTTATTTGGCGGCGAGATGACGGCGTCAGACATTTGTTCTTGACGCCGTCACCTCACAAAATCTATAAATACTTTTCTAATTTTCATTCATTAAGAGAGTAACTTGTGTGGAGAATACTAGGGTCGAACCTAATAAACCCTAGGTCGTTTTTAACTGTATTTTCAAGGGTTTTCACCCCTTGAAACCTTTCATGTTCAATTGAGATAAGTCCTCTTCCAATTCATTCAATATGTCTATGTGTTGTTTGAATATATCTTATGCTTGTCTTGATTTCAACATGCTAGGCTAGATCTATCATGTGTTTGCTTAGATGTAATGAAACCTAGATGTTAATTATAGGTTGATTGCTTGTTTATAGTTGTAATGGATGAATGAATTCAATGTTAGGCTTAAGAAAACTGGTAGATCTCCATTGTGTAACATGCTTGAACGTCTTAAGAAACATGAACCGATGTGTACTAGGTTTTAATGATTGTATTTAATTCATGAGCAAATTCTAGTGATCCCATGTTAGGAGCTTCTTAGCCGGCTCGACATATGAGTGAAGTAGGCGCTTATAGGATTGGGGAAGTAAGTACGCCACCCCATGAATGGTATTAAGGAATACAATCCGTCATCCACGCAACTGTAACAAGTAATTAACCTGTAAAAGATATCTAGGGAGTAGTGAAACCTAAGTAAACACAATTCTCCCATATATTGCTCACACCTCTAGTTTAATTTAGTTTATTTTCATTTTTAGTATTTTATTTTGATTGCATATTAGTAATTGGGTTAGTTGGCTAGCAACTAATTCCGCCCAACTCCTTCAAAACCGAGATTTTTATTTGCTTTTATACAAATATAAAAATACAAAAAGAATCATCCCTCATCTCTAGACCTGGTGGGGGTTGTAAGCTTCTCGAGATCCCTCGAGAGGTAAAGCCTGGTGCAATCCCTATGCATCAACCTTTCAGCCTCTTCAGAAACAGCCTAATCACCCTTTCTCTTCTTTGACTTAATAATATTCTCCAGCTTCTTAACTTTCTTCACCAAAGTTACCACAACATTACTAAGAGTCAGCTTGGTCTGCTTGAGATCCTGTTCCAAAGTATCAACTTTTTGTACATACCTGTTCAATAGAAAGGATAAAGATGTGAGAGTAACAGGACCTTCAGCTCCACCAACAGGGATATCTATGGTATTGGGAGCATCATTGGTCCTAACAGGAGAATTATAAAATCCTGCACCTAAATCCTCATATACCTCAGAAGTAGGTCTCAATGTACTTGGTGTGGCAAGTCTTGTGGTTTGTGGAGAACTAACAGGTTGGTCAACATGAGTAGGTGATGGTGACGCTGGCTTATCTACACCTAATGAACTAATTGACTCTACAAACATATTTACATGCTCATCAGGAGCAACAGATGGTGATGATATGTGATGCGTGGGAATCGCAACAGGCTTTACCTCTCGAGGGATCTCGAGAAGCTTACAACCCCCACCAGGCAGTGTACCTGATCGTTGTAGTATAGTATAGTGACAAGTACCGGGGGATTGATCGTTCAGCTTAGGAATAGTGTCGCTAGGATTAGAAAGCCTAAATACTAGTTCTAAAGATGAGGGATGATTATTTTTGTATTTTTATATTTTTTAGAAAGCAATTAAAAATCTCGGGTTTTGGAAGAGTGGGCGGAATTAGTTGCTATTCAACTAACCCAAAACTAAGATGCAATCAAAATAAAATACAAAAAATGAAAATAAACTAATTATACTAAGGTTGTGAGCAGTGATTGGAGAAAATGTGTTTACTTAGATTTCACTACTCCCTAGATATCTTTTGCACGTTAATTACTTGTTATAATTGCATGGATGACGGATCGTATTCCTTAATACCATTCATGGGGTGGCATACATAACTCCCCAATTCTATGAGCTCTTATCTCCTCCTACACCATGCCCAGCACAACTATAGGGATTGTAAACAGTGGCTCATGCATTAAATACAACCAATAAAGACCTAGTACGCCTCGGTTCATGTTTCTTAAGATGTTCAAGCATGTTACCATTTGGAGATCTGCCAGTTTTCTTAAGCCTAACATATAAATCATTCATCCAAGACAAGAATAAACAAGTAATCAACACATAATCAATATCTAGGTTTCATTAGATCTAAGCAAACACAAAAGAGATCTAGCCTAGCATAATAGAATTGAGACAAGAACAAGATATAGACAACCAACACATAGACATATTGATTGAATTAGAAGAACACTTATCTCAATTACAATGCAAGGTATCAAGGGTTTGGAACCCTTGAAAAACCTGTAAAAGTTGCACCAAAATCGTACTTAGGGTTTCTCCAAAACTTCTCTCTTTAAATGTGAAAAATTAGAAAACTATATATAGAAAAACAGGTCTGACGGCGTCAAGAGTAATCTTGTGACGCCGTCACCTCGCCGCCAAAACTCTCCTCGGACTGCCTAGATCCACTTCTGACGCCGTCAAGACTTAGACACTTCCAGGCCGTCATGACTCTTTTACTCTTGACGCCCTTCTCACGTGACGCCGTCAAAACTCTACTGGGTCGTCATGGAAATTCATGAAATTTGCTCTTGACGCCGTCAAGGATTTGCTCTTGACGCCGTCACCTACTGTTCCCAGCATGGAAAATTAAGACTTTGGCGTTTTCTTCATTTTTATGCTCCAAAAACGTCCGAATTGCTTCCTTTTCTAGATTTCTCTCCCAAAGTACCTAAAATCACAAAAGGAACGATTTAGGGCAATATTTGATCAAATAAAGTCGGATTCGGGCTTAAATGACCCCCTAAAAACGGATCATTTTTCGCCTCATCATATACCCTTACACTTGAGATTTGCTTGTCCTCAAGCAAATGCGCTTTTATTCTACTCAAAAGACAAGTTAGGGGTCATTTAACACTAATATAAAAGTAATTACAACAAATAATCGTTCCACTAAAGACCAATAGACAAGCACGGAGGTCATATACAAGCACCTCACAAATAATGTTTAGATACTCACATCTCTCGGGTGTAATAAAGTACAAATTACAATATGGAAATGGAAGATATCTCTCACTACCTGTCATAGCAAAATAGATTACCATAGGCTTGGGAAAGGATCAAACCTCCACCACATGGCGTAAGCACCTAGGATAAACTATCAAAGAGGTCTTTTAAAGGGTTGTAACGTTAGGTGTAGGGATATGAAATACACGGTTTTGTTGGATAAAGGAAGTTTTTACTGGTGGCGAGTTAACAATCTTGGTTAATTACATGTACAATGTGGCGTTGTTAAGCCAAGACTAGACTCGACTTAAGCTAATAAATGAAAAATAACAAAAACATAAAATGAATATAGAATAAAATGAGATGGTAGTCCGTATGTTTTTTCTCTTTTTCCTTTTTCTTTTTTTTTTTTTTTGCATACACTCTTACCCTACCATCCAAAATAATACATCATAGGAAATGAACATTCCCCTTACACTTGAATCTTTACATACTTTACAATCAACTATTCTAATGACTCGAATCAAGATAATCAAAACACTTGGAGCACTTTTAAGATTAACGTACATATGGGGGTAATAAATGATGTTCTTCCCCATTACTCCATAAAATAAGTACTTACCCATGAGTCCCAATTGTCCCAAAACAATATGTACAAGGATATGACTCGACTTAGCAACCATGTAATCAATTAGAAAGTTAACTTAGGGTTTAACAAATAACAATAATGCACTAAAAATGAGCGCATACACGGAAGGCTAAGGCGATTTGGGTGTACATTTAAGTGGGGTGTAACAAATTCTTCCTTTAAGTAAAATGCTTAAAGTTAGAAACGAAAAGATAGGCTCGGAGGGGTGTACTAGGGGTTTCGTGTACTAAAAATGAGTACAACGCTAAGGGTGTGGGAAAAATTAGTTGACTTAACTAGCCAAGTAATATGACTTAAATGGTCAAGTAATTATGATACGGGTTTAACACAAGGGTAATCCTAATGCCTCTTATCATGTAGTAAATCCTACCACACGAATGTAGTCTCACTAGCGGTCTCGGGATGCATCACTAACGCAAGTTCTAGAATCTAAATGCTACCGGTACACTCATAAGCACTAATAGTAAATGCTTTTCCTATCAAATCTAAAGGCGAACCTCACATATTTGGGTGGAAATTTTTTCTGAATATACGGTTATGTGCTAGTTATACAATCTCCTATCCATGAGACGCTTGCTATGGCTAAAGTTTCACTCCTAAATGTTGTAAAAAATATTAAATTTGGCGCTAAAATTACACTAACAAGTATTTCTCATAGTTTTATTACACATCTACCATTAAACAAAACAAACTCAAGCGAAAGTATTATGTAAGGTATCATCTTTTTACCCTCCCCTTACACTTAAGATGAACATTGTCCCCAATGTTCAAGTAAAGAATGTAAAAGTGAAAAAGTAAAGAGAATGAAATCAAATACTCCCCTGATTCGCTCGGTATGGATAATAGGATGACCAGGTTAAATCTTCCTCCAAGAAAATGAACGATCAAAGCTTCCCTTCCAGAATATAAATCATTTTCTTGTCATACATAACCTGTAAAACCTGACAAAATAGACAAGACAACCTCGCGTAAAATCGGCGGCATCCTATATAAGTTTCTAAATCCTAGAAAACAAGATAAGATATAATGCTTGTGGAATGAAGTTTGCAGATCTCCTGGAGATTATAAAACTTAATAATTCACAAAAACCATAAGACTCCATTAGAAAAACAAAACCGGTAAAATTTCCAGATTTTAACTCCTGACGCCGTCAGAATGGACCTGCAGAAATTCTTATGTTAAGTTTCCGGAAAATTTCTGGAAAAACTTGGTCATACTTCCTGTAAAATCCTGCAAAACTTCATTATGACTCAATACAAGCATTTGACTCTAACAAATACGAATATACATGTTCATTTAATATTGTGGAGAATCATGATCGGTTTGTTTCTTAAAAACATATTTGGGGTTTCACCTTACACTTATCTTTTGCAAAAATACTTCTAGGTGGAGTTAAGACTAGGCCAAACAACAAAGTAAAGTATTTCCACTTATTTAGTTTAGAAACATGATCTACCAACAATAAAAATAAAACATGCATACGGAAGCAAATAATCAAATAAAATCACACAAAACATGGGTTGCCTCCCAAGAAGCGCTTTTCTTTATTTACGAGTCTTGTAGCTAGACTCAAGGTCATGGGTTACTACGTGACTTCATCATTGGTTCCATTCTCTAGGTCGTCTTCTAAACCAGTTTTGTACTCCGGACCTAGTTGCAAGCACTCTTTGTAGAAACCAAGCATCCTATTCTTTACATATTCTACTCCCCTACGTCTATCCTCCTCATTCCTATAATAAGCCGCTTGCTTATGTTCCTTTTCGAAATTAGAGAGAAGGCGGTATTGTTCGATCTTGTAGGGCATTTGATAAGCAACCTCATCATTCTCTTTCTTGAATCTAACTATCCCTAAAGTCGGATCATAACTCATCCTAGTGGCCTCAACAAATGGTTTTCCGACTACTATTTGACTTAGGCAAGCATCTATCACCGAACGAATGTCTTCTACTATCATAAAATCGATTTCATAGGTAAGATTCCCTATAATCACATGTAATCCCTTCACTCTTCCTGCAAAATTACTTATCAGATTCTTACCGGGCATCATCCTAAAATTGAGTTGCTTCTTCATCACCCAATTGTAATAAGTCCTAGTCATGATGTTCACGGGGGATCTAAGGTCGATGTAAGCTTTCCATATATGCATGTGCCCGATATTGCATGGGATGTTAATGTTAGAGGGGTCTCCCATTTTGATAAGGGGGTTGCCAAAGATATAGGTTCTCTCGGGACTATCGAATAAATCCTTATGGTATTCCCGTTCTTCCTTGGTTGGCAACTTATCAAAGTATTATTCTATAGGTTCTACCTCCTCTAATTCCTCCTTCTTATTAACCTCAACTTCCCTACTCTCATCCTTACTATTGACTTCTACTCTAACTTCATCCTTGTCGCTCTCCTCTATCTCCTTATCTATCGGCTTAATGGTGACCACATTGACAAAGTGGACATGTTTGGATGATGAGGGGTCCTTAATTTGGATTCCACTATTGGTGTCCCTAGTGTCCTTCCTAGGTGTGATTAATGCTTGGTTGTTGAGGGCTTTCAACAAGTTGTCAATCTTGTTGGTCATCTCCGTTTGTTGTTGGTTGAATTTGGTTTCAAACCTAGCTATGCGGGCTTCTTGAGATGCCATGAACTTTGACATCAATCCTTCAAGATTGTTGGTACTACCATAGTTGTTAGAAGGATTGTTGTTGAAAGTACGGTTGGATGGTGGACCGTTTGGTTGGTAGCGATTAGGCGGATTGGAGGAATTGGGTTGATTTTGTTTCCACCTAAGGGTTGGGTGATTTTTCCAAGAGGGGTTGTATGAATCACCGTAAGTGTTTGGCTCGGGCTTGAAAATGTACCACTTATCTCCCGCTTCGTTGGTACGCGTGGATGCGTAGTCCGCAAAAGCTGTTCCGGGGAGTTCCACACAATCACGAGTGTCATGGGGACCACTACATAATTCGCATGAAGAAGTGATTTTGTTCACTTGGCTTGAAGGCTTAGGAGCATCGTAAGATTTCATGAGAAACTTGACTTGGTCCTCAAGTTCCATGATCCTACGGTCGGGAGTGCTAGAATTGTTCGAAGGCAAAGATATTGCCTTGACCGTTTTGTTCAAATCACGGGGATCATTCCAACTTTCGTTGTCATAGAGAGCAAGATCTTCTATGAGTTCCCATGATTGTTCCGCACTAAGATCACGTAGCTTACCACCGGCCGATTGGTCAATGGCTCGCCTCGTGGAGATATCGATATGGTCATAAAAAATTTGGACTTGGAGCCAAAGATCTATGCCATGATGAGGGACTTTTTTGAGTAAGTCCTTGAAACGAGTCCATGCTTCATAAAGAGATTCATTTTGACGTTGTTGGAACATCAAGATGTCATTTCTAAGCTTAGTAGTTCTCCCCGGTGGGAAAAATTGAGCAAGGAAACGAGTGGTGAGATCATCCCATGTGGTGATGGATCCCGCGGGTAAACGCTCAAGCCATTGACTAGCTTGATCCCGTAGAGAGAATTGGAATAGGCGTAAATGGGTTGTCTCTCTAGTTGCAACATCTAGGTCTATGGAATCTACGATTTTGAGAAAGTCCTTAAGATGTTGGTTTGGATCTTCGGAACGAAGTCCATGGAATGCACATCCGCTTTGCACCAACCGGATGGTGTCGGATCGCAAGGGGGTCACATTGGCTCCGGTGAGCTCAATGGTGTTTCGGTAGCCTTGATGGCTAGGTCGGGAATACTCTCCTAAGGTTCGGGGCCTAAGGGGTTCTAATGGTGGGTTTTGTTGTGGTGGGATGACGGGTTCAAATATGTTACCACCTTCCATGATGTCGGATGGTAAAGAGTTACGGACAAAGGCACGAAGAAATAAGATAGACTAAAGAAGACCTAAAAATAAAAATAAAATCTTACTAGAAAGGAATCTAGCAAGTAGACCTAATAAAAAGAAATTCTAACCTAGACAATAACTATTCCCCGGGCTGCGGCGCCAAAAACTTGATGGCGCCGCACTCTTTTGCGAAAGATGAGAAATAAATGTAAAGATAGACAATCCCCGGCAGCGGCGCCAAAAACTTGATGCGTGGGAATCGCAACAGGCTTTACCTCTCGAGGGATCTCGAGAAGCTTACAACCCCCACCAGGCAGTGTACCTGATCGTTGTAGTATAGTATAGTGACAAGTACCGGGGGATTGATCGTTCAGCTTAGGAATAGTGTCGCTAGGATTAGAAAGCCTAAATACTAGTTCTAAAGGTGAGGGATGATTATTTTTGTATTTTTATATTTTTTAGAAAGCAATTAAAAATCTCGGGTTTTGGAAGAGTAGGCGGAATTAGTTGCTATTCAGCTAACCCAAAACTAAGATGCAATCAAAATAAAATACAAAAAATGAAAATAAACTAATTATACTAAGGTTGTGAGCAGTAATTGGAGAAAATGTGTTTACTTAGATTTCACTACTCCCTAGATATCTTTTACACGTTAATTACTTGTTATAATTGCATGGATGATGGATCGTATTCTTTAATACCATTCATGGGGTGGCATACATAACTCCCCAATTCTATGAGCTCTTATCTCCTCCTACACCATGCCCAGCACAACTATAGGGATTGTAAACAGTGGCTCATGCATTAAATACAACCAATAAAGACCTAGTACGCCTCGGTTCATGTTTCTTAAGACGTTCAAGCATGTTACCATTTGGAGATCTGCCAGTTTTCTTAAGCCTAACATATAAATCATTCATCCAAGACAAGAATAAACAAGTAATCAACACATAATCAATATCTAGGTTTCATTAGATCTAAGCAAACACAAAAGAGATCTAGCCTAGCATAATAGAATTGAGACAAGAACAAGATATAGACAACCAACACATAGACATATTGATTGAATTAGAAGAACACTTATCTCAATTACAATGCAAGGTATCAAGGGTTTGGAACCCTTGAAAAACCTGTAAAAGTTGCACCAAAATCGTACTTAGGGTTTCTCCAAAACTTCTCTCTTTAAATGTGAAAAATTAGAAAACTATATATAGAAAAACAGGTCTGACGGCGTCAAGAGTAATCTTGTGACGCCGTCACCTCGCCGCCAAAACTCTCCTCGGACTGCCTAGATCCACTTCTGACGCCGTCAAGACTTAGACACTTCCAGGCCGTCATGACTCTTTTACTCTTGACGCCTTTCTCACGTGACGCCGTCAAAACTCTACTGGGTCGTCATGGAAATTCATGAAATTTGCTCTTGACGCCATCAAGGATTTTCTCTTGACGCCGTCACCTACTGTTCCCAGCATGGAAAATTAAGACTTTGGCGTTTTCTTCATTTTTATGCTCCAAAAACGTCCGAATTGCTTCCTTTTCCAGATTTCTCTCCCAAAGTACCTAAAATCACAAAAGGAACGATTTAGGGCAATATTTGATCAAATAAAGTCGGATTCGGGCTTAAATGACCCCCTAAAAACGGATCATTTTTCGCCTCATCAATATGGGTGGTGTTGGTGGTCAAGAAGTAGATGGTCTAGGGGATGGTGGTGGCTGAGTGTCATCAGCAGCTGATGCACTTGCATCAGCAGCAACTGAAGGACCCTCAGCAGAACCATCTTGTGCATTGGCATTAGAAGGATCTTGGTCATCAGCAGCTGCATCAGCAGCTACATGACCATCAGGTAACATAGCAGGTAGTAAAGGTCTATGGTATCCATCATAGTTGGTTTTCATAGAGGCAAATAGCTTGCTAGATAACCCCTTAACAGGCGTATGGGTAACATCATTGGTCTGAATACTTAAAATTATTTGAAGAAACCTAGGATACATTAAAATTTTAAACTTGGTATCCTTAACATTTTTAAGCATTTCAACAAATATGTACTTAGAGAAATTAAAAGTTCTCCCCTGAGATAGGCACACAATGGCAAGAGCAATATCTGTGGAGAATTGATCCCATCCTCCAGTCTTGGAGCTTATACAATAAAGCAGAGTGTGTGTCAAGAATCTCCATTTAGGGCAAAACTGATTCTTTTACCAGACCTTCCCATCCCCACGATATCCAGCAGCTTGAAGACCTGCAAGTATCTCCTCCTTAGCCAATTCATACTCCCTACCTTCATCATTCAATTGTAATTGAGTCCTAACCAATGACTCAGTAACTGCATATTCTTCCCCATCAATGGTAGCCACAATTTCTGTTGGTCCTTCATCATTAGACCTGATGCGAGCAGTTCCCCAAAATTGTTTAACCAATGATTCATGGATAATGACAGGGTATTGTGTTAAAGCATAGTGAATCTTTGATCTTTGGAGAAATTCCATCATCAGTACATAGTGACCATCTCCTTTACCTCGACCTAAGAAAGCTTGCTTGTTATGATCACCTTTGAATAGTAGTTCCACCACTGATTGATAAGAGAGAGTGGGTTTGGAATGCTGAGAAATTTTGAAATGGTTTTGAAGTTTTATAAGGAGAGGGAATCAGTTATTTGTAAGTGGGATTTGCACGTCTAGGTTAATAAAAGTAAGTTTCCAAACGTGAAGTGTAATTGGCAAGAATTGTGGAAACAATCTTTGACCAATATTCAACATTTATAAAATCCCAAAAACTGAGTCTTCAGCAGAAACCAAGTCAACCAGTGGAAACCAGTTGGTCAATCTACAGAAACCAACTTAATGTTGACTACGGTCAACCATTCCAACATCAGCAGCAATGAGATAATCAAATCAGCCGAAACATGCCATCAGAGGAAACCACAATTCAGTAAATATCGCATATTTGGTCAAACTTCCCAAATACTTACCAACCATTCATTAATTACCATTAAATATTCTAAAAGCGAAGCTCGACCTGGCTTATAAGTAGGGGTAAAAATCCCCAAATCTCATCATCAACAAACCAAATTCCTAATTAATCTTCATATACCCACAATCAGCAGCAATCATTGATGAGGCGAAAAGTGAACCGCTTTTAAGGGGTCATTTAAGCCCGAATTCGAGATTATTTGATCAAATATTGCCCTAAATCGTTCCTTTTGTCATTTTAGGTATTTTTGGAGAGAAATCTGGAAAAGGAAGCATTTTGGACGTTTTTGGAGCATAAAAGTGAAGAAAACGGCAAAGTCTCAATTTTCCTTGCTGGGAACAGTACCTGACGGCGTCATAACTCTCTACATGACAGCATCCAGAGTTACAAAAGAGGTGGAAGTGGAAAATACACGTGACGGTCCAGAGTGTTTTCAAGCATAGGACCTGACGGCGTTACCAAGGCTGTCAGGGTCCATTTGTACATGACGGCCCAGAAGATTTTTATACATGACGGCGTCAAAATCAGATCTAGGCAATACGATTTCTATTAAGGCGGCGAGTTGACGGCGTCACAATCCAATACATGACGCCGTCACAAGTTATAATCTATATATAGTTTTCCAAATTTCATTCATTGGTGTGCAACTTTGAGGGAAAAACCCTAGGTTGAATTTTCCAGCTTTTCAAGGGTTTCAACCCTTTGAATCTTTCATGTTTAATTAAAGATAAGTACTCTTTCAAATCATTCAATATGTCTATGTGTTGTTTGATTATATCTTACGCTTGTCTTCTATTTAACATGCTAGGCTAGATTTCCTTTGTGTTTGCTTAGATGTAGTGAAACCTAGATGTTAATTATGGGTTGAGTGTTTGTTTATAATTGTTACGGATGATTGTATTCGATGTTAGGCTTAAGAAAACTGGCAGACTTCCATTGGTAACTTGCTTGAACGTCTTAAGAAACATGATCGGAGGTGTACTACGATTTTTGGTTGTATTTAATGCGTAGAAGAATTCTAATGATCCCATGTTAGGAGCTTCTAACGGCTCGACATAGGAGTGAAGTAGGATCCTATAGAGTTAGGGAATATTGTACACGGCCCTACGACTAGTATTAAGGAATATGACCCGTCATCCATGCAATTGTAACAAGCTATCAACCTGTAAAAGATATCTAGGGAGTAATGAAATCTAAGTAAACACAATTTTCCTCATTATTGTCACCACCATATTAGTATAATTAGTTTATTTTCATTTCTTTTATTTTATTTTGATTGCATCTTTAGATAAATTGGGTTAGTTGGCTAGCAACTAATTCCGCCCACTCCTTCAAAACCCGAGATTTTAATTGCTTTTATAAAAATATAAAAAACACAAAAAGAATCATCCCTCACCTTTAGACCTAGTTTAGTAGGCATTCTTATCCTAGCGACACTATTCCTGAGTTGAACGATCAATCCCCCGGTACTTGTCACTATACTATACTACAACGATCAGGTACACTGCCTGGTGGGGGTTGTAAGCTTCTCAAGATCCCTTGAGAGGTAAAACCTTTTGTGAGGGTGCAATTCCCATGCATCAATCATGAAATCCAACCCAAGCATAATCAACATCTCCTTCGATTCCTCTGATTCCTCTGAATCACTAACCTCTCCACCACCATTGCGAATCCCAACCAAACCAAAAGACCTCACAAAAGAACAGGCCAAAAAGAGAACCCATGATGTAAACTCTCCTAGTCCATCACCATCAGAAGACCTCGCAAACATACCTCCTTATGTGTATGATTCTGATGCAGCAAGGGAGTTAGAAGAAGAATGGGAGGCACATGAAAGGGCCAATCCTTGGGTCCCTATTCAACCACCACCCCGTGAACTTACCTCTCCCTTCATCTGTACCTCTTCCGAAGAAGATGAAGATGAAGATGAAGATGAAAATGATGATGGGCTTTACCAGCCTCCCTGCACCCCTGAGAGACCCCAATCTTCAAGAAGAAGACCACAACCAAGACCAAGAAGGTCAAATCCCCCTTTGCCAAAGGGAAGGGAAGTGGTGATAGGGTTACCTTGTCCTGCAAAGGACAAGGGTATAGGAAAGGTTGTTGAGGTTAAGGGTAAGGGGAAGATGGTGTAGTGATTGTTACCACGTTGATGGTGACAATCGAAAGGGATCTAGAGGGTAGGACTGAGGTGGAGTCAGTGGGTAGGGTAGGTGCTAGGTGATTGGAGTCTTGTGTTTGGTATTTTGTGATTAGTGTCAGAATCATGTAGCTGCAATCGTTTGTAACTTTTGATTTCAATGAATAAAAATGTTACTTTCTTGTTAATTTTATGATCTTGGAAAGACTCTGTAGTGTATGATCCAAATCCTTGATGATTACCAATTCCACTGTTGAGAATACTAACAAAAGATCCACAGCAAAACCACAAATCAATCTTCTTGTCATGATCAAACTGCTGATATGGACATCAGCATGAACACTAATAACAGGACCACAAAACAAGCTCTTTTCCCTTAGCATTATGTTGATTTAAGCATTAGTTGTAACAATGAACAAGCTCTATCCATACTTCTGATTTGGTCATCAAAATTATCCTGAACCATCTCTTCTACATTCTGCTGATATCAGCAGCCATAAGAATCAAGGATGTCAGCAGGAACACTAAACTCACTCTTTATCAATCCTGCTGATATGCTCATCAGTAGTAACACAGAGCTGCAAACTACACAAATACAACAAAGAAAACACAATCCAAACTAGACAAAAGGTTAGTTGAAATTAATTAAACCTGCAAATCAAAATTAGTTAACTAAAATATAATATACATAATATACAACATCAATTACAATTCTCACCAAAGGCATATGCCTCCCTTCAGGCTGCTGCCTCCCCTCAAACATATCATTCAAGGGTTAACCATCCTAATGTGGACAACTAAGTAGTTAAACCTAGGTCCATCAAAAGCTTTTGTTAATAAATCAACCACATTATCATCAGTATGAATTTTAAGCACCTGTATTAAATGTTTCTCATTTGCATCTCTAATAAAATGGTGCCGAATTTCAATATGTTTAGTTCTTTGATGAAAGACTGGATTTTTAACAATTGCAATGGTACTTTGATTATCAATATATATTTTAGTGTTCATGAAGTTGAAACCATAATCCAGCATTTGATTTTGAATCCAAAGTACCTGACCACAACAGTTAGCAGAAGCAACATACTCTGCTTCAGTAGAGGAGGTGGCTACAATGGTTTGTTTCTTGCACTGCCAAGAAATCAGCCTTCTACCAAGAAATTGACAACCTCCTGTTGTGGATTTCCTGTCCAAATTAGCTCCAGCATAGTCACTATCACTGTATGCCTCCAACACAAATGGTGAGTCTCTAGGATACCAAAGACCTAACTTAGATTGGCCTTTTAGGTACTTGAAAATCTTCTTCACTGCATGTAGATGGGAAGTCAATGGAGTGACTTGGTGTCTTGAGCAAGCACTGACAGCAAAAGTGATGTCAGGCCTTGAAGCTGTGAGGTACATGAGTGAGCCAATCATGGATCTATAAAGATGAACATTAACAACTTCATCTTGTTCATTTGGATTCTTAAGCTTTGGAGGTTCATAGGGAGTTGTTGCAGTCCTCAGTTGGTTAAAGTCAAACTTCTTCAAGATGTCTTTAACATATTTCTCCTGATGGATAAAAATTCCTTCATGTTGTTGTTTGACTTGAAGCCCCAAGAAAAATGTCAATTCCCCCATTGCACTCATTTGAAATTCACTTTTCATCAAATCTTCAAATTCTCTGCACCAAGCTTCCTTTGTGGAGCCAAAAATGATATCATCCACATATACTTGGACAAGGATGATATCCCTGGAGTTTTTCTTAATGAAGAGATTCTTGTCAATTGCTCCTCTTCTGTAGCCATGCTCCACTAAGAATGTAGATAACCTTGCATACCAGGCTCTTGGTGCTTGATGAAGTCCATATAGTGCCTTGACAACCTTGTACACCTTCTTTGGATTTTGTGGATCTTCAAAACCTTGTGGCTGAGTGACATAGACTTCCTCTTCAATCTTGCCATAGATAAAGGCACTCTTTACATCCATCTGATATACCACAAAACCCATGTATGAGGAAAAGGCCAAAAACAACCTTATTGCCTCAACTCTTGCAACAGGTGCAAAAACTTCATCATAATCAATCCTTTCTTCTTGTCTGAAACCCTGAGCCACCAATCTTGCTTTATTTCTGACCACAATTCCTCTTGCATCCCTCTTGCATTTTAAAATCCACTTAGTTCCAATTGCAAATTTACCTGCAGGTAGATCAACAAGTACCCATACATCTTGATTCATGAATTGTTGCATCTCTTCCTGCACAGCCTCTACCCAACTAGGTTCACTCAAGGCTTGTTTAATGCTGGTTGGTTCTACTTGTGATAAGAAACAAGCAAACAGACAATGTTGTTGATCTGTATGATTGTCCCTCTTCTGATTAGACACATAAGTTAGAAAAGCACATTGTCCAAACTGTGTCTGTTTTACTGCACTTCTGGTTAGAACCATAGCATTTAGATCACCAAGTATATTAGTTTGAGGATGAATGGTGTTTATCCTCTTAGTGGGAACAGGATTAACATCAACAGAAGTTTCAAAATTAGACAGAGTTGGAGGAAAATCATCATCATAAGAAGCTGATTGAAAAATGCCAGTACTTTGTTCATGAGTGCCAAGGTCTGAGGGGCTGGGAAACCTGCCAAAAGGTTCATCTAAACTTGTGGATGTAGTAGTGGAAACAGGTACTGCAGCAGAAATGCCTTCAGGAGAATTGGCATCAGCAGCAACAGGAGAACCATCAGCAGATATTGATTTTCTGCTGGCATCAAGAGCAGCTTATCTCAAGAGTGCTTCAGTATCTTGAGCAAACTCAAGACCAAGTCTTTTAGCTTCTTCAGCAGCTGCATGTTCTTGATTTTTAAGTCTAGCAAGATCTTCTGCATAAGTTGAGTTTTCCACATCATCAGCAGTTTTGACATCAGAGGCTTCTTTGTTTGTAGGACTTGCAACATGAATAGGGAGAGAAGATACAACAATAGTGGGTTCATCACATTCTGAATCATTGTCTGAGTCATCTTCCAGGGTACCTGCAATGTTAGTACGTGACTCTTGTGTACCTGCAGAAGGGTTAGTTTTAAATCTAGTATGCCCCAAGTGATCTGTCAAGTAGTCAAGGTCAAAATACCATTCATGACCTTTACCCTGAACATTTTCATTGTCCTCCATAAATCTCAGGTTAAGAGTCTTTTCAATCTTCTTTGCAGCCAAATTATATACCCTGTAGGCCTTGCTATGAGCTAAGTAACCAACTATATACCCTTCAGCAGCTTTTTCTTCAAACTTTCCTAAGTGATCACTTGTATTCAGGATAGTCACTTGACATCCAAAAGGTTTCAAGTATTCAATGGTAGGTTTCTTCCCAGTCAACAGCTCATAGGGTGTTTTATTATGTGGTCTTGTAATCAACACTGATGTGCGGGATTGCGCCCTCACAAAAGGTTTTACCTCTCAAGGGATCTCGAGAAGCTTGCAATCCCTGCCAGGCAGTGTACCTGATCGTTGTAGTATAGTATAGTAACAAGTACCGGGGGATTGATCGTTCAACTCAGGAATAGTGTCGCTAGGATTAGAAAGCCTACTAAACTAGGTCTATAGGTGAGGGATAATTCTTTTTGTATTTTTATATTTTATGAAAAGCAAGTAAAATCTCGGGTTTTGAAGGAGTGGGCGGAATTAGTTGCTAGTCAACTAACCCAAATTAACTAAAGATGCAATCAAAATAAAATAAAATAAAACTTAAACTAAATTGTGGTGGAAACAGTAATGGAGAAAGTTGTGTTTACTTAGATTTCATTACTCCCTAGATATCTTTTACCGGTTGATTATCTTGTTACAATTCCATGGATGACGGGTCATATTCCTTAATACTAGTCGTAGGGCCGTGTACAATATTCCCTAACTCTATAAACTCCTACTTCACTCCTATGTCGAGCCGGCTAAGAAGCTCCTAACATGGGATCACTAGAATTCGCTTATGCATTAAATACAACCAAAAATCGTAGTACACCTCCGATCATGTTTCTTAAGACGTTCAAGAAAGTTACCAATGGAAGTCTGCCAGTTTTCTTAAGCCTAATATCGAATACAATCATCCAAAACAATTATAAACAAACAATCAACCAATAATCA